>CAEFZP010001683.1:0-28933 GCA_903064625.1 Mallotus villosus
TGGCCTCGGGGCTGACAGTCGGGGATGGTTTAAGGGATATTTGCAGTCCCCCGCTCCGGCTCTTCACCATGATGGCCCACAAACGCGGACCCGCCTGCAGGCCCACCCGGAAAGGCCAGAGTCCTCACACGTTGCTCATGTCGTGCATGTCCTGAAACTCCAATCTGTAACCTGGGTGGGGGAATGGGGGGTTAGAGAGGAGAGAGAGAGAGAGAGAGAGAGAGAAGAGAGAGAGAGAGATAGAGAGAGAGAGGAGAGAGGAGAGGCGATGAGGGAGAGGGAAGAGAGAGAGGGAGACACCAGGATCGTCGCTCCTCATCCCTCGTCTACCATTCTAAGTAGTCTATAGCTATCGTCTCATCATCTGATAGAGGTGTACAACAACTCTGTCTATCGAGCGCTATAGAGCTAAAAGCTAGATCCCTCCTTCTCTCTTGATCAAGCCGCTCCCCATCCTACCTTAACTCTCTCTCTCATCTCTCCTCTCCATTCTATCTCAACTACATTCTTCTCTATATCTCGGGATGCTACTCATACGCGCGAGATTCTAGTCTCCCGCCTCCGTGTCAGTCTTATCTCATAGAGAGATTGACCATACTTCTCTCGTTCTCCTCCTCTCTCTCACCGGACCTACAACTCCTCTAGCTCGTCGCTTACATCTGCTTTCTTCCTCCGCCTCCTGCTCTCTCTACAGTCCATAGAAGATAGATAGAGACAGAATTCAGAATAGAGCTAGATATAATGTGAGAGATGAAAATGTATGAATGACATCTGGATATCATAGAGTATATAAGTATATTATAGAATGGAGACAGAGAAATAGGTAGATACAATAATTAGTGACATTATACAATACGTTTGGTATTAAATACTAATATATAAGAAAAGTTATATATTTGATGATATTGTATGTGTTGTGAGTTTTTGTGTTTGGGGCTTGTGCGTGGTGCTTGGGGTGATGTTTTTTTGGTGTTTTTTGGTGTTGCTTTCTCGGTTTGTGTTGATGTGGGTTTGTTTTAGTGTGTTGTGTTGTTGTTTTTGTTGTTTTTGTGTGTGTGTGTAAATTTAGTGTGTTATTATTTGTTAGATGAACGCTGTCATCGGAAAAGAAAAGGACCTGTGTGCGTTGTGCAGGGGTCGGGTCGATGCGCTGTGAAGGGCATGACCTTGACGTACTTTTCCGTTGGTAAGCCGAACGGAAGAGATCTGGCCACAGTGACTCCAGGCCACACAGTAGATGGAACCCTTGTGTGCTTGTGTCCTCTTGAAACACACCTCCGGAGACCTCATCATACCTGAACCACTGGGGGAGGAGGGGAGGAGGGAGGAGAGATTAAGGATGGAAAGAGAGAGAGTGTCCAAGGTATATGTGAGCGTGTACCTGGGTGTCCAGGGTGTGTGTGTGTGTACCTGGTGTCCAGTGGTGTGTGTGTGTACCTGGTGTGTGTGTGTGTGTACCTGGTGTCCAGGGTGGGTGTGTGTGTGGGGTGTGTGTGTGTGTGTACCTGGTGTCCAGGGTGTGGTGTGTTGTGTACCTGGTGTCCAGGGTGTGTGTGTGTGTGTACCTGGTGTCCAGGGTGTGTGTGGTGTGTACCTGGTGTGTGGTGGTGTACCTGGTGTCAGGGTGTGTGTGTGTGTGTGTGTGTTCCTGGTGTCCAGGGTGCGTGTGTGTGTGTTCCTGGTGTCCAGGGTGTGTGTGTGTGTGTGTACCTGGTGTCCAGGGTGTGTGTGTGTACCTGGTGTCCAGGTTGTCTGGGTAGGCACACACTCGTTAGTGTTTTGGAGTTGGAGCCCACGGCGTACAGCCCCCCCGAGGGGGTGGAAGGCCACCGCCCGCACCGCCTGCGTGTCCTCCAGGTTATTCACACACACAAACAGGGCCTTGGACTGCTCCCCCTGACACACACACACACACACACACACAGAGACACACACACAGAGACACACACACACACACAGAGACACACACACACACACAGAGACACACACACACACACACACACACAGAGAGACACACACACACACACACAGAGAGACACACAGAGACACACACACACACAGAGAGAGACACACACAGAGAGACACACACACACACACAGAGACACACACACACACACACACACACAGAGACAGATGTAGCATCATTAACGGTATGATTAGGTGTGATCTGAACTCCATGTATCGTGTGCCAGCAGGATGTCAGTGTGACTACAGTGTAATCTCCTGGATTACACTTCACCAGAGGGCATAATCTGGGATTCCCACGTGACATCACAGCTCTCTCAGGATTCATCCCCAAACAGAGCCAAGAACGTCTGTCATCTGTAACACCCTCGACTAGCATGTGACAGGCTGCTAGTGTGTGTGTGTGCGTGAGTGTGTGTGTGTGTGCGTGTGAGTGTGTGTGTGTGTGTTGTAGCAGGCATCCTCACCTCTTTACTCTCCGGGGTTAAGGAGCCTGGAGAGTCTGGTACTCCTTGCTGGACATCCTTGTCTTTCTGTCCGCTGTCAACACACACACACACACACACACACACACACACAGACACACACACACACACACACGCACACACACACACACGCACACATACACTAATCAGTCCTTATTCATGCATCCATTGCTTCAAAATCCTAATTCACATCAGAAAATAAACTCATTTAAGATCCCCCACACCCCCCCTCTCCCCCCCCTCTCCCCCTCTCACCTCTGGGATATGATGGGGGACTCGTCTGGGAGGGGCACCCCCCCGGCCCCCCGGTCTGTGTGTCTGCGGGGTGCTGCTCTCCTCCCCCCCCTCCTCCCCCGCCCTGCTCCGGGGCGAGGCTGGCGAGGCTGGCGAGGCTGCTGGGCTCCAGGGAGTCTCCGTTGCACTGCTGGCTCAGAGACGCCACCTCCTCCCCCAGACTCTCCATGCCCACGTTCAGCTCCTCCAGCTTCTGGATGGACCGACACACACACACACACACACAGGGTTAATACACACACACACACACACAGGTTAATACACACACCACACACACACACACACAGGGTTAATACACACACACACACACAGGTTAATACACACAGGGTTAACCAGGGAGGAGCTGAGGGCACTAATGATGTGATTGGAATGGACTCTGGATAACAGGGGGGAGGGGAGGAGGGGGTTGGGGCTGTGGAGGGGAGGGGTGATGTAGCAGGGTGTGCTCTTTGTCCTGCTGACAGACTGAGGTCCAGGAGAGAGAGAGAGAGAGAGCTGTCCCAGATGGTACAGCACACCCCAGGTGGGCTAGGCTGAGAAAGGGGGGCAGGGTTGGGGATCTGAAAGTGTGGTGATGGGGGGGAAGGGCAAAGGGCTCTAAAGGGGTCTGGGGACCCCTCACTGTCAGCCCCCTCCCTCAGCCCCCCTCCCTCACCCCCCTCCCTCAGCTCAGCCCCCCTCCCTCAGCCCCCCTCCCTCAGCCCCCCCTCCCTCCTCCAGTGTCTCCAGACTGGTCCCTCAAGCTAGCCCTGCTCTGCTGGGAGCCTGGGACACACACTCTCACACACACTCTCACACACTCACACACACACACACTCACCCACACACCACGCTAGCTGCTCAGACGATGTGTGTGTGTGTGTGTCCCGTACTTGTTTAGGAACTTCTCGGTGAGGCTGTGGCTGCATGTCGTGGCCCCGGCCCCCCCTGCTGGACCCCCCCCTCCGCAGCATCTGCTGGTACAGCTCTCTCTGCTGCGCTTGGTCTCCAGGTGCTGCTGCCACACGAAGACGCTGACGTAGTAGAACTCCTCGAAACGCTCCGTCGAGTCACGCAGCTGAGGAACACACACACCACACTGTGTATACGTGTGTGTGTGTATGTGTGTGTGTGTATGTGTGTGTGGTGTGTGTGTATAAGTGTGTATACGTGTGTGTGTATAAGTGTGTATACGTGTGTGTGTATAGGTGTGTGTGTGTGTGTGTATGTGTGTGTGTGTGTATACGTGTGTGTGTATAAGTGTGTATACGTGTGTGTGTATAGTGTGTATACGTGTGTGTGTGTATGTGTATATGTGTGTGCTATGTGGCGTATGTGTGTGGTATAGGTTTGCGTGTGTGTGTGTGTGTGTGATGTGTGTGTTTTGTGCTAGGTGGTCTGTGTGTCTACGTTGTGTGTAGATGCGTGTGTGGTGTGTGTGCGTGTGTATACGTGTATATGTGTGTGGCGTGTGTATACGTGTATATGTTGTGTGTGTGTGTATGGTATGTGTGTGTGGTGTGTGTGTGTGTATGTGTGGTGTGTTGTGTGTGTGTCTGTGTGTTGTGTGTGTGTGTGTATTTGTTCTGTCTGTGTGTGTGTGGTGTCTGTAGTGGTGTGTTGTGTTGTGTGGTGTGTTTGTGTTGTTCCTCATTACTGTCCCCAGGACAGTGCGGGGCGTCCTCTCCCGGTGCGGAGACAGGCCGCAGGTTCTGAGGTCCCGACCCCATCATCTTATCTACCTGGGGTTTCTGTCCTGGAGCTGCACACGCACACACACACCCACACACACACACACACACACACACACCACACTACACCCCTCACTATACGTGTCTCCCTCCGTCTCTCCCTCGCTCCCCTCCTCCCCCCTCCCTCCTCCTCCTCCCCCCTCCTCCCTCCTCCCTCCCTCCCTCTCCCCTCCCCACCCTCCTCCCCCCTCGCTCCCCTCCCTCCCTCCCTCCCTCCCCCTCCCCCCCTCCCCCCTCCCTCCCCCTCCTCCCTCCCCAGACGCGTCCCCTCCTCCTCACCTGTCAGGAGACTCCTCGAAGATGGAGCTCTCCATCACCAGGCTCCTGCTCAGGTTCTGCCCCCCCGCCCCGGGGTACTGGAAGTTAGCGAAGGACTGGGACATGGGTGACACTCCCCCCCTGCCCCCGGCCACGTCCCCCCCCGGCCCTCTCTTCTCGGGGCCGGTGAGGCCGCAGGAGAGGCCGTCCAGCGCGGGGTTGAGTGAGCGGGACATGTATGTGTCAGCTGACTGAGGCCGGCGTAGAGGAGAGGAGGGGTAGGGGGACAGCTTGCTGATCAGGGGGGTCAGGAGGTCGGAGTAGCCCGCCTTCAGGGGCTTGGCCAGGCGGTCTACGTGGATGTTCAGCTGCTTCTGCTCGAAGGCGCAGGAGAACACGCCGGAAGAGAGGTTCTGCATCCAGGAGAGCAGGGACAGGTCCAGGTCGTCACAGCCGTTCCCACACAGCATGTCCACGCCCAGGAGGACCTCGCCCTCCGTGATCTCCTCGCCCGTCGCCTTGCTCTGAGGAGGAGGAGGAGGAGGAGGAGGGGGAGGAGGAGGAGGAGGAGGAGGGGGGGGAGGAGGAGGAGGAGGAGGGAGGAGGGAGGAGGGGGGGGAGGAGGAGCTGTCAGCACCTCTGTAGGTTTATTCCTTCATCTTTCCTTCATCTCTCCATCTTTTATCTGTCTATTTATCCATCCTTTAAAAAAAAGTCTGTAATCCATCCATCATCCATCCATCCATCCTGTCGTGAACTTTCTAACATCGTTTCATATATTCTGAGACACACCGAGATGTGTAAATCCCCAGACGGTAATGATCAGTGTCCTCCCCCTGACCCCGTGACCCCCGACCCCCGACCCCACCTGGCAGAACTCCACGCAGCACTCGTACAGCACGCCCTTCAGCATCAGCTGGAACAGGCGGTTGCTGCTGGCCCTGAAGCCCGCCTCGCTCAGCTTCCTGTCAGCAGGGATGAACTCTGCCACCATGGAGCACGCCTCCTCAAAGCACTGCACTCTGGCTGTGCTCGGGTTCCAGTCCTGCAACACAGTCACACTTAGAACCCCTGGAACACTGTCACACTTAGAACACTGGAACACAGTCACACTTAGAACACAGTCACACTTAGAACCCTGGAATACTGTCACACTTAGAACCCTGGAATACTGTCACACTTAGAACCCTGGAATACTGTCACACTTAGAACCCTGGAATACTGTCACACTTAGAACTCTGGAATACTGTCACACTTAGAACCCTGTGTATCTGTGTGTGTGCGTGTGTGTGCGTGCGTGTGTATGTGTGTGTATGTGTGTGTGTGTGTGAGAGAGACGTGCCTTGAACTCTGCGTGGTTGGTGAGGCGGGGCAGGGTGAGCAGCAGACACAGCTTGCTGTAGTCGTCTTTACAGGGACAGAACTCCTCCAGAGCATGAAGACACTTCACTGCCTCCTGCATGGTGAACTCCAGCTGGGGGAGAGGAGTCATATCAGGAGTCATATTAGGAGAGGAGTCATATTAGGAGAGGAGTCATATTAGGAGAGGAGTCATATTAGGAGAGGAGTCATATCAGGAGAGGAGTCATATCAGGAGAGGAGTCATATCAGGAGAGGAGTCATATTAGGAGGAGTCATATTAGGAGGAGTCATATTAGGAGAGGAGTCATGTTAGGAGAGGAGTCATATTAGGAGAGGAGTCATATCAGGAGAGGAGTCATATCAGGAGAGGAGTCATATTAGCAAAGGAGTCATATTAGGAGAAGAGTCATATCAGGAGAGGAGTCATATCAGGAGAGGAGTCATATTAGGAGAGGAGTCATATTAGGAGAAGAGTCATATTAGGAGTCATATTAGGTGGCACTTACCTGATTCAAACCATACATACTCATTTACTGAAGAGATGATAATACAAGACTCAGAGATGCACACTTCCTGAACCCCTCCCAGCCTAAACTCAGGATCTATTTTTAACATCGATACAGAACCCTCCCTGTGTCATCGTGCGCTCCAAGACAACGCTTCGAAATGTCAACATGACAAGACTTCCTGTTTAGCGTCCAATCAGATGAGGGATTTAGGAGTCAGACATATGAGAAGGACTATCTGAGGGTAACAGACACAGCTGGCCGGGGAAACCATGACGCACAGACACACACACACACACACAGACACACACACACACAGAGACACACAGACACACACAGAGACACACACAACACACAGAGACACACACACACACACAGAGACACACACACACACACACACACACACAGAGACACACACTTACATGCTGAGGCTCATCCTCTGCAGACATGGCGTTGTTCACACAGAGCGCTTCCAGAAACTTCTGCTTCAGAACGATGTAGCGAAACCTACAAACAAAACGAACAATAACTACCCCAGCCTAACAGAATAACCCCAGACCACAGCAGAGACTCCCCCGTCCAGTCCCGCAGTGTACATAAACATAACCACACACCTTTTCCCGTCGAACTTGTCCATGCACTCCAGGGGCTGGATGAACTGCAGCACCTCGTCCCACTGGCCATCCAACACCAGCTGCCTGTCCAGAGACACATCACACACACACACACACTCTTACCAGGGGTCCCAACACACACACACACTCTTACTAGGGGTCCTAACACACTGGCCATCCAACACCAGCTGTCTGTCCAGAGACAAATCACACACACACACACTCTTACCAGGGGTCCTAACACACTGGCCATCTAACACCAGCTGTCTGTCCAGAGACAAATCACACACACACACACTCTTACCAGGGGTCCTAACACACTGGCCATCCAACACCAGCTGTCTGTCCAGAGACAAATCACACACACACACACTCTTACCAGGGGTCCTAACACACTGGGTTATCAACACACACACACACACACACACTCTCACCAGGGGTCCCAACACACTGGGTTACCAACACACACACACACACACTCTTACTAGGGGTCCTAACACACTGGCCATCTAACACCAGCTGTCTGTCCAGAGACAAATCACACACACACACACTCAACAGGGGTCCCAACACACTGGGTTATCAACACACACACACACACACTCACCCAAGGCTCTAACACACAGGGTTAACAACACACACACACACACACTCTTACCAGGGGTCCTAACACACTGGCCATCCAACACCAGCTGTCTGTCCAGAGACAAATCACACACACACACTCTTACCAGGGGTCCCAACACACTGGGTTATCAACATACACACACACACACACACTCTTACCAGGGGGTCCCAACACACTGGCCATCCAACACCAGCTGTCTGTCCAGAGACACATCACACACACACTCTTAGCAGGGGTCCCAACACACTGGGTTACCAACACACACACTCACCAAAGGCTCTAACACATTGGCTTATCCAGAGGATACATGCAGGTACACGTGCACACACACACACACACACACACACACTCCACAGTGCTACAGAACGAGCAGAGGCCTCAGTCTGCAGGGATAGTGAGGCCCCCTGCTTGTTGAGGTCTTTGTTAGCGGTTCTCCAGCAGTAAAAGAGGGCAGACAGAAACAGGAGATGAATAGGCCCTGTGTTAACAAAAGGCTCTGTCCCACAATGCAGTTCAGACTGTCCCATAATGCAGCTCAGCTTCATCTGAATACTAAAGTAGTCTTGGTATAACACAGAGAGAGGCCTTGCATTACCTTCATAACATTCAAGAAAAACATGTGTCGCTTTCATCAGCGAGTACATTTCATTATAAATGTCCCGCTCAGAGTACAGGGCCTACCTGAGGAACACAGGGCCTAACTGAGGAACACAGGGCCTACCTGAGGAACACAGGGCCTACCTGAAGAACACAGGGCCTACCTGAAGAACACAGGGCCTACCTGAAGAACACAGGGCCTACCTGAAGAACACAGGGCCTACCTGAGGAACACAGGGCCTACCTGAGGAACAGCATGTGGTCAGAGGGCCTACCTGAGGAACAGCATGTCGTCAGAGTACAGGGCCTACCTGAGGAACAGCATGTCGTCAGAGTACAGGGCCTACCTGAGGAACACAGGGCCTACCTGAGGAACACAGGGCCTACCTGAGGAACACAGGGCCTACCTGAGGAACAGCATGTCGTCAGAGTACAGGGCCTACCTGAGGAACAGTATGTCGTCAGAGTACAGGGCCTACCTGAGGAACACAGGGCCTACCTGAGGAACACAGGGCCTACCTGAGGAACACAGGGCCTACCTGAAGAACACAGGGCCTACCTGAGGAACACAGGGCCTACCTGAGGAACAGCATGTGGTCAGAGTACAGGGCCTACCTGAGGAACACAGGGCCTACCTGAGGAACACAGGGCCTACCTGAGGAACACAGGGCCTACCTGAGGAACAGCATGTGGTCAGAGTACAGGGCCTACCTGAGGAACACAGGGCCTACCTGAGGAACACAGGGCCTACCTGAGGAACACAGGGCCTACCTGAGGAACAGCATGTCGTCAGAGTACAGGGCCTACCTGAAGAACACAGGGCCTACCTGAGGAACACAGGGCCTACCTGAGGAACACAGGGCCTACCTGAGGAACACAGGGCCTACCTGAGGAACACAGGGCCTACCTGAGGAACACAGGGCCTACCTGAGGAACAGCATGTCGTCAGAGTACAGGGCCTACCTGAGGAACAGCATGTCGTCAGAGTACAGGGCCTACCTGAGGAACAGCATGTCGTCTGAGTACAGGCCGTTGATGACTCCGCTCTCCTTCTCCAGCGCCAGCATGCTGATGTGGAGCTTCCTGGAGTTCAGGAAGTCCAGGATCACCTTGATGATCTCCACCTCCTTCACGTTGATGATCTCCTCCGCTGTCATGGCGACCACGGGCTGCAAGCGGAGGATTCACATCAGATGTCTTTGCATCGTCGGCCGGGGTGTTAGGGGTTCAGATGGCTGAGTGGTTAGGGAGTCGGGCTATTAATCAGAAGGTTGTTGCCAAATGACGTTGTGTCCTTGGGCAAGGCACTTCACCCTACTTGGCTCAGGGAGAATGTCCCTGTATTTACTGTAAATCGCTCTGGATTAAAGTGTCTGCTAAATGACTAAATGTCAAATGTAAGTGTAGAACTGTGTGTCTAAACCAAGATAAACCTTCAAACAACAAACTGTCAGTAACAGTGACTCATATGGAAATAAGATATGGCTACATTTCAATGTGTAGCTAACAATGTTTTAAGTGTGTTCTTCATTTCAGCATGCGGCTGTTATTTTAAGGAATGTTTTCCATGTTTGTTTTTTTTAAAGTCCAGTTCATCATATTGAGGTCTGTTTTGATCTCTCTCTCTCTCTCTCTCTCTGTGTGTACTGCATGCTGTTCAATGAACCGTTCATAAAGAATCACCACACTAAAATCCAATCCTAAAACTCCTGTGCGGCCCTGCATGGATTGTTAATCTGATTAATCCTATTAACATGTACTTTCACTGGGTACAGAACCTTTTTGTCTGGGGTGTTAAATCCCTCTGTAAACAAGCCATAGAGCATAACTCCAGATGCAGACGTAAACACGCCAATAACGCCCTGAAAGCGATCTCATTCTCCATTATTCCTAAGAGATCATTAACAATCTACATTCAGGGACGGTACGATGTCTGCCGTTTATAGATAATCCAATTACATATAACGGTGCTTTCAATTATGTAATAAACTCTCAATCAGAAGAATCAGATGGTTTTCTGGTTTACCATAACGTTACGAGGCGAAGCTCTTTATAATTCATTCATACATCCACAACGGAGACAATGACTGGATATCGAACTGATCGGCATCTTTAGTTTATCAGCGTGTAATCTCTCTATATGAGATACCGTTGAGCAAATATTGTAGCTTTGTAGCTGTCTGGGTCTGGGTGGGGTTCAGATTCAACACCCAGCTAGCTGCTAACAAGAGACAGCTAATAAACACAAGCTTTCGAGTATCCACAACATAAGAGGATTAGCTACTAGCTGGCTAGTTAGATAACGGGCAAGTAGGCTACATTTTCAAGCGAGATTATGCACATCTTTACTAGTAATAGATAACATTGCGTGGTGAAGTCTCTCTCGTCTAGAGCACCGACCCAAATAGACATGACAGATTGAACACAAGGAATTGGCTTTTCAGGCCAGGCATGGGAGACTGGGCATCCGTTAGCTGGCTAGCGGGCGGGCGGGGTTGGGTGGGAGAGCCAAGGGTTCCCTTTCCACGCAATCGCTTGCTATTAGCTACAAAGAACAAAAAAAATTACTCACATGTCTACAAATGCATGAGCTGAATATATATGCTGCTCAAATATGCCTCTGTGGTGTTGACAGACGCTGTCACGACGTTGCCGTTGGGCTTTGTCATCCACTATTTTCCACCTTGCTTGTCTTGTCGTGGCTTGCTCGATCTTTCCGCTGCTACCCAGCCCCTGGTTGTCAAGCAAGCGGACTGCCTCGCTCTACCAATCACAGCTGAGATGTCAGTTTTGCCCCAGGGCAAAGTAAAAGGCCGCGTTTAATTACTTAAAACCCACCTCTCTTTTGACGATTTTAGTAGAATTCTCAAGTCTGATCTAAATCGTGACAGGATTAGGAATTTCAATAATTCTACCCTCATGCGTCTTTCCAGCAATATTTTTCGTGCCTACCTCAATCCCCCTATTTTTCGCCACTTTTTCTTCAAGAAAGTAAATTAGATAGTCCTCTATTTTCGTCTTAATTTACTTCATCAATCCTGCCTGAGGATGAGGACTGTTTTAACTATCTGTACTCATTTAAAATATATTTTTTATAAACTTGTATTTCCCCTGCGTTAATTTAGGTTAATTTAATTTATATTGATACATGTAGCCTATACTCTTATTATTTCTCATGTTTTTGTAATTATTGTACTCTGTGCTTTTTTATATTGCTAAAAAAAACAAAACACCATCTTGTCTCCGTGAAAGGGAATGCCTTGAATGTTAAAAAATAAAGTGTGCTACGAGTTGGTTTTGTGGTTATGAGATGCTGATTTACGAAGTTTACTAATTTGAATAAGCAGTTAAGATCATGCGCGACAGCCTATGGTTGTCTTGGCCCACGCATTGATGAAATAGAATTAATGGAATCTAATCAGACGCGCACGGGAATGCCGAATGTTTAAAATTAAACATGACTGTTTTCAAAACACGGGTCCGCGAATTGAGAGTGAATTGCTAAACTCATGGTAAGATTCTGTTTCCATTAAATTGTGATGGGGTTTTCAAGTTCCAACTAAAGCCACACACTTTCGCACTGTTTCTGTAATTCAGGAGTCAAAATACCGGAGTAAACCCGGTATGAACAAGAAATGGACAGTTGATGACTGCAAATTTCCCAGCAGCAGAGAGAAATACAGGCCCAGCTGCAAGACCAAAGTTCAGACAATTGTAAGTGTTGACATGAAAAAGTTATGACAATAACTGTCTGCTACACTAGCTAAAGATTAGGCTGGCTAGGCTATCCTCAATGTTGACGAAACGGCAACACAAGTCCAATGCAAAAATGTCGAACTCTTTTTTAGCACATATCTCCTAAACCATAATCTAAGGCTGAGGGCTGGATCACGAGGAAGCCTTTGCCAGATAAAGTAAATTATCCGTTTACATCACGGCCACAGGCCAAATGAACGTGTATAAAAACTTGTAAGCTTAATAAGTGACATAGCTAACATTCTGAAACAAGTGTCACCTTCTGTCTCAGTACCACACCTCCAGACCCAAGGCGAGAGACGACCCCGACTGTCCCCGTCCTCCACCTGACACAGTCTGGGGCCAGCGACTCATCAGACGGAGACGATGATAATGGCGACGGTGAAGATGTCAGGAAAGAGCGGAGCAAGTGGCGGAGAGAGAGAGAGTCTGGCAGCGGGGAACAGGGGGGGAATGTCGGTATCAACGTCGGTACCGTCCAGGAGCAGTTTCTACATCGGATTCACAATCTTCGGAATAACTTGATGGACATGAAGGTGACGCCTGTTTCGTGGGGGGGAAACGTCTTTGGAAGCACGAAACCATACAGGATTACATTTGTATTTTATTACAGGATTATACCCGGGGCTCTCACAATAGTTTTCTGTTTAAACATGTATCTAAATAGGGTAATTTAGGACTGTAATAACCTGTTGATGCTCTACAGTCGTTCATGTTGACATCATTGGCCTGCGCTTTCACAGGCAGAATCTTACTCGATCGTTTAAGTATGCTATTGGTTTGTTGATGAGACGGTTTACTGTGCTGATGTTAAAGAATGAATGACTCATGTGTTACGTTTATGTTTAAATCATTCAAAGGATGAGCAGCCGGGAGATGGAAACTGATGATGGATCATCAAAGTGAAATAAATCGTCGACCATTAAGTCGACAACTGCTCCACATCTAATTCACATACAATAGCCTATGTTTTGTAAGAAATAAATGATCTTTATTTCATTTAACTTGCTCGTTGAAATACATTGGTAACATTTGTCGTAATACGTGTATGAAAACATTTGACACAGTTCCTTTAAAAAAGTTGACCGTGAACTTTTCGCCTTTCACAATGCGCGAATGAAATGTCCTAAGGGGGGATCCGTAGTCTGCGATTAGCACAGAGGAAAAATGTTGATGTTGACAAAGTTGACCAGAAGGACTCTGACTTAAAGATAAACAAGACATCATTTTAGGTGGTGAGTAGTTGTAATTTTAAAACGGTTGAGGTTAGAACGCAATTTATTATGTTCATCGTAAATGTCACCCGCTGGAATTCAACACTCCCAAGTATAGCTCGAGAGCTGTCTAAAAATATTCCCAGCACTACTGAATTGGCCAGGGCAACTGCACTCGAGTACGTGAACCGGAGAGAGTACATTAAGGACATGTAGGCTAAACCAAAGCGTTATACAGAACCTTAGTCGTTATCTACGAGTATATATGACGCTACTTTTTACTAGATTGCTGCATCACCGTTGGCACTTCCAAGGAATTGATTGCTACAGTTCGTAGCTAGTCAGAAATCGACGTCGCATTAATTGACCGTCGTGTGGGCGTTGCTACTGTGTGGTAAATGTATCAAAGGTAAGCCAGTTCAAGCAGATGGCAATGCAAGCTGTGAACTTCAATCACACGAGTTAGCTAACTGTTTATGGCAAGCTAGTAGTTGTTTTGGCTAACTCGAGATCGACATTACAGCAACTCTTTACGGCAACTCAACCGAGTACATGTAAGGCTATTCTTGATGCAGACTAGTGATGATGCTGTACTTCTTCAAGCTTGATCCGAAATAGCAAGAGTTCATCATATGTCACACTCAAACCATTTACTGAATGTTTCTGTGTTCTTTGTAATGGCCTGTTAATGAAGGTCTATATCAGCCTTTCTCAACACTGGTCTAGGGAAACATCTAAAACATGCAGGGCAGGAGTCTGTATGAAATGATCAACCTAGTCTGACGTTAAAGTTAATGTCATCATATTTTGCGAGTCTGCTTCAGAATCTTGGTGGTCGAGAGATTCCAAATGCCCCATCTGGAACGAGACGGCCCAGATCTCGTCAGAGCGTCTGCGGGGGGAAAGTTCTTATTTCCTCCACAAAATAATCCCCTTTTTACCCTGTCACCTTGCAGTTGTTGTTCCTGTCAGCTTGGAGTGGCCCAGGTTGGACACTAGAGTGAGGCATCATGGGTAACACCAGCGACCGTATGTCCGGCGATCGCCATGGCTCCAAGGCCCATCGCTCAGACAGTGGAAGCAGCCACAAGGACCAGGAGCCCAGCAAGCTGGTGGACAGTACTGACGACCCCAACATCTTCAACACACACGGGACAGAGTCTAAGGTTGGTAGACCCAGGGCTGTCTGTCCACCAGGTCTGTCCACTCCAGTCTGTCCACCCCAGTCCCTGAAGATCCGTCCTCCTAGTTCTAGTACCTTCCGTTCCCAGTGGATTCAAACCTGATTAACCTGCTCCGTTATGAAAATCAGGTGCTCCAGATGGAGGGTTTAAAACAACCCACCTACAATAGATCCATTTAGCTTTCATCCGAAGCAACGTAGAAAAGAGGTCGGGAACGAAATGTACAGATGCCTGACGCCCTCTGGGCCCCCCTGGTGGAGGTGGGGGGGATCTCAAGTCTTTGGTGTGTGTCACCCTGGTGGAGGTGGGGGCATCTCAATAGTCTTGGGCGTGTGTCACCCTGGTGGAGGTGGGGGGGATCTCAAATAGTCTTGGGCGTGCATCACCCTGGTGGAGGTGGGGGGCATCTCAATAGTCTTGGGCGTGCATCACCCTGGTGGAGGTGGGGGGCATCTCAATAGTCTTGGGCGTGTGTCACCCTGGTGGAGGTGGGGGGCATCTCAATAGTCTTGGGCGTGTGACTCTGACCTCCCCTCTGTGTGCCCTCAGACGCTGGGAGAGAAGGAGTTCACCCCGGACCTGGACGACCTGGTGAAGACCAGCCCGCAGGCTCGGCCCACGTGATCCGCTGGGCCGGGGGGGGGAAGGAGGTCTACATCGCCGGCTCCTTCAACGGCTGGAACACCAAGATCCCCCTCAACAAGAGGTACGGGTCGTCTAGCTCACCAAGATCCCCCTCAACATCTAGCTCAGGGGCCTTCAAGTCTGGTCCTCGAGGACCCCCTGTGGGACCCCCTGGGGACCCCCTGTCCTGCATGTTCTAGATCAGTGGTTCTCAAACCTGTCCTCAAGTACCACCTGTCCTGCATGTTCTAGATCAGTGGTTCTCAAGCCTGGTCCTCGGGGACCCCCTGTCCTGCATGTTCTAGATCAGTGGTTCTCAACCCTGGTCCTCAAGTACCACCTGTCCTGCATGTTTTAGATGTTTCCCTGCTCCAACACATCTGATTCTGCTGTTGTCCATCCTATCTGTCTGTCTGTCTGTCTGTCTGTCTGTCTGTCTGTCTGTCTGTCTGTCTGTCTGTCTGTCTGTCTGTCTGTCTGTCTGTCTGTCTGTCTGTCTGTCTGTCTGTCTGTCTGTCTGTCTGTCTGTTTGTTTGTCTGTCTGTCTGTAGCCATAACGACTTTGTGGCGATCCTGGACCTCCCGGAAGGAGAGCACCAGTACAAGTTCTTTGTGGACGGCCAGTGGATCCACGACCCCTCAGAGGTGAGCCCTGCCCCCGCTCACGAGGTTCCGATCCTGGGGAGGATCAGCCCAGTCACAGCCTGGAGACATGGTGCTGATGATTTAGACCTACAGACTGGATTAACCTTCTTCTCTCTCTCTTCCCTTTTCCTCTATCTCGCACGCCCCCCCTCTCCTTCTTCTTCTTCTCTCCAGCCCGTGGTGACCAGTCAGCTGGGAACCATAAACAACCTGATCCAGGTGAAGAAGTCTGACTTTGAGGTGTTTGATGCTCTGCAGGTGGACTCTCTGGAATGTTCTGAGACAGGTAGGGCCGAGGACCTCGGCACTGATGAGTCACCAGCAGAACGGGACTTACAGTCATGATTGTTGATGGTCTAGACCTGCGGGCGTGTGGTAAAACGTATGTATGTATGTCTGTCTGTCTGGCTGGCTGTGTGTGTGTGTGTGTGCGCGTGCGTGTGTGTGTGTGCGTGCGTGTGTGCGTGTGTGTGTGTGGCGTGTGTGTGTGCGTGTGTGCGTGTGTGCGTGTGTGTGTGTGTGCGTGTGTGTGTGTGTGTGTGTGTGCGTGTGTGCGTGTGTGTGTGTGTGCGTGTGTGCGTGTGCGTGTGTGTGTCTCAGATCTCTCCAGCTCCCCCCCAGGTCTGTATGGACAGGAACAGTACATGTTCAAACCTGAGGAGCGCTTCAAGGCCCCGCCCATCCTCCCCCCACACCTGCTGCAGGTCATCCTCAACAAGGACACCAACATATCGGTCAGTCTCTTCATCCCCCCTTCCTCCTTTCCCCAGGAGCATGCCCCGGGTTCGGACCCTTGTCACCTTTTTCATCCCTGATGAGTTGGGCACCCCTGCACTCACTCACACCCTTCCTCCCTCTCCCTCTCCCTCTCCCTCTCCCTCTCCCTCTCCCTCTCCCTCTCCCTCTCCCTCTCCCTCTCCCTCTCCCTCTCCCTCTCCCTCTCCCTCTCCCTCTCCCTCTCCCTCTCCCTCTCCCTCTCCCTCTCCCTATCCCTCTCCCTCTCCCTTCCTCCCTCTCTCTGGTTGTTGTGTAACATGTCTCCTCTGTGTCTCCAGTGTGATCCTGCTCTTCTGCCTGAACCAAACCATGTGATGCTCAACCACCTGTACGCTCTCTCTATCAAGGTAGGCACACACACACGCACACACACGTGTAACAGGCATGCAACGAACGCGATCTTGCAAGTTCCGTCAGAGAACCAGGCACTGTTCACTCCCATCACCGGGAGATCACTCCCACCGGGAGTCGAACTCGCAATCTCTGACTTCCCAAGCGCAAACGCTACCAACTACGCCAAAGAAAAGCTAGCGATTCAGTGACGCGGGTGGCGCATTACATACCTGCGGAGTGAGTTTCACCGATACACATCGGCTACATTCACCCCTCAAACTCACTCCGGCGGTTAGCAGGCGCTAACCTCGTGAGATCCGGGTCACGGCACCAATGTAACAGGCATGCAACGAACGCGATCTTACAAGTTCCGTCAGAGGACCTGCCACTGTTCACTCCCATCACCGGGAGATCACTCCCACCGGGAGTCGAACTCGCAATCTCTGACTTCCCAAGCGCGAACGCTACCAACTACGCCAAAGAAAAGCTAGCAATTCAGTGACGCGGGTGGCTCATTACATACCTGCGGAGTGAGTTTCACCGATACACATCGGCTACACACGCACACACTCTCTCTTTTGTCACGTCTCCTTTCTCTCTCTGACTCTCTCCTCCCTCCCCCTCTCTCCCTCCCCCTCTCTCCCTCTCTCTCTCTTCCAGGATGGAGTGATGGTTCTCAGTGCGACTCACAGATACAAGAAGAAATACGTCACGTCGCTGCTTTACAAGCCCATCTAAACCACGCACTGAACCTTAACACACACACACACACTGCCTGTGTAGCACAGCACACACACTACCTGCATGTGTGTGTGATGTGCTTTAGAGTACAGCAAGCTCCTGCTTCCATGGTTAGGGTTGTCATGTCTAGCTGAGGTTCATTTGAAATTCTTTAAATTGTATTTGTGGATTTTAATAATAACCAATATGGGAACAAGATCCCGTAATGCCTAGCCCCCCTCTTCCCCGCCCCCCTCTTCCCTGCCCCCCCTCTCCCCGCCCCCCTCTCCCAGCCCCCCTCTCCAAGCCCCCCGCTCCCAGCCCCCCCTCTCCAAGCCCCCCTCTCCAAGCCCCCCTCTCCTAGCCCTTCTCTCCAAGCCCCCCGCTCCCAGCCCCCCTCTCCTAGCCCCCCTCTCCAAGCCCCTCTCCCAGCCCCCCTCTCCAAGCCCCCCTCTCCAAGCCCCTCTCCACCTCTGAAAGCAACCCAAGCTCTTAACTATGCAGAAGTAACTGCCCCCAAGCTGCTGCAGCTCTCTGCTGGACCAGGTCACCTGCCTGTTTGTGTTTCTTTAGGTTTGTTGATAGACTGAATAGGACTGGATCCCGTCTGCTAGCCTGTGTGTGTGTAAGCACACCTGGGCTTGAACACTCAAACACTTGTGTGACGGACTTGTGGTCTCCTGTATGTTCACACTCAAAACTTGTATTATTCAGCGAAATCAAAGGGCCTGTTACTGTTGATTCACATTAGCATTTAAATAAGTGATGCATATTTTGTTCAATTCTTTGTCTGTGTTTTAATCGCGCATGTATTTACCATAGGACATGTCATTCTGCGTAGTGACAGTTCAGTTGTAGGCCTCACTGTGAGGTTGGTGATCTATACAGCCAATCAGACGCCTTCATACCAAAGGACGCGCGGAGGAAACGTCATACTGCAAACACTTCCTGTAGCCCAGCAACAGATGAGCGCGAGGAAAGACTCGCGAATGGAAGCAATAGTCTTGCTGAGGGCAATCAAAGTATGTTGCTTTAGTTGGCTATGCGAAAATTACAAGACTTGAATTTTAAAACTGTTACACTGTTTTGTAAAAAAGAAAAAAAAGCTTTGCAGCATTACTGTGTACTGTAATTATGCCAATGAAGAGCGGTTGTTTCACTTGGATGCGAATAAAATAATAAAAAAGGGACGATTGAGACGTTTGTGTGATATCATTAGTTAGTGTTAATTGGGATGTCCAAATAATTATAGCAAATAGAAGAAAACTCACGCATATTCTTCTGTTAGGTTTGTAATATTCATATCCGTAAATAATGCACACGTGTGAAATATATTTTGAAGATTTTTATTACATCGTTTTGAACCCCAAAAGCCGTTGATTATACCGTGCCAACACAACACACGTATTGGCCATCAATCGTCTGACACGTGTTCCATACTGGAACCTGCATCGGCATTCTAGTTCAGTCTCGTGACTCTTGCATCATCATCCTACGTAATCTCATAAAACAAGCTGCACTTTTATCACATCTGCATTCTGCCTCTGATACTATATACAAATACACGCCAGGACCAACTATACACAGCTTCATATTACTGTGGCTCCAAGCAAACACTTTTAAAAAGGCATTGTTTACGCTCAGAGTAACTCCATCTGACCCTTTCTCAAGCATCGATCCGGATAATCAATGGATTTAGCTTCTGCTTTGGTACCACGATACTTTCCCTTTAAATTATTTTCAATTATCGCATAGAAAATAATTAAACTGTATTGGATTTTACAGGATTTATAATCAAATGTTTGGCCATTTCCACGAGGAATTGTTAACTGAATAGAGCGCAAACAAGACCTTGCTCGCAACTATACCGCCTATCTGTAGTAGGCTATGTCTAAGTGAACAACAAGCACGAGTGACTTCAAGGCCATTTCTACCGGGCAGACCTCAGGGGCTATACCCCTAAGCGAAGTTTAAAGGCAAGCGAAGCAGCAATATTAGAGTTTATAAGTGGGCATAACAATTAAATTATGTGCTCGTCTGTGTCACTCCTAATTTAAAGGCATGTGATTTTGAATTCGTGACAGATGAGACTTAATTAAAAACTCGCTTCAGCATTCACAACACAATGGATAACTAGCAGAAACATATGCACTCAAATAAGCGAAAGAAATATCTTAATATAATGATGTTTGACATCAAAATAATGGAGATATGTAATGCATAGCTATTGCACAGCTACCCAGGGATTCAACTTTGCATACAGCAAAGGTTTGAAAATATGATTATCCACACACACAAAAAAAACACAATACAGTCAAATGCGCCTAATATACAGCATAAAAGTGACGTTTTATACAGTACGGGACAGTCATCACACCAGGGGTCTATGCTAAGAATATCTTGTGACATCATCACTAATCGCCAATTCTTGAACGTTGGTCCCACCACTAGCTTGCCAAAGTTTGTAACAAACAACTAGTTTACGTTTACAATAACGTTTATTGCCAATACCATGGGGAAATAAACCCCCGAAAACCAAACGAAATACTTTTCAGAATTTCCTCAAAATTGAATCTCCTTAGCCTACTATAAAAAAATAATAATTTAGAATGTGGAATTCAGATCCATATTTTTGGTCCGATGATCATCAAAATCTGCTCATTAGGAGCAAACGTCTAACATGTCTAAACTGTCTAACGGTTACTGTCTCTGATCCTACTGGCTTTCCGCCAGCAGCCAATTACACGTCGCCATCACGATGTCACAGATGGTCTCGGTTGCCAGGGTGACGGCGACTGCGAAGTCCCGTCACCGTCAGGCGGGTCATTTGCATGGTTAGCGCAAAACGGGCGAAACGAGAAGAGTTCAAAGTTAAAACTTTGGCAAGTATTGGTGATCCCTTGTTCCGCGAACTAAAAAGAAAAATGTTTAATCAATCTTTTTGATAAGTCTTCTCATGCATCAACACTGCAGAAAAAAGCAAGTACATTTCGTTTCAGTCAGTAGTACTAGATTAAAGAGTAGCATAAAATTGCACTGACGGTCTTTTAGCCTGTAGAAATAATTCAGTTCCAGTGTCTCGGGCGAAAAACATAAGCTGGTGCACTATGATCATTCCATAAAACGAGGTCATTATTGCACATGCTCAAAAATGTGTGTTCGGACCAGTTCCATTTCAACCCCCTGTCGGACTAGTTCCATTTCAACCCCCTGCACCCCTTGCCTAGCTCTGATCCCAGACCCTTCAGAGCCTGAAGAAACTGGACAGGTGAAAACAAAATGGTGGCAACTCCATCCAACCAATCAGAGGGCTAGATGGAGTCATGAGCCCTTGGGTTCCACCAATCCAGTCCCCTCAGAACAAGGGTGCCCAAATAAATAAGGAACTGGGAGAGGAGGGTCCAGGGACAGAAATGGAACCGGCCCGAGGTTCTGCCAGCCAGGGCTGAGAGACGGTTGTCCACGAGCCGTCTCCATGACAACAGCAAGGAACAGGCAGGAGGTCGTCCTCACACATTCCTTCCCTGTCTGCTGGGACGTTTGCATTGGACTTGCAAAACAAAAGGTGTTTGTTCGAGAGGCGCCACAAGGAGTAAAACTTGCATTTCTGTGGCAGTCAAAGTTCAACAGGGTTTTTTTCTTTTCACCCCAAGATTGATCATGTGTGTGTGTGTGTAGAGAGAGGAGGGGGTTACAGGTGCAGTATGAAATACGTGTCTGTTTGACTACAAATCCTTTCACAGGCCCTGAGTTGACATGCATGAACACTTAAACCGTCCTCTCAGACTGTCTGGCTGTGAGGTAGAGGCTCCTCTTACGAGCTGATCCAGGGTCAGATTCTGCTGCACGCTCCCATCCACAGCACCGGGCCGAGCGTGACCACAGCTGACCTCAGACCAGCACGTATAGGAGCAACATCTACCTTCTCCATCTGCTCCAGCCTGGAGGACGCACATCGCTATGACCACCAGAGACACGTTACCGACGCAACCCTCATCTGTTTGCTCAGCGATCGCCATGGGGATGGGAATACGCTGTACCAATCACAGACACCAAAGCTGCAGCTGGGGGAGGGAGGGGGGGAGGGGGGGGGGAGAGAGGGAGGGTGGATGATAATTGTAAGGGTAAAGTTCAGGGCCTGTATTGCCAGCAGGATAGAGATGGGGAGAAGTAGGAAGAGAGGAGGTGGAGGAGAGGAGGTGGAGGAGAGTCAGGAGGAGATGAGGTGGAGGAGAGGAGGTGGAGGAGGTTGAGGATGAGGAGGTGGAGGAGAGGAGGTGGATGAGAGTCCGGAGGTGGATGAGAGTCAGTGAGGAGAGGAGGTGTGAGGAGAGTGAGGTGGAGTGAGTAGGTGTATTATGGTGTGAGGAGAGGAGGTGGAGGAAAGGTAAGGCGACAGATGTGTATCTGTAAGGGGGGGGGGCAGGAATTCTAAGGATTGGCAGTGGGTAGAGTAGGTAAGGCAAGTGTGTATGTGTGTGTATGTGTGTGTGTGTGTGTTGTGTGTGTATGGGGGGGAGGGGGTTTCGTGTAGGTAAAAGAGTGTGGAATCTTGGCTGTCTTGGTGCAGAGGTCAAAGTTCAGAGGTCGTAGTGTTGAGGCTGGTTCTCTTAACAGGTCACAGCCTCGAGCAGGCATTGGCTACCGCGCTTTCCTCCCCGTCGCCACGGCAACCTCAGGGGCGTCGCCAAGCTTCAGGAAACCCCAACGAGTAGGCCGTTCCCGAGAAACACTTCCTGTTTCTTCAACTGAGAGAGGGAGAGGAGAGGAGAAGAGAGAGGAGAGAGAGAGGAGATAGAGGAGGATAGGAGAGAGAGGAGAGGAGAGAGTGAGAGAGCGAGATAGAGAGGAGAGGAGAGGATAGGAGAGGATAGCGAGCAGAGCACTAGACTAAGAGAAAGCGATAGGATGGGATAGAGGAAGAGGATCAGTGATACGAGATGATACTGAGATGCACGAGAGGATCAGGAGACGGAGATGATAGTAGGTTTGTGGTGTGAGGTTTTGCTTTGTCTATTAGCGCGGAGGGGATGGGGGAGAGGAAAGACGATTCCTTCGCTTTTTCTGTCTTCTTTGTTGTTACTTGGTAGTCCACACGGTAGTAGAGGTGAAAGCACCGGCCACAAACTGTTAGTGAGATGAAAATGGAAACTGATCACAACTGCAAACACAGCATGTCAGGCTACGCATTCTGCTCCTACTCAAAATACACCACACCACACACACACACACACACACACACACACACACACACACACACCACACACAACACACACACCTGCTGTTTGTTTGTGTCGCTGGGTGAAGTGTGTTGCGTGTTCATGACATGATTACAGTCGTCTGCAAGGCCGTTGAAGGCCAGGGCTGTTTCCCAGGCTGACAAGACTGTTTCTTAACCCTGACAGACTGTTTCTTCTTAACCTGTTCTAGAGGAACCTGCTTAACCCTGTTCTAGAGGAACCTGCTTAACCCTGTTCTAGTGGAACCTGCTAACCCTGTCCTCGTGGAACCTGCTTAACCCTGTCTAGAGGAACCTGCTTAACCCTGTTCTAGAGGAACCTGCTTAACCCCTGTCCTAGTGGAACCTGCTAACCCTGTCATAGTGAGCTGCTTAACCCTGTCCTAGTGGAACCTGCTTTAACCCTGTTCTAGAGGAACCTGCTTAACCCTGTCCTAGAGGAACCTGCTTAACCCTGTTCTAGTGGAACCTGCTTAACTCTGTTCTAGAGGAACCTGCTTAACCCCTGTTCTAGAGAACCTGCTTAACCCTGTTCTAGAGGAACCTGCTTAACCCTGTTCTAGTGGAACCTGCTTAACTCTGTTCTAGAGGAACCTGCTTAACCCTGTCCTAGTGGAACCTGCTTAACCCTGTCTTAGTGGACCTGCTTAACCCTGTTCTAGAGGAACCTGCTTAACCCTGTGGAACCTGCTTAACCCTGTCCAAGAGGAACCTTCTTGCGAGGCCACTGAATGACGGCACACCACACACACACACACACCACACACACAGAATGTGAACTCGTCCGTAGGCATGCTAAGTGTGTGAGGCTCCAGTGGTAGGAAGACTCCAGGGCCTTGTGTGCCCCACTGTGTCCTGTATTCTAACATGTTGTTAGGGGGGGTTTCTAGGTAAACACAGTTATATCTGGACTCAGTTGAATAGGTGAACAAATATTTATATTGGACTCCATGGCGATAGTGAATAGGCGGATGGTGAATGCAGTGATGTCACAGCATGTCCAAAACAGGCAGAACCCCAGCCCTGGTAGAACCCCAGCCCTGGTAGAAACCCCAGCCCTGGTAGAACCCCCAGCCCTGGTAGAACCCCAGACATGGTAGACCTGCCCCCTGGTTTCTGGTTCTAGCTCCAAACTTCTCCACAATCTCAAACCCCAAAGGATAGGTTGGTGTCGGACAGCAGGGACATCTACCAGTGTCGAGAGATTATTTAAACATCCTTGCCACAAGTCCCCTGCCACAAGTACCAGCAGAGTAGTGGTCTGCATATAGGGGGTCAGGGGCCAGGGCCCAGATCCAGGACCCAGACCAGGGCCAGAACCAGGACCAGGGCCCAGAACCAGGACCAGGGCCCAGAACCAGGGACCAGAACCAAGGACCAGGACACGCTACCTGTTCCAGTATAGGGGGAGAGGAGGGCTGAGAGCGAGCGACGGAGCTCGTTCTTCTGGGGAAGGAAGAGAGAGAGAGGAGAGGCGAGAGGTTAGGCTATGAGGAAGCGTATAGCTGCTTGATTAGCGAGTAGTATAGCGAGAGTATGAGAGGATGCTAGATTCTAGGGTAGTCTAGAGTGAGGATAAGCGTTAAGTATTCTCTTTTTCGTCTCGTCGTCGCTCTTACTTCTCTTATTCTTCTTCTTAATATTCTGCTCTGCTTCTCTTCGATCGATTCTGACTTCTTCTCTTCTTCGAGCTTCTTCTCTTCTCATATTGTCTCCTTCTCGATCTTCTGCTTTCGTCTCTTGTCCTCTCTTCTTCCTCTTTCTCTCTTCTCTCTTCCTCTCTGCTTATCTTTCTCTCTGTCTTTTCTTCTTCTCTTCTTCTCTTTCTTCCTTCTTCTCTTTTCTTATCCTTCGCTCTTCGCGTCCTCGCTCCGCGTCCGCTGTCTCCTCGCGTCTGCTCTTCCTGCTCTGCTTCTCGAAATTCTGCGCTTCCTCGCGTTTCTCTCTCTTCCGCTCTCTCTGCTTCACTCTTTCTCTCTTCTCGCTCGTCCTGCTTCTCTTCGCTCTGTTTTACTCGTCTTGTCTTTTCTCGTCTTCCTCTCTATCGCTCTCCTTCCATTATGCGTTGTTGTTACTATTACGTATTTTTAAGTCAAACCCAATTCTGATTGGAACAGGGTTAGACAGACAGGTAGAAGACAGCAGTTTATGACCGCGGGACTTCTGGGTGTCCATATAGACAAACACCGTGTTCGCCACTAGAGTCCCGGAGAACAGGACCTCAACAACACACTGATACTTCGACAACGGATCTAAAGATGTCTATAGAGGTCAAAAGGTATCTACGATGTCTATAGCGGTCTGCAGGTTCTATCTACAGAGTCTATAGAGGTCTACAGGTATATACAGATGTCTAGAGAGGATGTGTAGCATGGAGAGAGACTGCCCGCACTGTACCTCCAGGTTGTCCTGGCTTTCTTCAGCACATCACGAGTCCGAGACACGGACTGGAATAACAACGAAAAACAAGCATGATAGTATACACTCACACAGGCACACCTACACCCACTACACCTACAGACTCCCCACAACACCGACAGACACACCCACACCGCAGGTCCGTACAGTCTGGTTGAAGTACTTGAAGTGCGCCATGCTCTCTCCTTGGTCTGCTGGTACTCCTCAGATCTCACCTCACTCATCACGGTCTCCTGTAGAACCTCCTCCGCTTCTCGCATACGCAGCGTCAGAGCACACCAGCTCCTCTGCAGGCCGCTACTCCGACCTCTCACACACACACACACACACACACACACACACCATGCACATCCACACACACTCACACCACAAGCATTGCACGGACACCACACACGGACCACATTGCTTAGATTGTTATCACCTAGTTTTATAGGTAGTTTTAGAGGGTAGGACTATATCAGAACAAGGTCACACCCTATCCCTCTCCCCCACCACCCTTCCTATGGCATAAGCCTCATCTATCGTCATTTCCCAGCCTCATCCCCACGCTTCTCCTCAGGCCAGCCTCCTCCCCAGCCTACCCCAGCCCTCCTCCACAGCCTCCTCACCCCAGCCTCCTCAGCATGCATCCTCCCGCAGCCTCCTCCCCAGCCTCCTCCCAGCCTCATCCCCAGCCTCCTCCCAGCCTCCTCCCAGCCTCCTCCCAGCCTCATCCCCAGCTCATCCGCACCTCCTCCCAGCCCTCCCCAGCCTCATCCCCAGCCTCCGCCCCAGCCTCCCCTCCCCACCTCCTCCCCAGCCTCCTCCCTCGCCCAGCCATCTCCCAGGCCTCATCCCCACGCACTACACCCACACCACTCTCCCCAGCCTCATCCCCAGCCTCCTCCCCAGAGCCTCATCCCAGCCTCCTCCCCAGCCTCTCCCCAGCCTCCTCCCCAGCCTCCTCCAGCCTCCTCCCAGCTCCTCCGCCCAGCCATCCTCTCCTGCGCCAATATGGCACCCACCTCACTCGCCCAGCCTCCCCGCCACCACCGCGCTGGTCCTCCCCAGCCTCCTCACGAAGCCTCATCGATGCCTCGGCCTCGCCCAGCCTCATCCCAGCATCCAGCTCCGGTCCCACAGAAAGCGCTCACCTCCTCCCAGCCTCCTCGGGCTCCCTCAGCTCAGCAGGGAAGACTCCTCAGACCCAGCCTCCTCCCCAGCCTCCTCGCCTCAACGCCTCCTCCCCAGCTCATCCCCAGCTCAGCGCCTCGAAGTCCCCAGCCCTCTCCCCAGCCGACTCCTCAACCAGCAGCCGCCTCCCCAGCCTCCTCGCCCAGCCTCCGCCCTCGCCTCTCACCCAGCCTCCTCCGCAGCGCGTCTCCCAGCCTCTCCCAGCCTCCTCCCCAGCCTCTCCTAGCCTCCTCCCAGCCTCCTCGCCCAGCATCCTCTCCAGCGCTCCTCCCTAGCTCTCGGCTCCCCGAGCCTCGCCTAGCCTCCTCCCTAGCTCCTCCCCAACAGTTCGCCTCCCACCTTCTTCAGGATGTGAAGGGGGCGCTCGACTGGGCAGGGGCGCCCTCCAGAACATCCTGAGCAGTCGAAACCCGCCTCTCCAGGTCTTCGTGCCTCAGGTCCTAGTGATCCGACACAGCAGATCTCCTCACAGCCACACGTAGTCCAGGCCTGCCACCGCACACACACACACACACACCACACGCCACCCACACAGCACACCACACACCACACTGTGACTGCAGGTGACTATTGAATGAAACTAAAACTGTGATCGCAAACGTCCAGGTAGCGTTGTGTCATACTTAAACCAACGTATGACCCATTTCAAACAGAGTTTTTTTTAAACCATTCTAAATGACACAGTCTACTCGTTGGCCCCGCCCCGCCCCCTCCTCACCTGCTCCCCTGGCCGCTCTCCATCGTGATGGGCTGAGCAGAGCCGTCTCCACTGCGCTGCACGAGCTCTTCCCTCGCTCCAGGACCTGCTGGCTGCAGGGAGCTGAGGTCGTCCACAAGTGACCGACGGCGTGGCGACCGCCCGTTAGGGTTGTGAGCACGAGCCGTCTATGCGCCTCCCCTCCAGTTCAGAGTGTCCAGGTGGTGTCTGGAGGGGTGGAGGAGAGGGAGGCTTTGCTGCGAGTGCGTGGCGCTGCTGTGCTGAGGGAGGGTGGTTCGGAGCAGATGCGGAGGAGGCAGAGAGTCGTTTCTGACTGATACATTTCAGCTTCCTGACTACTGCATGGTTGACGATTCACTGTTAGTAGGTTACCGTGCACAACACTAATTAGTAACAACATCGAGAACAACCACACATCGTAGTCGGCAGAAACTACCAGCCTGCTAGCATGTGACGCACAATGGTAGCATGTGACTCCAGCATGCTAGCGTGACTGCACGATCAAGAGGTCACAGTTCAAATCCCCCCTGTGCCTATACTGTCGCTTGGATAAGTATGACCTCAAAGAGATCATGTCGAGACCGTTGACGGTGCCTGTGCTGTCCCTCCAGGTCCCGGTAGGGGCCCGTGTAGCGCACCGTAGCCACCACCGAAAGTGCCACGTCAGGAGAACCGCGCAGGTAAACAGGCCCGTAGGTCCCTGACCGACGACGGGGCCTGGGTCTGATGGGACACACACACGCACGTGCAAAGGCAGGGCTGTACAGCTGCACACACATCACACCAGGCCTGCCTACCCTCGCTCTCAACCGGCGTGTGTGTGGTAGGGCTGGAGGGCCGTTAGAGGCTGGAGGCATGGGGTGAGAGGCTGGAGGCAGGGGGGTTAGGGGGCAAGAGGGTTAGGTATTTAGGTAGCTATGGGTTCAGAAGATTATATGAAACTGGTTAAGATGACATTCACTTGGGTGACCCAAACAAGCTCCCTCCCTCCCTCTTCCCTCCCTCCCCTCCCTCCCTCCCTCCCTCACTCTCCAGTCCCTCCCTCCCTCCTCCCTCCTCCCTCCCTCCCTGCCCTCCCTCCCTACCCCTCCCTACCCTCCCTCCTCTCCCTCTCCTCCTCCCTCCTCCCTCCCTCCCTCCCGCCCTCCTCCCTCCTCACTCCCTCCTCCCTCACTCCTCCGCTCCTCCTCCTCCCTCCTCCTCCTCCCTCCCCCTCCCTCCTCCCGTCCGTCCTCCTCCTCCTCCTCCTCTCCCCTCCCGGGTCCTCCTCCCTCCCCATGCAGTCGTTTCTGTCTCCTGTAGAAGCCTGTCCTCTCTGCTGGCGTGAGAGTGAGGGTGTCCGGCGACCCGCTCCTCATCCTCCTCTCCTCCTCCTCCCCCTCCTCCCCTCCTCCTCCCCTCCTCCCAGTCTCTGCTCCGCTGCTGCTGCAGCTCCAGCTGCCCAGCTGTTTTTGAGGGCGCTGTTCTCCTGCAGCAGGCTGTCTGGAGCTGGGCCTCAGATGTCTCATCACCTCCCCCAGGAGATCTCCCAGCTCTGCCCGCCTGGCTGGGCCCTCGCTCAGGTAGCCTGCCACACACACATCACACAGCCATCAGGAGGTGATCATGAATGTGTGTGTGTGAGTGTGTGAGTGTGTGTGTGTGTGTGTGTGTGTGCGTGAGGGAGAGTGATGAGTGTGAGTAGGATGGGTGA
>CAEFZP010001684.1:0-23002 GCA_903064625.1 Mallotus villosus
ACTGACGCTCACCATGTTGGAGGAGGGGGGACAGGGCAGACTGACTCTCACCATGTTGGAGGAGGGGCACAGAGGCAGACTGGCTCTCACCATGTTGGAGGAGGGGGGACAGGGCAGACTGACTCTCACCATGTTGGAGGAGGGGGGACAGGGCAGACTGACTCTCACCATGTTGGAGGAGGGGGGGACAGGGCAGACTGACTCTCACCATGTTGGAGGAGGGGGCAGACTGACTCTCACCATGTTGGAGGAGGGGGGACAGGGCAGACTGACTCTCACCATGTTGGAGGAGGGGGCAGACTGACTCTCACCATGTTGGAGGAGGGGGGACAGAGGCAGACTGACTCTCACCATGTTGGAGGAGGGGGCACAGAGGCAGACTGGCTCTCACCATGTTGGAGGAGGGGGCACAGAGGCAGACTGGCTCTCACCATGTTGGAGGAGGGGGGAGACTGACTCTCACCATGTTGGAGGAGGGGGGACAGAGGCAGACTGACTCTCACCATGTTGGAGGAGGGGGCACAGAGGCAGACTGGCTCTCACCATGTTGGAGGAGGGGGGACAGGGCTCTCACCATGTTGGAGGAGGGGGGACAGAGGCAGACTGACTCTCACCATGTTGGAGGAGGGGGCAGACTGACTCTCACCATGTTGGAGGAGGGGGGACAGGGCAGACTGGCTCTCACCATGTTGGAGGAGGGGGACAGACTGACTCTCACCATGTTGGAGGAGGGGGACAGAGGCAGACTGACTCTCACCATGTTGGAGGAGGGGGGACAGGGCAGACTGACTCTCACCATGTTGGAGGAGGGGGGGACAGGGCAGACTGGCTCTCACCATGTTGGAGGAGGGGGGACAGGGCAGACTGGCTCTCACCATGTTGGAGGAGGGGGGACAGGGCAGACTGACTCTCACCATGTTGGAGGAGGGGGGACAGGGCAGACTGACTCTCACCATGTTGGAGGAGGGGGGACAGGGCAGACTGACTCTCACCATGTTGGAGGAGGGGGCAGACTGACTCTCACCATGTTGGAGGAGGGGGCAGACTGGCTCTCACCATGTTGGAGGAGGGGGGACAGGGCAGACTGACTCTCACCATGTTGGAGGAGGGGGCAGACTGACTCTCACCATGTTGGAGGAGGGGGGGACAGGGGCAGACTGACTCTCACCATGTTGGAGGAGGGGGGACAAGGCAGACTGACTCTCACCATGTTGGAGGAGGGGGGACAGGGCTCTCACCATGTTGGAGGGGGGGGCAGACTGACTCTCACCATGTTGGAGGAGGGGGGACAGGGCAGACTGACTCTCACCATGTTGGAGGAGGGGGGACAGGGCAGACTGGCTCTCACCATGTTGGAGGAGGGGGCAGACTGACTCTCACCATGTTGGAGGAGGGGGGACAGGGCTCCGTCTCCAGGCCTTGATCGCGAGGCCCCGGCTGGGATCTCTGCACGGCTAGCGCCACCGCCTGGGCAAAGCGTGAAGGTACAGTCCCGGTTCTCTTCAGCAGCTTGGCGATGCAGGGCCTCCTGGTCCGGGGTGAGGTCTCTGGGGTCAGGGGAGAGGGAGGGCTGGAGCAGTACCCCTCTCCCTCCATCTCGAAGAACATGGGGGGAGGGGGAGGAGGGAAGCAGTACCCCTCGTCTTCCTCTGGCGTGTTGACGGAGCGCTGCCGTGTTTGGAGACGCCTCGGAGGCCTTCCGGAACGTTCCGTTGTCGGGCTCCTGTTCTGAGGTGGAGGAGACGTCGGGGCCGGGGTCTCCGTGGTTGCGGTCTCCGTGGACACGGTCTCCGTGGCTGCGGGGGAGGACGGGCGACGCCGGGCTCATGGCGGGGGTCTCGGGGGTCTCCGTGTTCTCGCTTCTCTCCAGCGCTCGCTCTGATTCCTGGGCCGGACCAGGCTGGGTATCAGAACCGCACAGGACTGTGGGTGAGGAGGGGGAGTGGGGGAGAGAGGGGGGGGAGTAAAGAGGAGAGGAGGGGAGTGGGGGGAGTAAAGAGTAGATGAGGGGGAGTGGTGGGGAGAGTAGGGGGATTGGGAGGGGGAGCAAGTTATCCCCCTGGTGGAAGGACTGAGCGTAGCATGGGAGTGTGGCGCGGGACTCTCAGGCTTGGGAGAACCCAGCCTCTCCTGGCTCCAGGTCAGGCTGTCTGGGGGCCTGGGAGGCCCAGGGGAGAGGGTGCAGGGGGGGTCCTCGCTGTCTGGGGACCTGGCAGGGGCCACTGCCTCCTGCTCCAGGGCCCTCTGCCTGAGAAAGGAGTTCCGAGGCACCACCCTGAACGTGGTCAAGCCTCCCCTCCAGGTCCCTCCCGCGGGCGTCGCCCGGAGGACGACGGGGCTGCCGACAGCGGGGGTGAAACCTACACCGTGATGAGGCTGTGAGGGCAGGGCGTGATGAGGCTGTGAGGGGAGGGCGTGATGAGGCTGTGAGGGCAGGGCGTGATGAGGCTGTGACGAGAGAGCGTCGATGGAGGACCGGGCCGCAGGGCTACAGGGTCTGGCGGAGGGTCTGGAGACCAGGGAGGAGGTCAGGAGCTCAGCCAGGGAGAGGGGGGCAGGAGGCTTCACTTCCCCCACAGATGAGTCAGTATCTGGGGCTGGGTGGTGGCCGTGCTCCCTGGGGAGAGCAGCCACTGGAGAGATCTCCTCACTCTCTCTCAGCTCCTCTACTGTGTAAAGGGACGCCTCGGGTTCTTAGAGATAAATCAAACAAGTGGAGCCATTAGATAAACACTGGTTAGGATGTAGAATTATGTTTAAATAAATAAAAGAACACTAATCACAGATCTAACTTTTAAATGTTTATTAAAGTCATTTGTCAAATTGTATTAATACATTTTAGATAATTAAATAATTGTATAGACGTTGTTGTTTATAAAACATTTTGTGCATGAAGTGAGAAAACATGTAAAAGTAAATAGTAGAAAACATGTCAAAAGAGAACAGGAAAGAAAAACAAACTAAACAATTGTTTAGACGTTTAGACAGATTAAGTTTCATGATTATAAAAGGATTACATTGTTCAGGCTACCTAGTGTATCCATATTAAGATTTTAATATTCAACATTTAATTGGCAACATAAAGTAACTAGCATGATCAAATCCAGAAACAGCCAAACTAACTAGAAGACTTTTACAGGCACAGAAATGAGTATGTACAGGTGCTTGTCATATTATTAGAATATCATCAAAAAGTTGATTTATTTTACAAATTCGATTCAAAAAGTAATGTAATTATACGACAAGCACCTGTATAAGAAACAGAAGTCTGTTTGACTCCAGTGATACGAGCCCTGACAGAGAGGCCATACAGGATCTAGGATTACACAAGTCAGCAACGCAAACAGCAGGAACAACGAGAAGCCACAACGCTGAATAAACACGCAGGAATCACAGCTTTATCACCACGACACACACAGCCACTGAGGAGCGGGGAAAAACCTGACTGTCCACCCAGCTAAGGAGCAGGAGGAGGAGCAGGAGGAGCAGGAGGAGGCCACCACGCAGCAGGAGGAGAAGAAGTCGAACAGAAGACAGGGAGCAACAAAGAGAGAGAAGGAGGAGAGGGGGAGGAGGAGGGAGAGGAGGAGGAGAGGGGCGAGAGGAGGAGGAGAGAGGGGGAGGGAGGAGGCGGATGAGGAGGAGGAGGAGAGGGGGAGGAGGATGAGGGGAGGGAGAGGAGGGAGGGAGGGAGGAGGAGGAGGGAGGAGGGGGAGAGGAGGAGAAGAGGAGGAGAAGAAGGAGGAGGGAGAGAGGGGGAAGGACGAGGGGGAGAGGAGGAGGGGACGAGGGGGAGGAGAGGGGGAGGGAGAGGAGGAGAAGGAGAGAGGGGGACGAGGAGGAGGAGGAGGGGGGAGAGAGAGGGGGGAGTTAGGAGAGAGAAGGAGAGAGCGACGAGCAGGGCGAGAGGGGAGGAGAGGGGGAGGAGGAGGGCGGGAGGGAGCAGAGGAGAGGAGGAGGGAGAGGAGGAGAGGGGGAGAGAGAGGGGGAGGAGGAGCGAGGAGAGCGAGAGAGAGGAGGAAAGGATCGAGGGGGAGAGGAGGAGGAGGAGGGATGAGGAGGAGGAGGGAGGAGGGAGAGAGGAGGAGGAGGAGAGGAGGAGGGAGAGGAGGAGAGGAGGAGGAGAGAGGAGGAGAGGAGGAGGAGGAGGAGAGGGGAGGAGGGAGAGGAGTGACGAGGGGGAGAGAGAGGGGGGAGGGAGAGGAGGAGAGGGGGAGAGAGAGGAGGAAAGGAGGAAGGGGGAGAGAGGAGGAGGAGGAGGGAGAGGAGGAGAGGAGAAGAGGAGGAGAAGGAGGAGGAGGGAGAGGAGGAGAGGAGGAGGAGAGGGGGAGGGAGGGAGGAGAGGAGGAGAGGGGGAGGGAGAGGAGGAGAGAGGGGGAGGGAGAGGAGGAGAAGGAGAGGGGGAGAGTGAGGGACACAGCTCTTAATTGCCTTTCTTCAGGTGACACAGAATCTGCAGGTGGAAAACAAAGCGATGCTTTAGAAGAGGCCAGCTCTCTCTAGCCTGGTGATGAGAACACACTGGACACCAGCGCCCTAACCTCTTTTGGAACGCGTAAAGAACATGGTCTGTGACATCAGACTGGTGACTATGAAAGCCAGCAAGACAGCCAGGGTTCAAGTATGTAAAGATGGAATGGTTTAATTTGAGTTGGTGGATTCCTAAACGACGCTGGATATAGTTAGATAAAGTGTTTCTGCAGCGGCTGGCAGAGAGACAGGGTTTACAGACGATTTAACGTTCAAGGGATGAGAATCCATCTTGACCTGACAAGACTTTGACTAAAGCCTCAGGGATCCTGTGGGTGTGAGAGCGAAGCATATTCAAAGCCACTGATCTCTGCTGTAATGTCACCAGGGATTACTGGAACCACTGACAAGTTCTTCTCAGCGACCACTAGGGGGCGTGTGTAGTTTCAAGCGAACACTTTTGTACATGCAGGTCAAGCTTTCCTTGCACAATCAAACAGCTTTTAAATAACCCAGTCTAGCTCTACAGGACAGGCATGGTCAGAGGATGACCTTTAACTGCACAAACATGGCCACAGGTAAGGCAGTAGACTCACAGTCATCTCAAAGTGAATCCCAATCTCTACATTCCCCTAAGTGTTTCTAACCCAAACCATATCTCCATGACTACTGCGGAACTGCTGAGCTCACAAGTGAAAGCAGACTGACCTGGGCCGTGTGCGTGGTGGGCGGCGGCTGGAGGAGGAGGGGGAGGAGCCCTCCGCTTGGTCCTCAGGCAGGATTCGGTAGAAGACACTCGACTCAGCCCCGCTGCCTGGCAACACACCCGCCAGCCAAGAGAACAGACTTTGAACAACAGCTCGGAAAGTGAAACCCTGGCTCCACCTGGAGTCCCTGTCAAGCACCTGTCCCTCAGGTGAGTCCCTGTCACGCACCTGTCCCTCAGGTGAGTCCCTGTCACCCACCTGTCCCTCAGGTGAGTCCCTGTCACGCACCTGTCCCTCAGGTGAGTCCCTGTCACACACCTGTCCCTCAGGTGAGTCCGGCGGGGGGGGGGCCCAGGTGGCTGCCGTCCAGGTTGGCAGGAACGCTGCAGGACGCTGCCATGGGCGGCGGGGGGGGCACGTCTCTTCTTGGGCGCGTCCAGGGGAAGCGTGTTGGAGGTGTGGTTACCCAACGTGTTCACCTCACGCTGGCTCAAACCGGGGGAGACCGGGGCGCTCACCGTCGCCCCCTGTTGGCAGGACATAAACCATTTACCATTTAGTCATTTAGCAGACGCTCTTATCCAGAGCGACTTACAGTAAGTACAGGGACATTCTCCTGAGGACACAACGCCATTTTGCATGGCCAGGAATTGAACCAGCAACCTTCGGATTACTAGCCCAATTCCCTAACCGTTCAGCCACCTGACTCCCTAACTAAACAACGCAGGCAAGTCTGTTGTGTCGTCCTTGAACATTTTATTTTTCATTATTTATGTGTATGTTCCATTTCCAGTGTGGGTATAATCTGAATGTGGATCAGAGTTCTTCATACCTTCTCACTTTTGTTCTTCCTTCTCTTGAACAAGCTGAAGAAGCCCTTGTTCTCTTTCTCCTTCTTAGGGGTCTTGTCTTCGGTCTTTGGCAGGTCTGTGTCTTCCACATCTGCTCACAGAGGAGGGATATCAGGAGAGGTGATTAGGCTCGGTGGTTTTACGGGGACGTTGTCGTTTCTGAGGTAACTAGGTTATCCTACCTTCTTGTGTTGGTGATGGGGCAACATCTGTGAGACTGACCGCTGTTTAAGAAATAGAAAAGACTGTCAGTAAAATCAAATAGTTATCAAAGCTTGTTTCAACGTGCAAGCAACTATTGGCGTTTCGGTCATGATGATGAATTAAAGGCAAAATGCTATTTTAAAATTAGTAAGAATTGACAAATTAATTTACCAACAGTATAGGCTATATACATATTTTTATATTTATGATTTTTCATACTTTAGTTTTCATTGGTTTGGCGGCCCACCTGTTCCCCTCACCCGCCCACAGGTTGGGAATCGCTGATCTAAGGTGACAAGCCCTCTCACCTGCTGTGCCCTCTCTGTGCCCTCTCTGTGCCCTCTCTGTGCCCTCTCTGTGCCCTCTCACCTGCTGTGCCCTCTCTGTGCCCTCTCACCTGCTGTGCCCTCTCTGTGCCCTCTCACCTGCTGTGCCCTCTCACCTGCTGTGTCCTCTCTGTGCCCTCTCACCTGCTGTGCCCTCTCTGTGCCCTCTCACCTGCTGTGTCCTCTCACCTGCTGTGTCCTCTCTGTGCCCTCTCTGTGCCTCTCTGTGTCCTCTCACCTGCTGTGTCCTCTCTGTGTCCTCTCTGTGCCCTCTCACCTGCTGTGTCCTCTCTGTGCCCTCTCTGTGCCCTCTCTGTGCCCTCTCTGTGCCCTCTCTGTGCCCTCTCTGTGCCCTCTCTGTGCCCTCTCACCTGCTGTGTCCTCTCTGTGCCCTCTCACCTGCTGTGTCCTCTCACCTGCTGTGTCCTCTCTGTGCCCTCTCTGTGCCCTCTCACTGCTGTGTCCTCTCTGTGCCCTCTCACCTGCTGTGCCCTCTCTGTGCCCTCTCACCTGCTGTGTCCTCTCTGTGCCCTCTCACCTGCTGTGCCCTCTCTGTGCCCTCTCACCTGCTGTGTCCTCTCTGTGTCCTCTCACCTGCTGTGTCCTCTCTGTGCCCTCTCACCTGCTGTGTCCTCTCTGTGCCCTCTCACCTGCTGTGTCCTCTCTGTGCCCTCTCACCTGCTGTGCCCTCTCTGTGTCCTCTCTGTGCCCTCTCTGTGTCCTCTCACCTGCTGTGTCCTCTCTGTGCCCTCTCACCTGCTGTGCCCTCTCTGTGTCCTCTCTGTGCCCTCTCTGTGTCCTCTCACTGCTGTGTCCTCTCTGTGCCCTCTCACCTGCTGTGTCCTCTCTGTGTCCTCTCACCTGCTGTGTCCTTGGCATACACCTCCCTCACGCCATGGCTGTTCAAGGTCTTGGACAGGTCCAAGGCCTCCTGGGAAGTGGAGTCTCTCAGTAAAACGGTGGACTCCATATCAAGCTCACACTTCAGGCATATAGCAGGCAGAAGCTCCTCCAGGGGTACTCTGGGATTGACCCGCACCACCGTCTTGTGAGACTTCCTGTAGTTGATCAACAGTCGCACGGTAGCCTGTCGAGGGAGAGAGAGGGACATAGAGAGTCAGGTGGCTGAGCGGTTAGGGAATCAGGCTAATACTCAGAAGGTTGCTGGTTCAATTCCCGGCTGTGCAAAATGACATTGTGTCCTTGGACTAGACACTTCACCGTACTTGCCTCTGGGGGAATGCCCCTGTACTGTACTGTAAGTCGCTCTATATAAGAGCGTCTGATACATGTCTAAATGTATAATGTATATCATCGGGGGAACAGTGTTTCCCACAGAATGTGATTATATTTGTGCCGGTAGGGCCGGCAATCGAGCCTAAATGCAATCGAACCATCTCACTTCTCTGAGAAGGGTCGAACTGCAGACCTCTCTCCTCAGGCCCCTCTCGTCCAGGTACTACCAATACTAAGCAGCCAGAGCAGGTAGTGTTAGCATACAGGGAGAGAAAACATGTTTGTTCACACCTATGTTGAAACCAAACCTCCAGCCTCGAGTGAAATATAGTTCAACACGAGAAACTCCTCCAGGAACTCCCAGCATTTAAGGTGAGCGAGGTCAGTTCATTACACATTCTATCACTATCATGCTAAAAGACAGGCGCTACACACAAGCCTGTGCATGTCATCCTGTGCATGTGCGATTTGAGGGCCTGTACCTCTGGAATATAGGTCTTCTTGACCTTCTCCTCGCTTTCCTTGGGCTTCAGGACTATTCTCTCAGCCTCCAGGCTCCCAATGGGAGAGTTCGGTTTGAACGTGATCTGGTTGCTATTGGGCGAGAGGATATCCACGTGATGCTCTGAGGGATTAAGGTGATATCTGGCGCACAGTGTGACCAGCAGGTCCATCACAGGCTTGCTGAGAAAAATAAAAAAACAAGCATACAAACAGAGGCGATATTGTGGAATTCAGCATATATAACTGCCCATGTCGTCCGGTAGGCCTACATATAATTAGGCTACTTAACGTCGTTAAGTGCCGTAAATTTGAAATCATGAAATATGATTAATCGTGTTCAGGTGTTTCACCTTCCATGTACTGTCGTGGTCTTCTCTAGCCCCCCTGGCAGAACCACAACCAGAGTGTGGTCCCTTTCCAGTTGGTTCTCTTTGTCCTCCATGGGGCATTCGCTGTGAGGTGGAACCAATTGCGGTTCTCACCTGGATTTCAGATGGGAGCGACTATTGTGGAACCCCCAGAGATTCTACAAAATCAACGAAACTCTAGAATGCGGGAAAGAATGAAACGTAGAAGTTTGTTAGTTTTTCGAAAGTTGACGGTGAGTAGTTGAACGTAGTGTGGCTGTCAAACACGTTAACTTTTAAATACATTTAAAAAGAAACGCGTCGAGAGAATTTGGATTTGAAATAAACTCACGAGGGAAGCTACAAGTGTTGATGTAAGCTAACGAATGATTGGGCCAGCAGTGTCTTATAAAGATATACAAACTCGCCGGTTCGTATCGACATTAAGACAACGCCCTGTGTATTTTTGGAATTGCGTGCTCGAGGCATGCCCTTGCGACAGCTGTGTGTGTGTGTGTGTGTATGTGTGTGTGTGTGTGTGTGTGTGTGTGTGTGTGTGTGTGTGTGTGTTCCGCTCCATGCAGCTATAGTCTCTCGAGGATTCAATGATGGCATGTCAGGCACAGCGCCCAAACTTGACAACTGTCCCTCGCTGACTGTCACAAACAATCATTTTACATTGGCTACAACGTGAATCAATATATAACAAGTGAATCAAGTTTATTAGCTCTATATCGTTTGATATTATTGGTAAATCCAACCTGTCGACCGCACTTACAATTAACATTCCAGATAAATCATACAAATCATGTCACAGTGATACTTTTTTTAAATTCTGTCAATGTAGCACAGTGAAGACTATTGCTATATGTGTTCATGTATAATCAATTCATCGTACACCGTTTCTATGTTTTATACGGATCCACTTTATCCCCGTGGCTTCCAGGCTGTCCTGACCACACTGCTCTGTATACAAACGCAGATATTCAGCCCATTACAACGATCCAATTTCACCCACAATGTCTGGGTTGGCATGTAGCTGTGCTGTGGGTAAGTGCTTCACTCTACAATATTGTATATCCACCTGTTCACACAGAAGATCCACACTATGTCCACACCAGGCCATGTTGCTTTAAGTCTGTGTGGTTCACTCTGATAATGAGGAGTTCAATAAGCTTCCTTTTCCTCTAAAGGAGGATTAGTGCTACAGACAGTGAGGCTATAGGCTATCCAACAAGCTAATTACACAATGAAAACACAAGAGTTTTTACATACATAGACGAGGCATGTTTACTCACCTCTCCCATACGCGGGCTCTTCCTCTCTTACATGACAATTAGTGTTTCTCGATGCTTTCGACTGACTGAAGGAGTAGAGGGAGGGAGGGAGGGAGGGAGGAGGGAGGGAGGGAGGGAGACAGAGAGGGAGGGAGGGAGGGGAGGAGGGGAGGGAGGGAGGGAGAGAGAGAGAAGTCCTGTTCTGTTAATCCTTGTCCGCGACATTCTGGCCAAGCCCATGTCTGTGACATCACTGTGTCCTGTGTACATATAACCTGCTGAGCTAGTGGCCAAAAGACTGAAAGTTGTGGTCTGGTATTCACGACAAGTAAATAAAGTTTGAGCCCAACCTTCGTTCTGTTCCATTTATAAAAGCATATGTTCCTAATCTTCTTACCTCCCTCGCCCCCCCTCGCCCTGCCTGCTGCAGGTTAATACCAGGACTATTTAACATGCAGTGTTTCCTGTGCTTGTTCTGTTCTGTCAACAGTGAGGATGACCTAGGCTGGCCATTGAGGTTCTATCTATCTCTATATCTATATCTATCTATAGCTATATCTCTCGATCTATCTACTCTAGCATAGTCTATATATATCTCTACTATCTAGCTATCTCTCTCTTCTCTCTCTATATCTCTCTCTCTATCTCATCTCTCTCTCTCTCTCTATCTCTGTCTCTGTCTCTGTCTCTGTCTCTGTCTCTGTCTCTGTCTCTGTCTCTGTCTCTGTCTATGTCTCTGTATCTGTCTCTGTCTATGTCTCTGTCTCTGTCTCTGTATCTCTCTCTCTCTGTCTCTGTCTATGTCTCTGTCTCTGTCTCTGTCTCTCTCTCTCTCTCTCTCTCTGTCTCTCTCTGCATCTATCTCTCTCTTCTTTGCTCTCTCTCTATCTATCTTGTGTCTCTCTCTCTCTCTCCGGTACCAGCGAGAGGAATAACTACAGCCTCGGCTTCTCTGGTGGATTACATAAATGCTTGACCTGACCTGCCGGCTGATTCTGGGTCAGATATTCAGTAATCCACTGTAATGATTCAGGTCTCCATGGAAAGAGAAGTAATCTGATCCTAGTTCAGTGATTAGGAGCTCTTTCTGTCCTGTGATAGTGGATTGAGAGACACAAAGAGGATAATGGATATTGTGGTTGAACAGGAAGCCATCGCATAGGTCTGTGTTGAAGCAGGAAGCCATCGCATAGGTCTATGTTGAAGCAGGAAGAATGTACTGGGGCGACCAGGTGCTTGTTAGACCAACACACTAATACACACAGAACACATGACAGGACCGGGGACGTTACAATCTGCTGTGACAAGAAAAACCAGCACGTCGGGGGGGGTAATTTAATCAAATTAAGTCTTGAGTGCACATGGTCACATTGACTGTAATCTGGTAATCTTATTTGGGCCTAATGCTGAGTAACCTCAAAGCACAGATCCAGTTGAAAGATGAGGCTGAACTCACTGTCTTGTTTATTAGCTATATTGGACGGCTTTGAGCCCAAACGAAAACCGATTACGTCCATAAGCTTGTCCCTCTGCTGCTGGTTAGCACCAGTGTAAGGCCTGGTACATGCTGGAGACTGAGCCTGTGCTGCTGGTAGCACCAGTGTAAGGCCTGGTACATGAGCCTGTCTGCTGCTGGTAGCACCAGTGTAAGGCCTAGTACATGCTGGAGACTGAGCCTGTGCTGCTGGTAGCACCAGTGTAAGGCCTAGTACATGCTGGAGACTGAGCCTGTCTGCTGCTGGTAGCACCAGTGTAAGGCCTAGTACATGCTGGAGACTGTGCTGTTCTCACTGTACTCACAAACTCCCATCTTGCTTGAAACTATCTTGAAGCTTATGTTGGTTTATTGTTTAAAGTTTTTAAATACATTTTTAGGGCTGGAAATGATGGTTATGGTATGACATCATCCGTTTCCTCCCCCCCTAACCTGTAGTTATTCCTGCTGTGTTTACACTGGTAGTCTATCACGGCAACTCAGGAAGTCTTTCTCCAAATGTGTGTTTGCTGATGTGTGGTGTGTGTGTGTGTCTGTTTTTCGTGTTGCAGGTTGTTATCGAGGCATGAGAGGAGTCTTAGTCCTGTATGACGACGTAAACACAGAAGGAACGTTTCCATCTCAGAAAACATCTCAGAGCGATGTGTGACACAACCCAGTCTGCCCAACCACAAGCTGCAGGGTTGGAAGGCTTGAACCTACAAGCTGCAGGTTTGGAAGGCTTGAACCTACAAGCTGCAGGGTTGGAAGGCTTGAACCCACAAGCTGCAGGTTTGGAAGGCTTGAACCTACAAGCTGCAGGTTTCTACAAGCTGCAGGTTTGGAAGGCTTGAACCTACAAGCTGCAGGTTTGGAAGGCTTGAACCTACAAGCTGCAGGTTTAGAAGTCTTGAACCTACAAGCTGCAGGTTTGGAAGGCTTGAACCTACAAGCTGCAGGTTTGGAAGGCTTGAACCTACAAGCTGCAGGTTTAGAAGTCTTGAACCTACAAGCTGCAGGGTTGGAACGCTTGAACCTACAAGCTGCAGGTTTGGAAGGCTTGAACCTACAAGCTGCAGGTTTGGAAGGCTTGAACCTACAAGCTGCAGGTTTCTACAAGCTGCAGGCTTGAGCCGCCGCCCCAAATTCATCATGGTTCCTCTAATGAACTCTGCTGGAGGCTGACAGGTTGGTGCTAAGAGAGAGAAGTAGCCGTGAACTCAGCCTCCCAGCCACAGCTCTCGCTGTTCTGGCTGCAGGGTTGCTTTGCTGGGCCTGTCAAAATGCTAGGTCAGAGTAGGTGTCTACAAAGCTTGGGAGTAATATAAAGCAGTTGGCCATGGACACTGTTGTAGGTCGAGACTCTTATAAACAAATTGTTACAGTTGTAAATTTGACTCTTGCTCTGCAATGAAAGTATTCATACTCGTGGAATTACATATCGCACAGGCAACCATAACTGCTGTATTTGTTTACATGTATTTAAAATATGCCATTTCAGCAATCTTGAATGGAGAAAAATACAGTTGGAAGATGTCATTCTGATTTCTGCAATTACAAGATACTACCAGCAGGGAGCGTGTTGTTTCAAGAATCATCGTGGGTCAGACAAGACGCAGATGGTCTGGGCAGTGTTTACTGTACACTGTCAGTCTCTGGAATTAAAATCCAGGGCCAAGGTTGTATAGCCTACATGTAGACACACAATCACACGTACCATACACACACACACACAAACTATTACATTCCCTCTCCTGTTCTCCTTTAAGATGAGTTGAAAGCAAAATAAACACATAAAAACGCTTTGATCTACTCTGGGCAAACCTAGTATATTAAGTTTAGTGCCGATAAATAGAGATAAGAACCAGATTCGATATGTGCCTACTCTTTGAAAAGTAGAACACTTAAGACGTTAAAAACGGCCAATTAAAAGCACTTGCCGCACAAAAACATAAAAAGGCAAAAACGTACAGTATCTTAAATGAGATATTTTGTATAGTTTTTGGGGTTATTTAAATTCTAGTGTTGTAGCGGCTGTAGAGGTGACAGATATTGCGCTATTTAACGGGGAAATTTATTTTTTTATTGCTATTTTTTTATGCATAATATGAACTCATTAAAACCACTGGCCGGTGGCTCTGGGTGACTGTAAGGTTCGGGGACATTCTCTTCCTACTCTGCCTTGCCCTGTCAAACCGGAAGCGTTTATTGATTTTACATATCAAGAGCGGGTTACAATCTCATGCCTGTCCTTTTCCATGCTAATATACCCAAAGCGGATGTGTAACTAAAGAAGAAGGACTCGTAACCTCTTCTGATCAGCAATCTTTTCTGTTGTGGAAGGATTTTTATTCGGGTAAATGGGATGTACCTTTGTGCTGATCCCCACCTGGCGGGGTTTATAATGGTGAGTGGGACCTTCTGTCAGATCTGTCTGTAACGTTTAAAGAAGCGATGTATAGGCTAAGTTAGTCGTCAGACGTGTTTAGTGTAATCGTATGCCTATTAATAATATACGATCTCGAGTCTTGCATTTTTCCCCACGTAAAACAATTTAGAATTCCACATACGTTCAAGTGATAACCAGTAAGGGCCTGTGGGAATCATTGCTGGTGGCTAGGCTACCAGACATTTTGTTTATGATATGTTCACTTGTTGAAAATGGTTGCTTTAACTAGCTATCCGTTATTGACGTCGATCAATGATTCAGAACGGATTTAAGGGACAGTTAATTGTTTGACAGGCTTATCAACCTTTCTTTTTGGAGACCAACACGACATTGAGGGGCGTACACCTTATGATGTAATTTGATTTGGTCTCAAAACACGATTCATAAATACAGACTTAGGCCTATATATTTGACACATATACAGGTGATATTTTAATTTCCAACAGGCCCAATCCCCGATACATCAATGTGCGTTAGTTAAATCAGTGTCAAGTGTGAGAAAAAGTAGACGCGAATAGATTTAATAGGCCTAGAAAAAAACATTACAGGTGTCACGAATTGATATGATCAGAAATAGAACTTAAAATTCTAAAACACAATGTCCAATTGCTTTAGAAGACATTTGCTGTCCTCCTGAGTCGATGATAAGGCTTCACATCTGCCGAGGACACGCCCAGAGACACCAGCATCATTCAGCCATGGACCACAGGGATATGGGAGACTGACGCGTTGGAAACTGATTCAGCCTAGGTGTCCTTAGTCAGTATGTCTCTGGAAATGATCGAGAGCGACATGGCCATGTTTGAGTCGTTCGGTCCTTTTTCACGTCAAGTGTGATCTCAGTCATACGATTACCGAAACTCGAGCGCGTCAGAGTCCCTCTGGGTGGAGATGTTACCCTAGTCCTGAAAATGCACGGTGACATCAATATGGCGACAGCTGTTACCTCGTCTGCTATTCTTGAATCCACGTCTACTAAGGTATGCATCGAGACCCACCTTGATTTAAATGAAATAGAGATATAGCTAGTTACAAGCGGTCGAGATCTTTAAAGCTATATTGGGTTTCAAACGATCGGTTGATACGTAGGAACTTATTTGACACCTAGTCTATTTAGTATTTCAAGATTATGCTAGGTAATAACAACATGTTTTAATATAGGTATTGGTTTGTTTATATCGTCTCAATCAATTGTGTTCTTGTCTGTTAGCAACGGTTACAAATCCATGTAGGTGTCAGCCTTGTTGTTTCAGCACCATGGACAGCAGACGTCGCTTACTAAATCACAAAATGTCAGATGGAAAATTGGCTAAAAGGCCAATAAGTACTGGTCCGAAAGAAATGATTACATTATCATGTCTGTTTTAGGCCATAGAGTATGGTTATAACACGTTTGTTTTGACGGAACCCAATGTTGTGATACGATAAGATGATACAAAGTTGACCAGACATTTCTGACGTTATAGATTTTTTTTTGGCAAGGCTTTAGACGTCACGATTAGTGTAAATAGTGTTAGTTCTGTCACAATCCGTTAAGACATTTCGTCAAACCCATCTGGGCCGTTGGTTATCGAACCATGCTAATTTTGATCCATAAAATGCTGTCTAGAAAAACATGTCCGGTCTTTATTTCTTTTCCGAGTACTAAAATCTAATCTGTTCCAGTTGTGTTTGTTGTCGTCGTTCTGACGCTCGTCTGGATAGATGTGGGTGTTTGGATGGCCGAAGGTCGTTCATAAACAACACTCCCTTTCGCCTGTCATGCTGTCACTAGCACGTCAGGGCGGTACGGCCCCAGGCAGACACACGACAGATATGCTTCTGACGTTCCTCATCGGAAAGACGTTATTGACACGATATACATCAATCCTGTATAGAAAAACCCCACAGCCAATGTGAGCCTCTCTATTAATATATTGTGTGAACGAGGCCGGCTTGGACAGTAAACCAAACGTGTTTCTCAGACCATCGCCACGTCTGTGAGGTCTTTCAGAGAGATGGATGTTGTCCATGAGATGACAGATAAGGTCATTTGACTGAAGCAACATGAGAAGATACCACAAATCAATGTCTTGCGTCTTTAAAGACCCCTCAGAGATCAGGTGAGCGCAGACATGGGACTGTCTATTCTCAGCAGACATGGGAAGCCTACCTCTGTTACCATGAGGGCAGGTACGGTGGCCCAGGGGGGACATCTCACCTGTCTGAAGAGGCAGGGCTTGGTTGGTACACCTGGTCTGTTTGTAATGGAGCGCCAGGGTGTCTGAGCAGGTCGTGTTTGTACCTTGGCTGTTGTCCCTGGAGAAGGACAGGGTGGGTACCTGGCTGTTGTCCCTGGAGAAGGACAGGGTGGGTCTGGTCGCCTCGGGAAGATGGAGAGGGATCAGGTTTTGATGGGGGATGATTCGTGCGAAAGAATATATTCATGTTACGCCTACTTGATCCTCCTGTCTGAAACCACAATGTGCATTTGTGGAAACAGGCCATCATCACGGCCTCACCCTGCCCCTCACGGCCTCACCCTGCCCCCTCACGGCCTCACCCTGCCCCCCTCACGGCCTCACCCTGCCCCCTCACGGCCTCACCCTGCCCCCTCACGGCCTCACCCTGCCCCCCTCACGGCCTCACCCTACCCCCTCGCGCCTCACCCTGCCCCCTCACGGCCTCACCCTGCCCCCTCACGGCCTCACCCTGCCCCTCACGCCTCACCCTGCCCCCCTCACGGCCTCACCCTGCCCCCTCACGGCCTCACCCTGCCCCCTCACGGCCTCACCCTGCCCCCTCACGGCCTCACCTTGCCCCCTCACGGCCTCACCCTACCCCCTCACGGCCTCACCCTACCCCCTCGCGGCCTCACCCTGCCCCCCTCACGGCCTCACCCTGCCCCCTCACGGCCTCACCCTGCCCCCTCACGGCCTCACCCTGCCCCCTCACGGCCTCACCCTACCCCCTCACGGCCTCACCCTGCCCCCTCACGGCCTCACCCTGCCCCCTCACGGCCTCACCCTGCCCCTCACGGCCTCACCCTGCCCCCTCACGGCCTCACCCTGCCCCCTCACGGCCTCACCCTGCCCCCTCACGGCCTCACCCTGCCCCCTCACGCCTCACCCTGCCCCTCACGGCCTCACCCTACCCCCTCACGGCCTCACCCTGCCCCCTCACGGCCTCACCCTACCCCCTCACGGCCTCACCCTGCCCCCTCACGGCCTCACCCTGCCCCCTCACGGCCTCACCCTGCCCCCTCACGGCCTCACCCTACCCCCTCACGGCCTCACCCTGCCCCCTCACGGCCTCACCCTACCCCCTCACGGCCTCACCCTGACCCCCCTCACGGCCTCACCCTGCCCCCTCACGGCCTCACCCTGCCCCCTCACGGCCTCACCCTACCCCCTCACGGCCTCACCCTGCCCCCTCACGGCCTCACCCTGCCCCCCTCACGGCCTCACCCTGCCCCCTCACGGCCTCACCCTGCCCCCTCACGGCCTCACCCTGCCCCCTCACGGCCTCACCCTACCCCCTCACGGCCTCACCCTACCCCTCGCGGCCTCACCCTGCCCCCCTCACGGCCTCACCCTGCCCCCTCTCGTCCCCAGCCTCATCTCCTGGTGGAGTCCCACGCCTCCCTCTGAACGAGCAGGATGACAACATGGCCCAGCTGCTTGTACCGCCCGGACCAGACAGCTTCTGTCTCTTCTGCCCCGAGTCGCTGGCCGCTATCGAGAGGCGCATCGCAGAGGAGGAGGCCCGGAGACCGCGGGTGGAGCGCCGTAACGACAGCGATGACGAGAACGGGCCCAAGCCCAACAGCGACCTGGAGGCGGGGAAGTCACTCCCCTTCATCTACGGGGACGTGCCCTCAGGGATGGGGTCCACACCCCTGGAAGACCTGGACACCTTCTACTGCAATCAGAAAGTGAGTTAGAGACACACACACCCACCCACACACACACACACCCTGTAAGACCTGGACACCTTCTACTGCAATCAGAAAGTGAGTTAGAGACACACACACGTCAACATGCACACATCAACACACATCCACACACATGTCACACACACACACCCACACCAAGATCAAGACTCACAGCCTATCATGCATCAGACTGAGACAGGTACACACACGTACACACACACACCACTCTCATGCAGTCCCTTGGGTGTGGAGTGTGCTAGACACAGAGAAAACAGCAGCGACGAGGTTATCTCAGGTCCTGTGCTGGAAACAGCTGAGGAGGAGGAGTTAGAAGGAGAAGGTTTCTCATGTCTAACCCTCTCTCTCTGTTTCTCTTTCTTTTTTATCTCTCACTTACTCCCTCTCTCTCTCTCTCTTTCACTTATTCTCTCTCTCCCCCTCTCTCACTAATTTTCTCTCTTTCTCACATACTCTCTCTCCCCCCTCTCTCTCTCTCTCTCCTCTCTCTCTCTCTCTCTCCTCCTTCGACTGTCTTGTTTTCAGACCTTTATAGTATTGAATCGTGGGAAGGCCATCTTCCGTTTCAACGCCACCCCTGCCTTGTACATCTTAAGCCCCTTCAACCCCCCTGAGGAGGATATCTATTGCGGTTCTGGTTCATTCATATCCTTTCTTACCAAGAGTCAAATGAACATGTTTGTGTGTATGTGTTTATGTGTGTGTGTGTGTGTGGGGGGGGGGCACATAATGTGTGCACATTGTGTTTTGATCATATGTTCAATGTTCACTGGTGGGTTTTCTTAACAGTGCAAGTTTTAAAGTATAACCAAACTCCAAAACCTTGAGGCTTGAAGCTGACTGATTTATTTCCACTTTGAGTTCCTTAACCTGCGGTGTGTACGATGTTCAGCATGTTGATTATGTTCACCATCTTGACCAACTGTGCTTTCATGACTCTGAGTCACCCGCCAGACTGGGCCAAGAATGTAGAGTAAGTCACACATTTATCTTCTCTTACTTACTTCCTTTATACTTTTCTTTTTAAACTGAGGCCGTAGAGGTAGAGGAAACTTTACTCAACTCCTGTTTTCTTTCTCATTTCCTATCTTACTCTCCTCCATCTTTCCTCTCCTCCATCTCTCCTCCATCTCCTCTCATCCATCTCTCCTCTTCTCCATCTCTCCTTTCCTCCATCTCTCCCTCCTCCCTCTCCTCCATCTCTCCTCCATCTTTCCTCCATCTTTCCTCCATCTCTCCTCCATCTCTCCTTTCCTCCATCTTTCCTCCATCTCTCCTCCATCTCTCCTTTCCTCATCTCTCCTCCATCTCTCCTCCATCTCTCCTCTCCTCCATCTCTCCTCCATCTCTCTCCTCTCCTCCATCTCTCCTCTCCTCTCCTCCATCTCTCCTCTCCTCCTCTCCTCCACCAGGTACACATTCACAGGGATCTACACGTTTGAGTCCCTGATTAAGATCCTGGCTCGAGGCTTCTGTGTGGGGAAGTTCACCTTCCTGAGGGATCCATGAACTGGCTGGACTTCAGCGTGATCTCCATGGCGTAAGTCTGTCCGATGACGGGCTCCTAAATCACCTCCGTGGTCTGTGGGAGTCATGACGATGGCATTACTGAGAAGATAACATTTATTTTTTGTTTTATTTACTTTTTTGTTTCAGAAATCGAAGAATTGTGAGATTTGTTTTTAGCGCAAATTACTTCGATGCTAGCAGTAACTCACTTCATGCATATAACAGTGTGTGTGTGTGTGTGTGTGTGTGTGTGTGTGAGATGCAAGCATGTCGTGTGCGCATGCCCTGGTGTGTTATTGACTGGTAACTGTGCATTTGATCCTGCAGGTATATAACAGAGTTTGTAAACCTAGGCAATGTTTCAGCTCTGCGCACGTTCAGAGTATTGAGAGCTTTGAAAACTATCTCAGTTATTCCAGGTAAGAGCAGCTGTAACCCGGCTGCAGTGTCGGCCATGTTGTCTCTGTGTGTGACTGTTTGTCACCCCCCTCCCTCCCCTTTCCCTCACTCCCTTGTCTCGTCTCCGTGGTGTGTGTGTGTGTTTGTGTGTGTGTGTGTGTGTGTAAATCCCTCCCCCCCTTCTTCCAACACCCCCCTCCCCTCCCCTTCCCTTCCCTTACAGATATGTGACAGAGTTTGTGGACCTGGGCAATGTCTCAGCATTGAGAACCTTCAGGGTTCTGCGGGCCCTGAAAACATATCAGTCATCCCAGGTGAGAGGGCCGGCCAAGCTTGGAGGTCAAAGGCTAAAAGCAACACACACAAAAAAAAACGCTAAAGGCAACAAAAAAAAACGGCCTGTTTTTTTTTCCTGCGCTCCATCTGAGCTCCTCCACTGCCCACATGTCACCGTAGTAACAAGAGGATGATCACCTCCTTTCTGTCTCTACCTTCCTCTCTCCCTATTTTCTATCTCTCTTCTCTCTTGCTGTCTCCCTCTCCTGCTCTCTCCCTCTCTCTCTCTCTCTCTCTCCTCTCTCTCGCTCTCTCTCCTTCTCTCTCTCCTCTCTCTCTCTCTCTCTCTCTCTCTCTCTCTCTCATCCTGCCCTTTCCCCAAGGCCGGTAAAGCGGGAATCTGGGCCGATCCACAGAGATGGAAAGGCTTCTTGTCTTTTCGACTCATTCTTCAGTTGCATTTTCCTTAATGGAATGCACCATCCCTTTGCCTTGGGATTGTTTTGGTCGATTTTATTTAATCATTTGTTCTTCTTCTTTTGCATGAGACATTGCAAAAGCCCGTATTTCTTGGTGTTTGGGTGAGCATTAGTGTGTGGCTAGGGTTCCTCCTCGGTTCCTCCTGGGTTCCTCCTGGGTTCCTCCTCTCCCTGGTGTCTGTACGTCTGCATGTCTTGTAACCGTGTTGTTATCTGGGATTGTGACGTGGCGAGGTATGGTTCGGACAATGCCATGAAACACTTTTAACAAAACACTTTAACCATCTCCAGGTTTCATCAACCATCATCCATCGGCAGCTGTGCTTATTAGAGATCTGTCACCCCCCGACCCTCGTCCACTCATGACATCACACCTCTACACTCTTCCTCTGGCAAACTGAGGAAGTGTCAGTTCACGTGCATATGCAGTACCGCAAGCAACATCATTCTACATTCGAGCATTTGCTGATGATTTAGAGAGAAGCGATCGCTGATTGAATGTTTTCAGCCTCGTTGAGACTCTTTGAGTTCCTCAAACCAGGAACGAAAACACACGACTGTCCACAGACGACACCACACTGTCTCTCTGCGTGGGTGTGGTGGAAAGAGACTCAAACCACATCTAGTCAGTGTCAGCTGTCCCAGTATACGGCTCACAACATCCCACCTCGGTTCCTGTATGTGATTCAGCAAACATCCAGGAACCACGTTCATGCGTGTCCTCTGCTTGTCCAGCTCTCCGTAGCAGCTTAGCGTTCACACAGTCACACATGTCTCACATGTAGAAGAGGTAGACCTGCTGTCTGTCTGACACTCTCCCCCCTCTCCCCCTCTCCCCCTCTCCCCCTCTCCCCCCTCTCCCCCCCTCTCCCCCCTCTCCCCCTCTCCCCCTCTCCCCCCCTCTCCCCCCCTCTCCCCCCTCTCCCCCTCTCCCCCTCTCCCCCCCTCTCCCCCCTCTCCCCCCTCTCCCCCTCTCCCCCGTCTCCCCCCTCTCCCCCCTCTCCCCCTATCCCCCCCTCTCCCCCCTCTCCCCCTCCAGGCCTGAAGACCATCGTGGGCGCTCTGATCCAGTCAGTGAAGAAGCTGTCGGACGTCATGATCCTCACCGTGTTCTGCCTCAGTGTCTTCGCTCTGATTGGCCTGCAGCTCTTCATGGGTAACCTGAGGCAGAAGTGCGTCCGGATGCCTCGTAACGACACCATCGAGGACTCGTACCTCAACGGCACCATGATGGACCTCAACGGGACAGAACTGAACTTCACCAACCCTTTCAACTGGACCGAGTACATCAGCGACGAGAGTAAGAACGCAAGCACTCCCTCTCTCTCTCCCTCTCTCCCTGTTTCGCCCTCTCCACCTTCCACTTGACGACTACTTAAGCTCCTCCCCCGAGGCTTGTCTTCTGTCTGCTCGTCGTGCGAGAGGTTAAGTAGGAGTTGACTTCTAAGCTGTGGACGTGCTGAGTCACATGATCAGCAGCGATGGAGAGTGACAGCGATGGCCGGGGGGAGGGGTCACGCTCAGACAAGGCCTGGTGGGAAACTGAGCCACAACAACAATTACACACCCCCCCCCTCCCTCCTCTCCTCTCCTCCGCTCTCTCCTCCTCCTCCTCTCTCCTCCTCTCTCTTCCTTCGCTCTCTTCCTCCTCCTCCTCTCTCCTCTCTCTTCCTCCTCTCTCTTCCCTCCTCCTCCTCTCTCCTCCTCCTCCTCTCCTCTCTCTCTTCCTCCTCCTCTCTCCTCCTCTCTTCCTCCTCCTCTCTCTCTCTCTCCTCCTCCTCTCTCTCCTCCTCCTCCTCCTCCTCTCTCCTCCTCCATCCACCCAGCCGTGAGTGTGACACAGACGCAGATTGAGTCACTCTGTCTGCTAGTGGTGCGCTGAGACGTCCAGCAGAACCACACCATCCTCCTCAGAGATGGAGAGAGAGGGGGGCCCACTAGGAGAGGGAGAGGAGGAGAGGGAGAGGGAGAGGGAGAGGGGGAGTGAGAGAGAGGAGAGGGCGAGGGAGAGGCAGGGCGAGGGAGAGGTGAGAGGGAGAGGGCGAGTGAGAGTGAGATGAGCTGTCGCTTTCGTGAAGCTGTCTAGCTTCGAATGGAGCGGACTGAGGGCTTCTGTATCATGGTCGAGTTTCGTCGGGCACTGTAGATGCGAGTGTGAGTCAGAGAGTAGTTCTTACAGGGTATGCAGTTCGCTAGATCAATCTTTATAGATCATACGTTTCATTTCTCCCGTGAGGGAATAGAGTTTGATCTATTTATCATCTCCCTGTAGGAGAGAGAGAGAGAGGAGAGAGAGAGGAAGAGAGCTAGGGAGGAAGGTAAAAAGAAAAGGAAGATGTCAGGATGAGAGAAGGAGGATGAGCTGGCCAGAGAAAGATACGAAGGTGTAGAATAGACCATCACAACGTATTGTTAATTGTTAACTCTGCTGTTAGTACTACTGCCACTTAGCCTAGTCATGTGATTGGCAACCTCTTATACTGATCATGCAATGATACACATCTGAATTAGATGTAGAGGGTGTGACGTCATAGCTGTGAGAATCTCTCTCTCTCCTCCATCG
>CAEFZP010001685.1:0-62500 GCA_903064625.1 Mallotus villosus
TCTTTGAGTATCATGCTAGCTGCAATACATCAAGGTACTACTACCGAAGGGCAGCTACCGAAGGGCAGCTACTTGCATTTTGCATTGATTTCGGCTCAGGTCTTAATATAGAATCTGTAATTAGTAAATATGCGCTGACAACATAGCAAGAGAGTACACGAAAAAAATGTTTTCCATGTCTGTCGATGTCTTCACCTGTGTCTCGTTCAGTGGTTTCAGCTCTCGTTAGTCTCATCGTGTCCACCTGTGTCTTGTTTGGTTTCTGTGTATTTAGGTTCCAGTTTTGTGTCCAGTCTTTGTCTTGTCATGACTTGTCAGCGTGAGTACCCTTTCTGTTTCTCGCTTTTTGAAACTAAACCCTTTGGTCAACACAAATGCCTCGCTAATCCTGCATTTGGGTCCTACCCCACCACTCTGTGTGACAGAATGAAAAGACCATTAAAGGACCCAGCGGAGAGTTCCCCCAACCCTTTCATAGGGACCCGTCTTGCCTTCGGTGAAGCCCGAACCCTGCAGTGGAAGGCCCACCCCAAGACCTGGCTCCTACCCCGTCTCCAAAAAACCTCAACGATTGTAATGCAATCCTTGTGTGAAATCTTGTTTCAATGTTACAACAGTGCATCAAAGCAGACACCCGATTAACAATTTTTTATTTGGCCTCCTGAATAGGTTTTGCAGATATTTCACAGATAGTATCCTGTTTGTATTTTGAAGTTAAACTGTTACGTATTATGTAAAGATGGAGTCAGTTATAACAGAAGAGCTTATCTTCCATCTGACACGGAATGTCCAGCTGAGTCATTCTATTGAACGACAACTAAGGTATGAGATGTGAGAATTATGCAGTTTATTAGCAGAACTCCAAAATATGGTACGAAAGGGAATTCCAAGGCATAGTCAACACAGGCAGGGTTTGTAGGCAAGCAAGTACATTCAGAAATAAGGAGCGTAACATTAGTAAAATAACTCCATATAGTAGGTACATGTTCAGGATAGGTTCAGAGGGTCCCAAACCCCCTATTAGAGAGGAGAGGTGACTCAGGAGAGCAGAACCATGGGTGCTGTCCAGAAGTAACCGTGAGGATGGGGTGGGAACACGCCGGGCTGGTATTATCTGGGAGAGAGAGAGAGAGAGAGAGAGAGAGAGAGAGACACACGAGACAGAGACGGAGGGAGGGGGGGGAGGGAGGGAGGGAGGGAGAGGGAGAGAGAGACGGAGAGACGGAGAGAGAGAGAGAGAAAGAGAGAGAGGTGAAGAGGGTGATAGGTGCAAGGGCAGTATGCAGTACAGGAACTAGTTACAGTAATTCAGTCTCCAGGTTCATTCCGGTATATCAGTGTTATCTCTGTTGCTATGCGAGAGAAATCTGGTAACCTACCTGGGCATCTTAGTCTCATATTCAGACTCCTGGCAAGGACGCGAGACCATAAAGAAGGAAATAAGAGTTTGAGTCAGTTCTTGTGAGTCATCTTAGTAATATAGTGAAAAGATGTGGGTGAGATTGAGGACAACTGGGGAGAGATATGTACATTAACCACACCGGGAGGGAATATGTTATTCTTTACTGCAGTTCATCTTCTCAAGACTTAACACTCAGTTAAGCATAATTGCCAAATGCAAGTACTGTTGTTACACTTTCATTAAACAGTTGTTACACTGTTGTTACACTGTTACTACACTGTTATTACACTAACAAGGACATAATGACTCACCAACTCTGGCCGTATTCGGCCTCGGGGTATCTGGGTCTGTGGGTACAAGTGTAACATCTCAGTAAAAAATAAGATGACTGATCAAGTGTAGGAAAAGCGATGTGTGTAATTGTATTATATTTGAGGCAGTGATTATGATATATCACAGAAACAGGATGTAGGAGGTGACATGATGCAGGAGGTGACAGGATGCAGGAGGTGACAGGATGCAGGAGGTGACATGATGCAGGAGGTGACAGGATGCAGGAGGTGACAGGATGCAGGAGGTGACAGGATGTAGGAGGTGACAGGATGCAGGAGGTGACAGGATGTAGGAGGTGACAGGATGCAGGAGGTGACAGGATGCAGGAGGTGACAGGATGTAGGAGGTGACAGGATGCAGGAGGTGACAGGATGTAGGAGGTGACAGGATGCAGGAGGTGACAGGATGTAGGAGGTGACAGGATGCAGGAGGTGACAGGATGTAGGAGGTGACAGTAAGTAAGTAAGTAAGTAAAATTTATTTATAAAAGCACATTTATAACAGTTTTCACTGACCAAAGTGCTGTACATAGTGCATTCGGTATGCCAACATGAAGGTAAAATAACAACAACAACAATAGAAAAAATAAAGATAAAAATACAAAGTACATATAACCCGGACTTCCACACACAAACATATACAGTAGTGTAGAAGTCAGATAGCTAATGGGGAGGGAAAGCCAGGGTGTACAGATGGGTTTTGAGCCTTGATTTAAAGGCAGCAATGGAGGGGGCATCTCGTATGTCAGGTGGCAGTTGGTTCCACAAGCGTGGGGCAGCTACTGCGAAGGCCCGGTCACCTTTTTGCTTTAGTCTGGATCGGGGGATGTGGAGAAGACCCTTATTGGATGATCTTAGGGTCCTAGGGGCTGAGTGGGGATGTACAAGGTCCGCTATATAAGATGGGGCCTGACCATTGAGGGCTTTGAATATCATGAGAACTGTCTTGAAAATGATCCTATATTGTACAGGCAGCCAGTGAAGGGAAGCAAGAACGGGTGTGATGTGTTCCCACTTTTTTGACCCAGTCAACAGTCTTGCTGCTGCATTCTGGACTATTTGGAGGCGTGATATGAGGAGCTGAGGGAGACCAAGGTAGAGGGAGTTACAGTAATCCAGCCGTGATGTAATGAAAGCATGGATAATTATTTCAAGGTTGTGATATGATAGGGAGTGCTTTATTTTAAAGATGGTTCTGAGCTGGTAGAAGCTGTTCTTCACTACAGATGAAATTTGCTTTTTAAAGCATAGCTCGGAATCAAAAATGACGCCCAGATTTCTAGCGGATGGTTTGATGAATGGGGTTAAACTACCTAGGTCAGTGAAGATGGGTTTTTTTAATTTGGAGGGGCTAAAGATGATGACTTCTGTTTTGCTATTGTTAAGCTGGAGGAAATTATCCCCCATCCAGTCATTTATCTCCTTGAGACACTCTTGGAGCGTCTGAAGGCAGTCCCCGGATCTCAGAGGGAGATATAATTGTGAGTCGTCGGCATAGAAGTGGAATGACAGGTTATATTTTCGGATTATATTCCCCAGTGGGAGCATATATAAACAAAACAGGATTGGACCCAGGATGGACCCCTGGGGGACCCCACGAGACAGAGGAGCAGAGGAGGAGGAGTGCTGACCTATGGACACTGAAAATGATCTGTGGGAGAGGTAGGAGGAGAACCACTGCAGAGCTGAGCCCCTTATACCAACCCACTGATGGAGACGGGCTAGAAGAGTGGGGTGGTCGACTGTATCGAAGGCAGCACTAAGGTCTAATAAGACTAAGATGGCGTTCTCACCTGTGTCTAGCGTGAGGAGTAAGTCATGACAGGATGCAGGAGGTGACAGGATGTAGGAGGTGACAGGATGTAGGAGGTGACAGGATGCAGGAGGTGACAGGATGTAGGAGGTGACAGGATGTAGGAGGTGACAGGATGTAGGAGGTGACAGGATGTAGGAGGTGACAGGATGCAGGAGGTGACAGGATGCAGGAGGTGACAGTTGAACTCACTTTAGGGGGGAGAGGAGGAGCTTCTCTTGGCGGAAGTGGAAAGTTTTGATAAGTCTTAGGACGATCTGTAGAAACTGTGTGTAAAAGGGGTGATGTGTCTGTGATTCACGTAAAAACAGTATCAGCAGTATAATGATGTCACATCTTAAGATGTGGACAAGATGCACAGCTCTGGCAGGAAATTACATACATTTTTGGACGCTCCTGAAACAGCTGTACGGTAGCAAGCTCCTGAAACAGCTGTATGGTAGCGAGCTCCTGAAACAGCTGTATGGTAGCGAGCTCCTGAAACAGCTGTATGGGAGCGAGCTCCTGAAACAGCTGTATGGGAGCGAGCTCCTGAAACAGCTGTACGGTAGCGAGCTCCTGAAACAGCTGTATAGGAGCGAGCTCCTGAAACAGCTGTATAGGAGCGAGCTCCTGAAACAGCTGTACGGTAGCGAGCTCCTGAAACAGCTGTATGGTAGCGAGCTCCTGAAACAGCTGTACGGTAGCGAGCTCCTGAAACAGCTGTACGGTAGCGAGCTCCTGAAACAGCTGTATGGTAGCGAGCTCCTGAAACAGCTGTATAGGAGCGAGCTCCTGAAACAGCTGTATGGTAGCGAGCTCCTGAAACAGCTGTACGGTAGCGAGCTCCTGAAACAGCTGTATGGTAGCGAGCTCCTGAAACAGCTGTACGGTAGCGAGCTCCTGAAACAGCTGTATGGTAGCGAGCTCCTGAAACAGCTGTACGGTAGCGAGCTCCTGAAACAGCTGTACGGTAGCGAGCTCCTGAAACAGCTGTACGGTAGCGAGCTCCTGAAACAGCTGTCGGTAGCGAGCTCCTGAAACAGCTGTATGGTAGCGAGCTCCTGAAACAGCTGTATGGTTGCAAGCTCCCACAAACAAACTAAAGTGCACATTTTCCAGCACGGTGGTTTGACAAGGACTTGTCTGTTGATGTTACCTGCTGCATGTGTTCTGTTTATCCTCCTCCTCTACAAGTCTTACCTGGGGTACTCTATATCTATCTCTGACCTATCTCTAATCTATCTATCTCTAATCTATCTATCTCTAATCTATCTATCGATCTGTAAGGGGTGACGTGGGGTACTACAAGTCTCACCTGGGGTATTCTTCTTCTCTTGGGGAGCTCTGCTGGGTTTGATTTTGGGTTCAAGTGACCTGAACTCAAGGTTATCATGTCCTCTGTCATGGCTGGCTTGGTTCTGCTGGGTGTGGTTCCTCTTTGTTTCTCTACCTGTGGAGGATCAAAGACAGGGAGAGAAAATATACCCAGTAACTACTGAGAGATATGAACTCTCACTCTAACACAACATTGCCTCTTTAGTTTCATAAATCATGAATAAGAGAGCAGACGACTCTGTCATTACAGTCATCTGGCTCTCATATAAGGAGACACACAGAGACAGATCTTACCTGCGCCTGAGGAGCCTTTAGTCTTGTTCCTGAACAACATAAAGAGTATGATTACATCATCAAAACACCAAGCCACACTGTCAAGATGACAATCTTAGTGCTGCAGTACTTGAATATTAAATGTGACATTTTCCCTGCCCTAGTGTGTTCTGTCTGTTTCCCTGGGTGTGTATTCATGTTCTGGTCTTGTTTCTTTCTCTCCTGGCTCTCTGCACCTCCTGTCTCTCCTCTACAAGAATCCTCTCCTTTGTTTTTCTTCACACTGAAATAACTATTACTGCCACAGATTAAATGTCATGGTTCTAGGCTAATCATGACCTCATTAATCTTATAATGTACACCTGTTGCTGTTGGTTTCTCCATTTAAACCTTGTCTGTTCCTCTTCTCTTTGTCAGATTGTTTTGCAGAACTCCAGTGACTGCCGGGTTGGTGTCAGACTCCTCGTGTCTGGATTAGTATTTGGAATATCCCCGAGCTTTCAGTTTGTTTGCACTTATTTTTCAGGATAATCTAGAGATTTCAATATTTTGATCCCAGTTTGGATTCCTTGTTTTTGTTCTCTTGAAGACCTGATTAAAGAACTCTTATTTTTGACATACTCTGCCTTCCACTCCCCCTGATATTAAAGAGTATTTCACACTGGCTTTGTAAACATCTTGTATATCCAAGGCTAATATAAATTGAGTTACTTGTCAGGAAAACATTATAACATTACATTAGCAACCAGATACCTTGTTCATGTGAAATATGTTTTACTTACTCCTTCTTCTTGATAAAATACACAATCAAACCAACTGGCACTCCGACAATCACCAAAACTTTAATCACAATCCTAGTGATGGCACCACCTGACAGTCCGCTCTCTGTTAAAGAACCCTCAGCTGAAGAGACAGAGCAGAACCACACAGGCATCAGAGATGCTGGGCTACAGCTACAGTTATTACACAAACAGTCAGGGACAGTTACTGTCCTTTCATTAGATGATTAATATGGTTGAGGTTGGGTGGAAGTGTCTCTTACATGCAACTATTTTACAATTATTATGCAGTACTGACCTTGGTTGTTCTATCTACTGCATGTATAAACACACTGATAACAGTTTGATACAGTAGATCATGTCAAACACTGTCAAGGGTTACCTTGCTCTACTGTTTAGTTAGACTGGAATTGAAACTAAAGTACAAACCATGGAATCAGATGCATGCACACACAATAGTCAGTATCCGATTACTTACAGTGTACAATCATATGTATTCAGCATCTTGAGAGTTCACAGGGTTTGTGACTCGACACAGGTAAACACCACTGTCCTGTCTGTTCACAGGACTTATAGAGACTGTGCTGTTGTCCCCAGAGAAGCTGACTGTGTCACTGGGAGAGAGAGGCACACCGTCCTTCATCCACTCTCTGGTGCTGATGGAGCCAGCAGCAGCACAGGTCAGGTGGACAGACATCCCCTCTATGATTGGCTGGCTTGATGTCAGCTTAATGCTGACATCTGCTACTTTTTCTGTCGAGAAACAGAAAACATGTTTAAAGGGTGCGAAAGTATTTCATAAGCAAATTTGACATGTTGGATTATCCATTTATCTTTCTATCTACCTATCTACCATCCATCCATCCCTCCATCTTACAGTTTGTGGACACCACTAAGGAAATGTACATCTTTTTGATGAACTTCTCATGTAGAGTTTGCTACCTCTTAGTTTCTAAAAGTGTCTTCACTTTTCTGGAAAGGTTTTCACATTTTTGTTCCATTCCACTTTGTGCATGGGGGCATCATCAAGTCAATAACAACAAGGGCTGTTTTTAATGGTTTTGGGGTTAGAGGCCTTAGTCACACTGGTGGAAATATGACTGTAGTGCTAAAGTGTAATGATAATTGTCATTTTAGACCATTCTGTGCTTCAAACTTTGTGGTAACATTTTTGGGAAGGCCCGTTTTTCTCTGAGCTTGATAATGCCTGGATGCACAAAATGAGGTCAATACAGAAATTAGTTGTCAAGTATGGTGTATCAGTCTGTCTCTATGTATGTCTAAAATAATAATAAAACAGGCATAACGTTAGCAGACATCTCATTGGTGCATTCAGAAAAAAGGACCTGCCAATATCCCTTAAGCAGCATAATATCAGTTTTACAGTAAAAATTAGGAATTATGTATAAGATGATTTAGAACATGTGTTTGATGACTGGCAAAGCATCAGCATTTATTAGACCCACAGACAAGTATTTCTTATAAAACATCCTAAACAATCCGATTGAACCCCATAGAGATACCTAAGGCTTCAGATTACTGATATCACAAGGCTTTGGATAACTTGATATCACAGCCTTCATGAATGCATATTCACGCATTCATCAGTATTCACGAATCTGCGTACTAAATCCTCATTGGACAGCAATGTTCCATTATGTGGAAACAGACTTCCAACTGTCCAGACAGTCTCACATTGAGCACCATCTGCAGTCATCAACATGGGCTCAACAAGTTCAGGCTGCAGTATATGCAGTATGGATGTAGCTGACTCAAAGAGGAACAACATGTGTGTATCCAAACATCAAAAGCCCATAAATCAAGTTCTGCACTGTAGCTGTGGGTCTTTTCCACAATGCCAGTTTCCATAGTTAAATATCTCTCACTTACCCAATACAGAGATGATTGATGGCTCAGATGACACATATCTCAGTGTTTTGGTGTTAAAGGCCTGACAGATGTAACCCCCACTCTGATTGGTCTGAATGTCCCCCAGTTGGAGCTCTGGTCCCTCAATGGACAGCGGTGTTCCATTCAGGAACCAGAGATACTGAGCAACAGGCTCTGAGTGAGCGGAGCAGGACAGAGTGAGGGCTGACCCTGCAACATACTGTCCACCTGGAGGACTCACCTCCACCACTGTGTCCTCAGGACCATCTGCAATGCAGATCTCAGTCAAACAGCAGCACTAGAGAGGGAAGCTCTGCCATTAGCAATAAGACGCAGTGCCAAGACCGAGCCCCAAGGAGATGTCAGTGTGAGAGAACAGCTACAGAATAGAGAAGAGCTATTTAACCATAACACCAAACTATGAGAAACACCAAACACCAAACTATGAGAAACACCAAACTATGAGAAACACCAAACACCAAACTATGAGAAACACCAAACTATGAGAAACACCAAACTATGAGAAACACCAAACACCAAACTATGAGAAACACCAAACTATGAGAAACACCAAACTATGAGAAACACCAAACACCAAACTATGAGAAATCATACTGTGAGAAATCATACAAATGTGCTATGAACACAGGAAGTGCACTAGTCAACAGCATGATGAAGTACTACGGTATAACTACAGGAGAAACACCCTTGACCAAAATGTCCACATGTAAGGTTGCCACATTAAAATCACCAGTAAGCCTTTCCCATTATGCACATAATAGGTATATATAGATGACTCACAGTAGATGGTTATGTTAAAAGGCTGGCTGATGTCATTACTGACAAGGTTGGTCACATTGCATCTCCATGGACCCTGGTCATAGCGGGTCACATTGACTATGGTGAGAGTGGAGCCTCCATCACCAAGCTGGACATTGTCACTGGCTGTGACCTCAGAGCTGCCTTTCAGCCAATGGTAGGAGGGGGAGGAGCCAGAGAAGAAGCAGAACAGACTGACAGAGCTGTTGAACTCCACTACATCTGAGGCACTGGCTTTAATTACAACATTGGAGACTTGCTCTGTGGGTTACAACAATAATACCTTTTACTTTGCCAAGGACACATTTTACAAACTGTAGAGCTGGTTTAGGTGTCCTTCTATGTATTTTCATCAACTCAACTGGATACTTTCAGAGGCAAGAAGACTTTAGTGATACTGAATAATGTGCATTTGGAACCAATAAGTACTTGGTCTAGTTCTCCAATCACACCACAGAAATTCAATGACTTCTCCTTGTCACCCCTCCAGGCAACGACTCCCAAATCCTTAAATCATTCTTCCCTCACAGTACTCACACTGTAAGCAACGTTGGTATCTGTGTCTCTCCTCAAAAATCATTCTAATATCATATGGCTCGCTTTAACGTATACAAACTGTTAGTGAGCTTTGCAATAGTGACATGATTTACAAGATCTTATAACAGAGAACTCACCCAGCACCCGCAGCGTGGTATTTCCGGGTATTTCTGTTTCTCCTGCAGCAGGTATGATGCTCACTGTATATGTTCCAATGTCATTCAAGCCCAGATTCTTGAGCTCCAGAGATCCAGTGAAATTGTCCAGAGTGACTCTGCCTATATACGGTGGTCTAACATTATTTACACCACCACTAAAAGTTAGTATCGTAGTGGTAACATTTATCTTCCAGGTGATGGCGAGAAAGGGTGTGTTTGTTGATGAAAGGCTTGTAGTGAATATCACATTCCCTTCTACTGCTCCGTCGTGAGTGTCTGGTAAAACTCCACCTCCATAACACAACCCTGGAGGAGACAAACACAGTTAAGGTTTATATTATTACAGTAATATGCATTCTGGTTTAATTATATGTGTTCAGTTGAGTGAAACCATGAAGATTTGAGCTATTCTCATCAAAAAACACTTCATTTGAACAACTTCCGAAAGGTTAGGTTCATACTTTTACAAACATTCATAGTAAAACTAAATAAAATCAGTTGGTTGGGTGAGTAACGTTTTGGGTGATCAGAAGCATGGAATCTTGATAGACCAACACATTCTGTTTGATACTGTAACGCACGTGTCACAATCCTGATAGAGGCAGACTGGGTTCAATAGAGTCTGTATCAAGTAACAGAATGTCAGAGCTGACAGTCAGAATCAGAATCAGAATCAGAAAGGGATTTATTGGCCATGAAAGTTTGCACAGTCAAGGAATTTGCTTTGGCAGGAAGGTGCATACAATAAACATATACATTTACATTTAGTCATTTAGCAGACGCTCTTATCCAGAGCGACTTACAGTAAGTACAGGGACATTCCCCCTGAGGCAAGTAGGGTGAAGTGCCTTGCCCAAGGACACAACGTCATGTGGCACAGCCGGGAATCGATCCGGTAACCTTCAGATTACGAGTCCGACTCCCTAACCGCTCAGCCACCTGACACCTATAGTATCCTTAAATTTAAATATGTGGACTGTCTATACTAAATATCTATACTATATAACTATACTATGTATACTAAAGTGGAATTATATTTAAAATAAAATATACAATAAAATATAAGTTGCCTAATTTACAATATAAAAATACAAAAAATACAAATATGACAAAAAATACAAAAAATACAAAAAATACAATAAAAATACAGATCAAACACTGGTTCTGGACCAGCAGCCTCAGAGGTGTTGAAATGAACGATCGAGAACAGCGAGTCACCTAGTGAACTTTAGTTAAGAGCCGGTAGTGGTTGAACAGTACAGTTCACCTGATGAAAATGCTCATGTAGTCAACAAACTAAAGTTGTTTCCATTCATTTAACCACCAGATTGTATTAAACCGCTATGAAGAGGTAATATTCAATTTAAAGTATATTTTTACATTTGAAGACATTTCAAGCAAATAAATACCAATCTTACCTATAAGGGATATAAATATTGTAAGTGTATGGTAATAATGAGAACAATCCATTCCATACGTTAAACTCCAGAACACATGAAAAGCTGAGCTCTAATGACTAAACCTGAGCCAGTCGTTCCAATAAGCAGCTGAAAGTTACTGAAGACTGATAGGTCTACCTCAACACACTCCAAAGGCTGAACTGAACAGATAATCTATATCAACAAGATAACTGACCCAAAAACCTGCTCTCAACCTTAGTATAAAGATGCACCACCTGCCACCCAGTGTCTTTTATGATGTACTGCACTCTGCAGATCTGTGTACGACGCGCCAGTGGCTCGAGGGGACTTTTGGAGAAGTTCCTCACTGTCATGGCAACGTGCAATTTGAGGCGAGGCTCAACGTGGGTTCATGATAGGCACCGTATGAAGGTGAAATGTGGCAGCTGTATGGCTGTGTGTTGACTGTTCGCAACAAAGAAAAACTCCTTATAGGCCTACCTTTAAATACACACACAAACTGTCTTGTGACATATTCAGTTAAGTAAATGGGGTTAGGTTCAGGCAGGAGGACTCAGTATATGTTTACTTGATGCTTTATTGCACACTGTACAATACATGATTGTACATTTGGTTTGGCATTGTGGTTCTGCTTGCATCGGCTCCCTGCCGCACCCAACGGAGACACCGTCTCGACCGCCGAGCAGAGAGCAGCGACGCATACCCCCTACAGGAAACAGGAAAAAAGAAACAAGGGTGGAGGCCAGGGAGGCGGAGGCAGCAGGATGACTGATGTCTATGTTGCACTACCAATGCATATGCCGGGATACCTCGCTATATACCCCGTCCTATAGACCACTTTCATGTTTACCAACATTCAGGATGCGCGCGCAGCTAGGTTTCAGAAAACCGGGAAGGATAGCATTTACAATGGCAAAAGGACCACACGGATCATACAAATAGTTCGATTTAAGGTATGAGATGTGAGAATTATGCAGTTTATTAGCAGAACTCCAAAATATGGTACAAAAGGGAATTCCAAGGCATAGTCAACACAGGCAGGGTTTGTAGGCAAGCAAGTACATTCAGAAATAAGGAGCGTAACATTAGTAAAATAACTCCATATAGTAGGTACATGTTCAGGATGAGGTTCAGAGGGTCCCAAACCCCCTATTAGAGAGGAGAGGTGACTCAGGAGAGCAGAACCATGGGTGCTGTCCAGAAGTAACCGTGAGGATGGGGTGGGAACATGCCGGGCTGGTATTAACTGGGAGAGAGAGAGAGAGAGACACACGGAGACAGAGACGGAGGGAGGGGGGGAGGGAGGGAGGGAGGGAGGGAGGGAGGGAGGGAGGGAGGGAGGGAGGGAGGGAGGGAGGGAGGGAGGGAGGGAGGGAGGGAGGGAGGGAGGGGTAGGGAGGGAGGGAGGGAGGGAGGGAGGGAGGGAGGGAGGGAGGGAGGGAGGGAGGGGAGGGAGAGGGAGAGGGAGAGAGAGACGGAGAGAGACGGAGGAGAGAGAGAGAGAGAGAGAAAGAGAGAGAGGTGAAGAGGGTGATAGGTGCAAGGGCAGTATGCAGTACAGGAACTAGTTACAGTAATTCAGTCTCCAGGTTCATTCCGGTATATCAGTGTTATCTCTGTTGCTATGCGAGAGAAATCTGGTAACCTACCTGGGCATCTTAGTCTCATATTCAGACTCCTGGCAAGGACGCGAGACCATAAAGAAGGAAACAAGAGTTTGAGTCAGTTCTTGTGAGTCATTTTAGTAATATGGTGAAAAGATGTGGGTGAGATTGAGGACAACTGGGGAGAGATATGTTCATTAACCACACCGGGAGGGAATATGTTATTCTTTACTGCAGTTCATCTTCCCAAGACTTTACACTCAGTTAAGCATAATTGCCAAATGCAAGTACTGTTGTTACACTTTCATTAAACAGTTGTTACACTGTTGTTACACTGTTACTAGACTGTTATTACACTAACAAGGACATAATGACTCACCAAATCTGGCCGTGTTCTGCCTCGTGGTATCTGGGTCTGTGGGTACAAGTGTAACATCTCAGTAAAAAATAAAATGACTGATCAAGTGTAGGAAAAGCGATGTGTGTAATTGTATTATATTTGAGGCAGTGATTATGATATATCACAGAAACAGGATGTAGGAGGTGACAGGATGCAGGAGGTGACAGGATGCAGGAGGTGACAGGATGTAGGAGGTGACAGGATGTAGGAGGTGACAGGATGCAGGAGGTGACAGGATGCAGGAGGTGACAAGATGCAGGAGGTGACAGGATGTAGGAGGTGACAGGATGTAGGAGGTGACAGGATGTAGGAGGTGACAGGATGTAGGAGGTGACAGGATGCAGGAGGTGACAGGATGCAGGAGGTGACAGTTGAACTCACTCTAGGGGGGAGAGGAGGAGCTTCTCTTGGCGGAAGTGGAAAGTTTTGATAAGTCTTAGGACGATCTCTAGAAACTGTGTGTAAAAGGGGTGATGTGTCTGTGATTCACGTAAAAACAGTATCAGCAGTATAACGATGTCACATCTTAAGATGTGGACAAGATGCACAGCTCTGGCAGGAAATGACATACATTTTTGGACGCTCCTGAAACAGCTGTATGGTAGCAAGCTCCTGAAACAGCTGTATGGTAGCGAGCTCCTGAAACAGCTGTACGGTAGCGAGCTCCTGAAACAGCTGTATGGTAGCGAGCTCCTGAAACAGCTGTATGGTAGCGAGCTCCTGGAACAGCTGTATAGTAGCGAGCTCCTGAAACAGCTGTATGGTAGCGAGCTCCTGAAACAGCTGTATGGTTGCAAGCTCCCACAAACAAACGAAAGTGCACATTTTCCAGCACGGTGGTTTGACAAGGACTTGTCTGTTGATGTTACCTGCTGCATGTGTTCTGTTTATCCTCCTCCTCTACAAGTCTTATCTGGGGTACTCTATATCTATCTCTGACCTATCTCTAATCTATCTATCTCTAATCTATCCATCTCTAATCTATTTATCGATCTGTAAGGGGTGACGTGGGGTACTACAAGTCTCACCTGGGGTATTCTTCTTCTCTTGGGGAGCTCTGCTGGGTTTGATTTTGGGTTCAAGTGACTTGAACTCAAGGTTATCATGCCCTCTGTCATGGCTGGCTTGGTTCTGCTGGGTGTGGTTCCTCTTTGTTTCTCTACCTGTGGAGGATCAAAGACAGGGAGAGAAAATATACCCAGTACCTACTGAGAGATATGAACTCTCACTCTAACACAGCATTGACTCTTTAGTTTCATAAATCATGAATAAGAGAGCAGACGACTCTGTCATTACAGTCATCTGGCTCTCATATAAGGAGACACACAGAGACAGATCTTACCTGCGCTTAAGGGGCCTTTAGTCTTGTTCCTGAACAACATAAAGAGTATGATTACATCATCAAAACACCAAGTCGCACTGTCAAACTGACAATCTTAGTGCTGCAGTACTTGAATATTAAATGTAACATTTTCCCTGCCCTAGTGTGTTCTGTCTGTTTCCCTGGGTGTGTATTCATGTTCTGGTCTTGTTTCTTTCTCTCCTGACTCCCTGCACCTCCTGTCTCTTGTCCCTATCACCCAGCTGTTGTCCATGTGTGATCACCCAGCTGTTGTCCATGTGTGATCACCCAGCTGTTGTCCATGTGTGATCACCCTACCCTGCACATTTGGTTGCTCCCTTTGCCACTCCTTATGGGTCGTTATTGATGTTTGTGTGTGTGTCCCTGACGCTCTTCTGTTTTGAAAGTAAAGTCTTTGTTCTTGAGTTCCTGCCTCTGTCTCCTTGTGTTTGGATCCAGGCCCAGGCACTCACATCGTGACAGCAAGGTGTGTCTTCTTTTCCCAAACCACAGATCATTCAAACTGAATTTAGGTTTGATAAAACAATCACATCCCAAACAAAGTAAGTTAACGTGATGAGCGTAAGTTTAGACTTACAGATGGTAGGTCAGGCCAAAGTAGAGCCCCACAACTAAGGCCACCACAACCAGCGTCACAGCTACAGCTATGCCTGCTGCTGCTCCTGGGCTCAACGCTGGGCTGGAGGGACTATCTGTAACACACACACACAGACACACACACCAACGCATAAACACACGCACAAACAGAAACACACACACTTGATCAAGCAAAGTCTGTAGCCAACAGTGTTTTGAAGATGCATGACTAGCACTTGAGATAGCAGTAGTCTGGCTATATCAGGTGTGGTTGTGATAAGAAAAGGCCAAGCTTCCAAACTACCTCTCATTGTCAGTATGTGGGTCAAACTCTGAGTGCGGCCAGTCATGTCATTAGAGGCAGTGCAGTTGTAGACCCCACTGTCATTGTGACTGGTCTCATCGATGACGTATCCAGCTTCATGGACGCCTGTTTCTACCCCTTTGAAGAGCCAGGTGAATTTGGCAGGTGGCACCGAGCTGACGTAGCAGTATAGGAGAGTGGTGGTGCCAACCTCAGCTATGTCTGGTGCCAGTATGGTCATGGAATCTGGTCCGTCTGACAACACAGGAAGTGGAACATCAGTCTGCAGATAAACTGTAACACAGATTCAGGCAATTCATGGAAATCAGTTGGTTTCTTGTTCTTTACTCACAGTTCACCACGAGTTTATAAGAGACACTGGCAGAGTTGACGGGGTTGCTGAGCCGACACAGGTAAACACCATCGTCGGTTCTGTTCACAGGACGTATATAGACTGTGCTGTTGTCCCCAGAGAAGCTGACTCTGTCACTGGGAGAGAGAGGCACACCGTCCTTCATCCACTCTCTGGTGCTGATGGAGCCAGCAGCAGCACAGGTCAGGTTGGTGGAGTCTCTATCTTCTACCAGGGTAGCCAGGGGGCTTTCGATGGTAGCATTAACGATCACCTCTGGGAGGGAATGGAACACATTGCGGGAATGACGCAACCATTTTCGAATGTGCTGTATCTCAAACGATGGGTAGGAAATGTACAATTTCACACTCATCTGTGAGTGCAGAGTATTTCGATGTACATTTACATTTATTCATTTAGCAGACGCTTTTATCCAAAGCGACTTTCAAGAGAGAGCTTTACAAAAGTGCATAGGTCACTGATCATAACAACGAGATATCCCCAACATTGCAAGTAGTCAAACATGAAACATGAAGAAGTAATATTTGTAACATATCCTACCGTGCAAAATCAATACAGTCCATCCTGTTAAAGTACCGAACCTCACAGAATAGTTCCCTCTGTCTCCTGTAGTTAGACTTGTGAGCTCAAGGGATCCAGTGGATCTATCCAGAGAGATCCTGTCTTTATAACCTGGTCCCGTCACGTTTGAAGCAGAGGTTGTTAAGATTATATTTTTACCATCAACAGTCCAGGATATATTCGTATAAGGATTGTCTGTTGGATCGAGGTTTGTATTGAAAGTCACGTTTCCACCCAGTAGTGCATCTGTGTGGTCTGACAACACTCCTACTCCAGCACAAAGCCCTGGAGAAGACAAACGTAGATATTATTTAACAATCCAACACATGTTCGGAAGAAAACGCATTCTTCTGGAGTTCAGGTGTGATACAATACCTGATAAAGTATCAAATGTTTACCTGTGAGTAAGGACAAGACAAGAGCAATGGAGGTTGCAGCTCTCATGGCTTCTGGAAGGGTCTACTGTCTGGTTCTGTCTAATTGAGCATGAACTAAACTAGGTAGGGCAAAGAAATCAGGAAGTTTTCTTTTTACCGTAAAATACAGTGAACTTTGGATTGGCGTTCAGTAATAAACAGTGATAAATGTCCTTTGCTGATACTGGAAGTTTATGAGGGGGAAAAATTGATTGTAATACGGGTTGTGAATGTGGCTGAACTTGAGCAACGTCTGATTATTCTGAATCTGAATTCCTTTCTTCATGTAATAAAGATTGGCTAAAGTGAAATCCACTAATTTGGTTATAAGTTATATTTACACACAGGGCTGGACTGGGACCAAAAAATGTCGCTGGCATTTTTGCTCAGACCAGCCCAGAGTCCGACCGATTGTGGTGGGCCTGACACAAGAAACAGAGGGGGAGGGGTGGAGCCTGTTAAGAGATGTGATTGGGCCAGACCAGTGTCAGTATGGAAAATTAACCAATGGGCCGCTGTCCCTGCTTTATGGGCCGGTTATTATCCAATTTGAAGTTTATTTAAAAAATACATCATTATGATATCATATCGGCCACAAGTGCCTTTGCCGACCGCGCATTTTCCCAGAATGCCAGATTACCAGTCCAGGACTGTTTACACACATAATTTAGCAGTTCCAAAGTCGTATAAATACAATGAGATAAGGATAATACTTTATGATACTTGGAATCTTTAAGACTATACTTGGTTTATTATTGATGTTACAAACATGTTATTTCATTTGCATTAAAATACACAATCAAATCACTTTACATCACAGCAACATGTTACATTAAGGTTATATTCACTGCCTATCATTGTATTTACAGAGAAGCTGTTACTGTATGTATTTCTTGATTAAACTTCATGTTCCGGAATGTCTATTAAGACATTTTATGACAATAAAGAAGTGTCGTGGTTCAAACCCCCCCAAAGGTGTCTTGCCTGTCCCCATCTAACGTCCTCGTCTCCTTCATAGGCTGGACACCGACAGGAGACCGACCACTAGCAGAGCACTGGTCACCCTTACACCAAATGACCAGGAGGGGGCAGCATTGTAGACTGTGGAGGAACAAGGCACATTGACACACGCTTAGATATATAAATATATGGAGACACGTGTTTACTCACTCTAGAAAACGAAGCAACTTAAAAATGTCAATAAACAAAAGTCACGTTTATCGAGTTGCCTTGTTCCAAATTACAAATGAAGATGAAATAGGCCTACTACACGATGAATACCAATACGTTTTGTCTACATCTTAAATATGTCGTTAGCCGTCCACTTACCTCTCAGACTGAGGATAGCAGAGTCATTTAGCCCGGTAACGTAGTTGCTGGCCGTGCAGGTGTAATTTCCGGCTTGCGTGTCCTCTATCTTGTCTATGATATACTGAGTGTGGTTGACGCCAGTCTCGTTGCCGTGGAAGCTCCAGGTGAAGATAGCGGGAGGAACCGAGAGAGCGAAACAGCTCAGAGTCACCTTCTGACCGGCGAAGGCGGGCGACTTTCCCTCTATGGACACGTTCTGAGGGCCAACTGAAACACAACAAAAAACGTAATTAAAGAGAAAATAGTCTGCAATTTTCTAGTTCTCCCAAATAGAGAATGACAGACAGAGTTTAGAATATATATAAACTGTTCTGAAGTATTCAGAAGTTTTCGGAAACTCGGAAAATGGAAAATCGCTGTTTTCATGGGTTGACGAAAACAGTTGTGGAACAGTCCACAGTAGGCTACGTACAGTTTACAGTCAGGTTCTGGGAAGCAGTTATGTCACTGACGGGGTTGCTGAGCCGACATAAGTACTCTCCATTGTCGGTGCTTCTCACAGGACTTATAGAGACTGTGCTGTTGTCCCCAGAGAAGATGACTCTGTCGCTGGGAGAGAGAGGCACACCGTCCTTCATCCACTCTCTGGTGCTGATGGAGCCAGCAGCAGCACAGGTCAGGTTGGTGGAGTCTCTACCCAGCTAACAAGGTGCCCGGGGTGATTTTGGATGACGGCGCCAGAGATTCTCTCTGTGAACATTGATGTGGTTTTAATCACACTGGTAATAATAAAGGTGCTTTAAATGTGCCTATTGCAAGAATTTGAATGTAACATAAGAATAAATATACTGTAGTCCTTACTGTATAAACTCTTTTTATGTTGTATGTATTATATACAGTACACAGTGTATGCACACAAACACAATAATTGCTGCGTAAATACAGAAAGCAAAGTCAACTCAAATAGATGGTACACCATCATTTTTAGCACCTGTAGCGTTGTAGTTTAGATTGACAGTCAGACAGAATGGCTCACCTACCATACACATTGAGTGTGGTAATTCCCTGCTGATCTTGAGCACCGTCCAGTACGATGGTCACCCTGTACTCCCCACTGTCCCCTGGAACCAGACCCCTGAGTTCCAGAGATCCAGTGGCTCTCTCCAGAGTGATCCGTTTCGAGTATCCCCGAGCCAATCACGTCGCTGCTGGTGGAGGTGATGATGCTGGCTCCTTTGAAACGCCAGCTCACAGAGATGAAGGGTTTGGCGGGTGGGGCGAGCGTGGTGGGGAATCTCACGGCCCCCCCGACAGCTCCACTCAGAGGTCCCGCTGGTAACACATTCTCGCCCGTACACACACCTGAGGGAAGGCAGGGACACACACCGGGCGTTTGAAGAAGGAGCTGTGGAGTGCATGCAGCACTATAACAGAGGCTTCAGGCTCTTTTCCAGCGCGTGAAGACAGAAAAGGAAATCCGACATTTCGTGTATTCAATCAAAACAGCCCAAGTTTAACCTGATGTAAGACTGTTGATTGCAAGATAGTTTGAGCCAGACTTACCTGATGTAAAAAGGACTAACGTTGTTACAAGTAGCCTGGAATCCATGTTGAGCGATGGTTTAGTTCCTTCTTCTTAAGTAGCCTATCTGAGGTGGAGGATGTGGACCTGAGAATGTCCCTCTCTTTTTATACCCTAAGTGACCTCTCAGCCTCTCCCACACCCACACCCCTCCACACTGCCCCCTCTAAGGACCATCCTCGGTCCACCAACCTGGAACCTGATTTTCTTTTTACGACAGGGCTGTGTACACACATTAAAAGGCCTAAGGGGCAAACTTGAGGGATTTAAAAGTTGCGAAAGGGCCGGGGTGTGTAACACATCTCAGACTCATGAAAAACAAGCTCAGGTCCTTTGGGGGAACTTCCTTCTTCTCTCTAAGACAAAGGTCATTCTATTTTGTATTTAGAATGAAAGATTTTCAATTATCGTCACCTAGTTCGGGTGACAATGACTTTGCTACGCCTACTCATGCCTGCTGGCTCAGTAGAGTGTAGACCATCTAGCACAGGGGTCCCCAAACGACGGCCCGCGGTCCGAATACGACCCCGCCCCACGCATTTGGACCGGCCCTCTGAGCAATGATACCAGATACAAAAATAAAATAAAAAGTTAACTTCATAACGGTAGTAATAATGCTCTTTTAATAGGCTAAATACCAATGTATATGTATGGATGTACGGTGCATAACAAAATAATAAACTAATCTAGCATAATAAATACATTTAAAATCGTAATAAAATCTCCACAATTATACTGGTAGTTACTCCGGCCCATGTAATTTTCAGACCGACCCGGCCCAGACACTAAAGAAAGGAAAATGATCTGGCCCTCACAGAAAAAAGTTTGGGGACCCCTGATCTAGCATGTGTATCTACTGTATAGATCCAGTACACTACTCAATGGGAGCATTAAAACAGTCAAGTTACGTCATCACTATTGCCCAATGCAAATATTCGATCCCAGTTTTGTTTGGCCACATCCCTGACCTGACGCTGTCTCCTGGAGTAACAACTCACAGTGGCACCAGCAGCATTACTCACGTTGAGGTCAGGAATGTATGTAAAATACCCATTAGTCTCAGAGAGTACGGTTGATCACATTTACAAGCTCTTTAGGGTGCTTGAGGATGACAAAGCTTTGGAGTTATGTGTTTGAGCAGAGCTACTCAGCCGGTGAATTCCAAGAAGAGGAGGATCAAAGATATACATTGGAGATGTAGATAATACTCAATTGCTCTAAAGGTACCCAAGTCAATGAGGGGAATAGTTGAGACAAGTTCAAGACAAAATCAACGTATTTATGTAAGGTGCAGGTGTCTGAATCACTCGAGTTGAGTATCATCGAAGACTGGACAATGAATACAGGAAATCAAGGGAGTATAGGGTATCACAATATGGGAGGATACAATATGAGTAACATTGCCTTCGCAGGCACAGAAAAAGGACACTGTATGCTAGATAACTTTTGTTTGTTTAGGGCTCCTAGAAATGACCTCCTTCTATTTTCCTCATTCAAAGTTGCCTGGCATTATACACTTTGGCAGTATTGTGACCTCTGACCTACATTAGTGACTCGGGCCTTTTCTAGTCACACCTTACAAATAACTGACTTATGGCTATGTAGGCATACGAAAACAGCATAAGGACTGAGTTAATTAATTATACAAGAAACATTACATAGCTTTTTTTTCACAGGTACACTCTTGCACTTTTGAGGTCCATGTTGTTTAATTGTAACTTGTTTAACTTCATGCTCTTATGATTCTTCCCTTTGGCACTTATTTTTTGGTTTTCACAATGTATGCTTCATGTTTGACTACCTGCAATGTTGGGGATATCTCGTTGTTATGATCAGTGACCTATGCACTTTTGTAAAGCGCTCTCTTGGAAGTCGCTTTGGATAAAAGCGTCTGCTAAATGAATACATGTTAATGTAAATGTCAATAATTAATAGATAGGCATATTTCTCTCCTGGACATAACCAAAGGTTATGTGCTCATGAGCTTAATATAGGAACGTATAGATCAAACATTGTTTATTATATTCAAAACATTTCAAACTGTATAAAAGTAATAAAGTATGACAAGTATGTTAACTGATCAGTGGTTCACATATAAGAGCTTTATGAGGCTAACAAAGGATGTGTTTGTCTTTCTCTTCATTTGATGCCACACACTGATACACACACACATCTGAAATTCAAATGCAAATGTTATTTGTATGAGGGCTTCACATAATTCCATGGAATTGGCCCTCAAGCAACCTAACTTTAACTTTGACTTTAAAATGACTGTTTTGCATCTGCAGTTGATATAGATGGAAATAAATATTGTATTTGACATAATGTGCTCTTTCTCATAGACTACATATACATTTTTATAATCCAATAACAATTAGCTGAATAGTTAATCACTATAGTTAGCACTTGCTGGATGTACAACCCGTGGATGTGCAGTATATATATAACAATGCAAGGTCTTCCGATTCTGCTCCATTGACACGTGTGTCTTGTGCAGTTCTGTAGAGTGCAGTACATTATAAGAGACACTAGATGGCAGTGTACATCTTTCTGCTAAGGTTGAGTCCAGGTTTTGAAAATTGGGCCAGTTATCTTGTTGATATAGATTATCGGTTCAGTTCAGACTTTGGAGTGGGTTGAGGTAGACCTATCAATCTTCGTTAACTTTCAGTTGCTTATTGGGACGACTGGCTCAGGTTTAGTCATTAGAGCTCAGCTTTTCATGTGTTCTGGAGTTTAACGTATGGAATGGATTCTACTCATTATTACCATACACTGACAATATTTATAACCCTTATAGGTAAGACTGTTTGGTATTTATTTGCTTGAAATTGCTTAAAATGTACACATATACTTTAAACTGAATATTACCTCTTCATAGCGGTTTAATACAATCTGGTGGTTATATGAATGGAAAAATGTTTTGTTTGTTGAGTAAATTAACATTTTTATTCGGCGAACTGTACTATTGAACCACTGCTGGCTCCTCCCTCCACCTTGGCATGACATTATAACTACTGTACAGTTCTACTTATAGTATATTCATATTTATACCTATTTATATCTTGTCTATATTCATCGTATATATCTTGCACTTTTCTGCGTTTTCCCCTTGCACTTCTGGTTAGAAGCTAACGGCATTTTGTAGTCTCATCACTTGCACTTGCAATGACAATGAAGTTTAATCTAATAACTGTTCATGATCGTTCATATCAACACCTCTGAGGCTGCTGGTCCAGAACCAGTATTTGATCTGTATGGACTGTCAGCTCTGACATTCTGTTACTTGATACAGACTCTATTGAACCCAGTCTGCCTTTGTTACACGTGCGTTACAGTATCAAACAGAATGTGTTGGTCTATCAAGATTCCATGCTTCAGATCACCCAAAACGTTACTCACCCAACCAACTGACTTTTATCAAGTTTTAATGTTTGTAATAGTATGAACCTGACCTTTAGGAAGTTGTGGCAGTTGTTTAGCAAATGCTTTGCACTAATTAAACTAGAATACATATTACTGTAATAATATAAACCAAACTGTGTTTGTCTTCTCCAGGGTTGTGTTATGGAGACATAGTTTTGCCAGACACTCACTATGGAGCAGTAGGAGGGAATGTGACTTTCACTACAAACCTTACCCCAACTAACATCCAACCAGCCTTTATAACCTGGAACGTAAATAAGGCCGATCTCTTCGTGTTTATAAGCGCAACTAATGTAAGTAAAGTTTCACCAGCGTATCAAGGCAGAGTCACTCTGGATAAGTTCACTGGATCTCTGGAGCTCAGGAATCTGGCCTTGAATGACAGTGGAACGTATACAGTGAGCATCATAACTCCGGAAGCAGTAATACTGGAGGGAAGTACGGAGCTGCAGGTGCTGGGTGAGTTCTCTGTAACAAGATCTTGTAAATGATGTCACTATTTCAAAGCTCACTAACAGTTTGTATACGTTAAAGTGAGCCATATGATATTAGAATGATTATTGAGGAGAGACACAGATACCAACGTTGCTGACAGTGTGAGTGCTGTGAGGGAAGACTGAGTTAAGGATTTGTTGCCTGAAGGGGTGACAAGGAGAAGTCACATTGGTGATGCTTAGCCAGTCAGACAGCACATGTTCTAAATAATCTTATAAATTAAGAGTTTTACTGTAAAACTGATGTTATGTCATGTAATGGACCTGCTTAAGGTATATTGACATGTCTCTTTTTCTGAATGCACCAATGAGATGTCTGCTTATGTTATGCCTGTTTTATTTGTATTTATCCTTTTCATATTTACAGACAGACAGACAGACAGACTGATACACACACACACAAACAGACACATCAACACACTCACTATATTGCCAATAATATCAATAAATGGTTCAGCAAATGGACACCTGCTTGTCGGAAATGGCATTTGAATTGATCTCAGATGTGTTTGATGGTTAGAGATGTGTGCAGACCAGTCAGGTTTTGTCACACCATTTGTCACACAGATTTAAGGATTTGACAAATGTTGCCTGGAGGGGTGTCCAAGGGAAGTCATTGAATTTCTGTGGTGTGTTTGGAGAAATAGATTAAGTACTTGTTGGTTCCAGTATCACCAAAGTCTTCTTGCCTCTGAACGTATCCAGTTGAGTTGATGAGAAATACAAAGAAGGACATCTAAACCAACTCTACAGTTTGTAAATTGTGTCCATAGCAAAGTAAAAGTTATTATTGTTGTAACCCACAGAGCAAGTCTCCAATGTTGTAATTAAATCCAGTGCCTCAGATGTAGTGGAGTTCAACAGCTCTGTCAGTCTGTCCTGCTCCTCCTTTGGCTCCTCCCCCTCCTACCATTGGCTGAAAGGCAGCTCTGAGGTCACAGCCAGTGACAATGTCCAGCTTGGTGATGGAAACTCCACTCTCACCATAGTCAATGTGACCCGCTATGACCAGGGTCCATGGAGATGCAATGTGACCAACCTTGTCAGTAATGACATCAGCCAGCCTTTTAACATAACCATCTACTGTGAGTCATCTATATATATCTATTATGTGCATGATGGGAAAGGCTTTCTGGTGATTTTAATGTGGCAACCTTGCATGTGGACAGTTTGGTCAAGGGTGTTTCTCCTATAGTTATACCGTAGTACTTCATCATGCTGTTGACTAGTGCACTTCCTGTGTTCATAGCACATTTGTATGATTTCTCACAGTATGATCTCTCATAGTTTGGTGTTATGGCTAAATACTGTAGCTCTTCTCTTACACTGACATCAATTGAAACATCTTTGACGTCTCATTGGTGATGGGCCTCTTATTGCTAATGGCAGAGCTTCCCTCTCTAGTGCTGCTGTTTGACTGAGATCTGCATTGCAGATGGTCCTGAGGACACAGTGGTGGAGGTGAGTCCTCCAGGTGGACAGTATGTTTCAGGGTCAGCCCTCACTCTGTCCTGCTCCGCTCACTCCAAGCCTGTTGCTCAGTATCACTGGTTCATGAATGAAACACCGCTGTCCAATGAGGGACCAGAGCTCCAACTGGTGAACATTCAGACCAATCAGAGTGGGAGTTACATCTGTCAGGCCTTTTCTGTATTGACCTCACTTTTTCTATATGGGAAGTTCACCAAAAAGGTGTCCATTTCCCGAGCGGTGTCCACAAACTGTAAGTGTCAGTGTAATCCCACGTGTCATCATACTTTCACACCCTTTAAACATGTATTCTGTCTCTCTACAGAAAAAGCAGCTGATGTCAGCATTAACCCATCAAGCCAGCCAATCATAGAGGGGATGTCTGTCCACCTGACCTGTGCTGCTGCTGGCTCCATCAGCACCAGAGAGTGGATGAAGGACGGTTGGCCTCTCTGTCCCAGTGACAGAGTCATCTTCTCTGGGGACTACAGCACAGTCTCTATAAATCCTGTGAACAGACAGGACAGTGGTGTTTACCTGTGTCGAGTCACAAACCCTGTGAGCTATCAAGATGCTGAATACATAATGACTGTAAACCGTAAGTAATCGGATACACAACTATTGTGTGCATGCATCTGATTCCATGGTTGTACTTTAGTTCAATTTCAGTCTAACTAAACAGTAGAGCAAGGTAACCCTTGACAGTGTTTGACATGATCTACTGTATCAAACTGTTATCAGTGTGTTTATACTGTACATGCAGTAGATAGAACAACCAAGGTCAGTACTGCATAATAATTGTAAAATAGTTGCATGTAAGAGACACTTCCACCCAACCTCAACCATATTAATCCCATGATTACATGAATCTGTGTTGCAGATGGACCTGATAGTGTCACAATTGAGGGTCCTCTTGAAATAGTGGATGGACAGAAGTTAACCTTAACCTGCTCGACTGATTCTAAACCGCCCGCTAACTACAGCTGGACGGTCAAGGGGACAGAGTGGCCTGGACAAGTGTCACAAGTGTTCACCAAAGAGAAGATCCAACTCAAAGATAGTGGCACCTACAACTGCACTGCATCCAATGACATCACTGGACGCAGTGAACACGCTGTCTACACATTGGAAGTAAAAGGTAAAGTTAAAGAATCAAATATATGTCCAACAGCAATTAGTTATTAACCCTAGTTAATAACGCACAGTACTTGTACTCTGTGCAATGACAATAAAGTTTAATCTTATCTAATCTAACTAAAGTTTAAAGTTTAAACTAAAGTTCACTACGTGACTCACTGTTCACGATCGTTCATTTCAACACCTCTGAGGCTGCTGGTCCAGAACCAGTGTTTGATCTGTATGGACTGTCAGCTCTGACATTCTGTTACTTGATACAGACTCTATTGAACCCAGTCTGCCTCTATCAGGATTGTTACACGTGCGTTACAGTATCAAACAGAATGTATTGGTCTATCAAGATTCCATGCTTCAGATCACCCAAAACATTACTCACCCAACAAACTGATTTTATTCAGTTTTACTATGAATGTTTATAATAATAGTATGAACCTGACCTTTAGGAAGTTTTGGCTGTTAAACCAGAATACATGTTACTGTGATAATATAAACCAAAACTGTGTTTGTGTCCTCCAGGGTTGTGTTATGGAGATGGACGTCTGCTAAACTCTTACTCTGGAGCAGTAGGAGGGAATGTGATTTTCACTACAAGCCTTCCCCAAACAAGCCCACCCGCTACTCTGATAATCTGGGCGCTAAATGTTACTACCAATATACTAACTTTTGTAAGTGGTACAAATACTGTTTCACCAGCGTATCAAGGCAGAGTCACTCTGGACAATTTCACTGGATCTCTGGAGCTCAGGAATCTGGCCTGGAAAGACAGTGGATCGTATTCAGTGAGCATTCAAAAGGGAGAAACAACACACGCCGGAACTACTATGCTGGAGGTGCTGGGTGAGTTTGTCTGTAACAAGATCTTGTAAATGATGTCACTATTGCAAGGCTCACTAACAGTTTGTATACGTTAAAGCGAGCCATATGATATTAGAATGATTATTGAGGAGACACACAGATACCAACGTTGCTGACAGTGTGAGTGTTGTGAGGGAAGACTGAGTTAAGGATTTGGGAGTTGTTGCCTAGAGGGGTGACAAGTAGTAGTCATTGAATTTCTGTGGTGTCTTTGGTGAAATGGACCAAGTACTTGTTGGATCCAAACACACATTATTCAGTATCACTAAAGTCTTCTTGCCTCTGAAAGTATCCAGTTGAGTTGATGAAAATATACAGAAGGACATCTAAACCAACTCTACAGTTTTTAAAATGTGTCCTTGGCAAAGTAAAAGTTATTATTGTTTTAACCCACAGAGCAAGTCTCCAATGTTGTAATTAAAGCCAGTGCCTCAGATGTAGTGGAGTTCAACAGCTCTGTCAGTCTGTCCTGCTCCTCCTCTGGCTCCTCCCCCTCCTACCATTGGCTGAAAGGCAGCTCTGAGGTCACAGCCAGTGACAATGTCCAGCTTGGTGATGGAGGCTCCACTCTCACCATAGTCAATGTGACCCGCTATGACCAGGGTCCATGGAGATGCAATGTGACCAACCTTGTCAGTCATAGCATCAGCCAGCCGTTTAACATAACCATCTACTGTGAGTCATCTATATATTCCTATTATGTGCATAATGAAAAAAGCTTTCTGGTGAATTTAATGTGGCAACATTAAAGTGTTTCTCCTGTAGTTATACCGTAGTACTTCATCATGCTGTAGACTAGTGCACTTCCTGTGTTCAGAGCACATTTGTATGATTTCTCACTGTATGATTTCTCATAGTTTGGTGTTTGGTGTTTCTCATAGTTTGGTGTTACAGCTAAACACTGTAGCTGTTGTCTCACACTGACATCTCCTTGGGGCTCGGTCTTGGCACTGCCTCTTATTGCTAATGGCAGAGCTTCCCTCTCTAGTGCTGCTGTTTGACTGAGATCTGCATTGCAGATGGTCCTGAGGACACAGTGGTGGAGGTGAGTCCTCCAGGTGGACAGTATGTTGCAGGGTCAGCCCTCACTCTGTCCTGCTCCGCTCACTCAGAGCCTGTTGCTCAGTATCTCTGGTTCCTGAATGGAACACAGCTGTCCAATGAGGGACCAGAGCTCCAACTGGGGGACATTCAGACCAATCAGAGTGGGAGTTACATCTGTCAGGCCTTTAACACCAAAACACTGAGACAGGTGTCATCTGAGCCATCAATCATCTCTGTATTGGGTAAGTGAGAGATATTTAACTATGGAAACTGGCATTGTGGAAAAGACCCACAGCTACACTGCAGAACTCACACTCACTATATTGCCAATATCAATAAATGGTTCAGCAAATGGACACCTGCTTGTTGAAAATGGCGTGAACATCTCATCACAGATGTGGTTGATGGTCAGGGATGTGTGCAGACCAGTCAAGTTTCATCACACCATACTTGACAAAACATTTCTGTAGTAACCTCACTGTGCGCATCCAGGCATTATCAAGCTCAGACAAAAACGAGCATTCACAAAATTGTTACAACAAAGTTTGAAACACAAAATTGTCTAAAATTACAATTATCATTACACTTTAGCACTACAGTCATATTTCCACCAGTGGGACTAAAGCATCTAAACCCAAAACCATGAAGAACAGCCCTTGTTGTTATTGACTTGATGATGCCCCCATGCACAAAGTGGAATGGACGCAACGTTTCAATTGGAAAGCCTTTCCAGAAAAGACAGTTTTTGAAACTAACAGGTAACCAACTCTACATGATAAATTCACCAAAAGGGTGTCCATTTCCTGAGTTGTGTCCATAAACTGTAAGATGGAGGGATGGATGGATGGTAGAGAGGTAGATAGAAAGATAGGAAGATAGGTAATCCCACGTGTCAAATTTGTGAAAAACTATCATACCTTTGCACCCTTTAAACATGTATTCTGTCTCTCTACAGAAAAAGTAGCTAATGTCATCATTAACCCATCAAGCCAGCCAATCATAGAGGGGATGTCTGTCCACCTGACCTGTGCTGCTGCTGGCTCCATCAGCACCAGAGAGTGGATGAAGGACGGTGTGTCTCTCTCTCCCAGTGACAGAGTCAGCTTCTCTGGGGACAACAGCACAGTCTCTATAAGTCCTGTGAACAGACAGGACAGTGGTGTTTACCTGTGTCGAGTCACAAACCCTGTGAGCTCTCAAGATGCTAAATACAATATGATTGTAAACTGTAAGTAATCGGATACACGACTATTGTGTGCATGCAGCTGATTCCATGGTTGTACTTTAGTTCAATTCCAGTCTAACTAAACAGTAAAGCAAGGTAACCCTTGACAGTGTTTGCACATGATCTACTGTATCAAACTATTATCAGTGTGTTTATACTGTACAGTAGATGGAACAACCAAGGTCAGTACTGCATAATACTTGTAAAATAGTTGCATGTAAGAGACACATCCACCCAACCTCAGCCATGTTAATCCCATCATTACATGAATCTGTGTTGCAGATGGACCTGATAGTGTCACAATCAAGAGTTGTTCTAAACTAGAGGTTGGACAGAAGTTAACCTTAACCTGCTTGAGTGATTCTCAACCGACCGCTCACTACCGCTGGACGGTCAATGACACACCTGGACAAGTGTCACAAGTGTTCACCATAGAGAATATCCAACACAAGGATAGTGGCATCTACAACTGCACTGCATCCAATGACATCACTGAACGCAGTGAACACGCTGTCCACACATTGGAAGTAACAGGTAAAGTGAAAGAATCAAATATATGTCCAACAGAAATTAGTTATTAACCCTATATAATAACCCACAGTACTTGTACTCTGTGCAATGACAATAAAGTTTAATCTTATCTAATCTAACTAAAGTTCGCTACGTGACTCACTGTTCAAGATCGTTCATTTCAACACCTCTGAGGCTGCTGGTCCAGAACCAGTGGTTGATCTGTATGGACTGTCAGCTCTGACATTTTGTTACTTGATACAGACTCTATTGAACCCAGTCTGCCTCTATCAGGATTGTTACACGTGCGTTACAGTATCAAACAGAATGTGTTGGTCTATCAAGATTCCATGCTTCAGATCACCCAAAACGTTACACACTCAGAGTTTGACCCACACTCTGACAATAGGAGGTAGTTTGGAAGCTTTCCTTTTCTCATCACAACCACACCCGAAATAGCTGGACTACTGCTATCTGAGTCATGCATCTTTAAAATACTGTTGGCTACAGACTTTGCTTGATCAAGTTTGTGATTGTGTGTGTTTGTGCGTTGGTGTGTGCGTTTATATGTGTGTGTGTGTGTGTTACAGATAGACCCTCCAGCCCAGTGTTGAGCCCAGGAGCAGCAGCAGGCATAGCTGTAGCTGTGACGCTGGTTGTGGTGGCCTTAGTTGTGGGGCTCTACTGTGGCCTGACCTCCCATCTGTAAGTCTAAACTTACACTCATCACGTTAGCTTACTTTGTTTGGGACGTGCGTATTTAAACCTAAATGGAGTCAAAATGAACTGTGGTTTGGGATGACAAACCTTACGAGACAGCGGAGTTAATGGAATAAAATCACCATCATCATGCCAACAAAGAAATACAAAACCACCAGATCCATCGGGGCCTTTGCTTCAAGCTGAGGGGATGGGGGCTTGAGATACGGGCAAGTTTGAAGTTGTTCAAAAATTGATGGTGACAGACAGACAGTTATTTCTTCGTTTTTATCTGTCACTTCAGTCAGTGACAGCGTTTTTCTGTTGAGAAACCTCTATTAATTTGCAACACTACGATTGTCAGCTTGACAGTGTGGCTTGGTGTTTTGATGATGTAATCATACTCTTTATGTTGTTCAGGAACAAGACTAAAGGCTCCTTAGGTGCAGGTAAGATCTGTCTCTGTGTGTCTCCTTATATGGATTGATGAAAGATAGATTAGAGATAGATTAGAGATAGATATAGATTGATTGATTTTATTTGATTTATCCCGGGAGCAAAATTGTTTTGTTTTTTACACACAGATTCTAGAAACGGTGATCAGACCTATGAAAACGTTCCAGGTCCAGCAACAAGAGTTGTAGAAGCTCCTCCTGTCCCGCCTAGAGTGAGTTCTACTGTCACCTCCTGCATCCTGTTTGTGTGATAAATAACGATCACTGCCTGACTCAAACTCTTGTTTCCATCTTCATGGTCTCACGTCCTTGCCAGGAGTCTCAATATGAGACTAAGATGCCCAGGTAGGTTACCAGATTTATCTCGCATAGCAACAAAGATAACTCACATACCGGAATGAACCTGGAGTCAGGTAACTGAATTACTGTAACTAGTTCCTGTACTGCATATTGTCCTTGCACCTCTTACCCTCTTCACCTGTCTCTCTCTCCCAGTTAATACCAGTCGGGCGTGTTCTCACCCTATCCTCACAGTTGGTTTTGGACAGCACCCATGCCCACCAATGCATGAAGACCATTCAAATTATATTTAACAATAAAACTCTTTCGAAAAGTGTTTTGGGGACTACTACTTTCAACAATATTTGATAATAAACTGTTATTACATAAATTGGTAAATGTTTTAGCTTTATTTTGTATTAACAAAACATTTTAATAATGTATTCTAACACGGTACTATCATGTACATGTGGGTACTCACATACTCAGGTATGGACTCAGGTATTTGACCAGAGGAGCTCATTGTGGCTGGTTAAGAACAAATGTGTAGGCAGCGCTATGACGAGGTGGCCACTATTCAACACTTAGTGTACTGGGATGTTCTGTGGGCCCATGTGATTAGACACTGTGGGGTACAGGAAGACAGAGCAGACTGATGGTGCCTGGGCTCTGCTGTATGACCTTGTTTCACTTTCCATGGACTTCATCACCATCAGTATATTGTACAAAAACTTGTAAAAGTGCCAACTTCTTGTGTTCCCTCCAGCCCACTGGCACATTGAGTGTCTTTCAGAAGCTTCAGCTTGTTGACTTGTAAAGCCTGTGTTGTCATGTGACATGTCTGTTACTCTTCCCTGTGGGTCAGTGTTTCAACAAAGCCACAGATGTAAACACTCTTTTGAAGACATTACTCCATGTGGCTGATAGTTTAACTGTATTATCAAGAAGGAATAAGTAAAAACATATTTCACATAAAGAAGGTATCTGGTTGCTAAGGTAGTGTTATAATGTTCTCCTGACACTTTAGTCAATTAACTTGAATTTGCCTCGAAATACAAGATGTTTACAAATCCAGGATGAAATAGTCAAACTGAGGAACTGGTTCTACAGTACATGTAACAAATAGTCGTTTGTTTCAGTTAACCATTTGCAATTTATAATCTAAGAGAAAGCACAACCGAAGGTCAACAAGGAACAAGGAAATAATAAAAACTCCTTTTTGACTCCCCTTGATTTGTAGAATAAACACCAAGTATAAAACTTAAGTAGGTTTTTGAATTATTTGGAAAGGAAAGTATGGTTCAGAGAAACTTCTTGTTTCTTTAGTCATTTATTCATGAGTCATCCCTTGATAAAGGTAAAGCTGCCTTTGCACCAGGAAGAGGAACACATTGTTGACACACGTCACTGTAGTTCTGATAACTGTCATGTAGACAGTATATGAAGTCATCTTGGAGAGTCCTGTAGACTCTCCTGGAGACAAAAGCATACTCAAATGCCTCGCTGTAGGTTGAAGGAAAATAATAGTTAGACTAGACTCGATCTTCTCTTCCTGTGAATACAACTCTAGAGCATGTTCTAAAAGTAACATGTCCATTTCCATTTGAATTTTAGATTGTTTTCCCCTGTACTCTCTTGCTATGTTGTCAGCACATTTTTACTAATTATAGATTGTATATTTTATGGAAATCATTCTGGTGAAATCAATATAAAAACAATATAAAATACCATGGATAAATGATAAGTATGAAGTTATTGTTTTCCATTATTTTGTCTTTTTCAAACATAACCCATTTACTTAACTGAACATATCCCAAGACAGTTTGTGTGTCTTGCGATGGATCTGCAGAGTGCAGTACATCATAAAAGACACAAGGTGGCAGTATACAACTTTCTAGTAAGGTTGAGAGCAGGTTTTTGGGTCAGTTATCTTGTTGCTGTAGATTATCTGTTCAGTTCAGCCTTTGGAGTGTGTTGAGGTAGACCTATCAGTCTTCAGTAACTTTCAACTGCTTATTGGGACGACTGGCTCAGGTTTAGTCATTAGAGCTCAGCTTTTCATGTGTTCTGGAGTTTAACGTATGGAATGGATTCTCATTATTACCATACACTTACAATATTTGTAACCCTTATAGGTAAGATTGGTATTTATTTGCTTGAAAAGTCTTCAAATGTAAAAATATACTTTAAATAGAATATTACCTCTTCATAGCGGTTTAATACAATCTGGTGGTTAAATGAATGGAAACAATTTTAGTTTGTTGACATTTATTCGGCGAACTGTACTATTAAACCACTACTGGCTCCTCCCTCCACCTTGGCATGGCATTATAACTACTGTTCAGTTATATTTATAGTATATTCATATTTATACCTATTTATATACAAATCTTATCCATCCATATTCATCGTATATATTTTATTATTTATATCAACTTGCACATATTATGTACTTTTCTGCGTTTTCCCCTTGCACTTCTGGTTAGAAGCTAACGGCATTTTGTAGTCTCATTACTTGCACTCTGTGCAATGACAATCAAGTTTAATCTGATCTAACTAAAGTTCACTACATGACTCGCTGTTCTCGATCGTTCATTTCAACACCTCTGAGGCTGCTGGTCCAGAACCAGTGTTTGATCTGTATGGACTGTCAGCTCTGACATTCTGTTACTTGATACAGACTCTATTGAACCCAGTCTGCCTCTATCAGGATTGTTACACGTGCGTTACAGTATCAAACAGAATGTGTTGGTCTATCAAGATTCCATGCTTCAGATCACCCAAAACATTACTCACCCAACAAACTGATTTTATTCAGTTTTACTATGAATGTTTATAATAATAGTATGAACCTGACCTTTAGGAAGTTTTGGCTGTTAAACCAGAATACATGTTACTGTGATAATATAAACCAAAACTGTGTTTGTCTCCTCCAGGGTTGTGTTATGGAGATGGACCTCTGCTAAACTCTTACTCTGGAGCAGTAGGAGGGAATGTGATTTTCACTACAAGCCTTCCCCAAACAAGCCCACCCGCTACTCTGATAATCTGGGCGATAAATGTTACTACCAATATACTAACTTTTGTAAGTGGTAAAAATACTGTTTCACCACCGTATGTAGGCAGAGTCACTCTGGACAATTTCACTGGATCTCTGGAGCTCAAGAATCTGACCTGGAAAGACAGTGCAACATATTCAATGAGCATTCAAAAGGATGGAACAACACACGCCGGAACTACTATGCTGGAGGTGCTGGGTGAGTTTGTCTGTAACAAGATCTTGTAAATGATGTCACTATTGCAAGGCTCACTAACAGTTTGTATACGTTAAAGCGAGCCATATGATATTAGAATGATTATTGAGGAGACACACAGATACCAACGTTGCTGACAGTGTGAGTGCTGTGAGGGAAGACTGATTTAAGGATTTTGGAGTTGTTGTGCTTGAAGGGTGAGAAGGAGAAGGCATTGAATTTATGTGGTGTGATCGGAGAACTAGATCAAGTACTTGTTGGATCCAAATGCACATTATTTAATCATCACTAAAGTCTTCTTGCCTCTGAAAGTATTCAGTTGAGTTGATGAAAATATACAGAAGGACATCTAAACCAACTCTATAGTTTGTAAAATGGTCTCCTTAGCAAAGTAAAAGTTATTATTGTTTTAACCCACAGAGCAAGTCTCCAATGTTGTAATTAAAGCCAGTGCCTCAGATGTAGTGGAGTTCAACAGCTCTGTCAGTCTGTCCTGCTCCTCCTCTGGCTCCTCCCCCTTCTACCATTGGCTGAAAGGCAGCTCTGATGTCACAGCCAGTGACAATGTCCAGCTTGGTGATGGAAACTCCACTCTCACCATAGTCAATGTGACCCGCTATGACCAGGGTCCATGGAGATGCATGGTGACCAACCTTGTCAGTAATGACATCAGCCAGCCTTTTAACATAACCATCTACTGTGAGTCATCTATATATACCTATTATGTGCATAATGGGAAAGGATTACTGGTGATTTTAATGTGGCAACCTTACATGTGGACATTTTGGTCAAGGGTGTTTCTCCTGTAGTTATACCGTAGTACTTCATCATGCTGTTGACTAGTGCACTTCCTGTGTTCATAGCACATTTGTATGATTTCTCACAGTATGATTTCTCATAGTTTGGTGTTTGGTGTTTCTCATAGTTTGGTGTTTCTCATAGTTTGGTGTTTGGTGTTTCTCGTAGTTTGGTGTTATGGTTAAATTGCTATTCTCTATTCTGTAGCTGTTCTCTCACACTGACATCTCCTTGGGGCTCGGTCTTGGCACTGCCTCTTATTGCTAATGGCAGAGCTTCCCTCTCTAGTGCTGCTGTTTGACTGAGATCTGCATTGCAGATGGTCCTGAGGACACAGTGGTGGAGGTGAGTCCTCCAGGTGGACAGTATGTTGCAGGGTCAGCCCTCACTCTGTCCTGCTCCGCTCACTCAGAGCCTGTTGCTCAGTATCTCTGGTTCCTGAATGGAACACTGCTGTCCAATGAGGGACCAGAGCTCCAACTGGTGAACATTCAGACCAATCAGAGTGGGGGTTACATCTGTCAGGCCTTTAACACCAAAACACTGAGATATGTGTCATCGGAGCCATCAATCATCTCTGTATTGGGTAAGTGAGAGATATTTAACTGTGGAAACTGACATTGTGGAAAAGACCCACAGCTACAGTGCAGAACTTGATTTATGGGCTTTTGCATGATGTTTGGATACACAATTGTTGTTCTTCTTTGCATCAGCTACATATACCGAATATACTGTAGCCTGAACTTGTTGAGCCCATGTTGAAGACTGCGGATGGTGCTCAATGTGAGACTGTCTGGACAGTTGGAAGTCAGTTTCCACATAATGGAACATTGCTGTCTGATGAGGGTTTAGTACGCAGATTGGTGAATATTCATGAATGGGTGAATATCTGTTTGTGAAGGCTGTGATATCCAGTTATGCAGAGCCTTGTGATATCAGTCATTTGAAGCCTTAGGTATCTCTATGGGGTTCAATTGGATTGTTTAGGATTGTGTGTTTTATAAGAAAGACTTTGTCTGTGGGTGTAATACATCCTGATGCTTTGCCAGTCATCAAATACATGTTCTAAATAATCTTATACATCATTTCTCTTTTTTACTGTAAAACTGATATTATGTAATGGAGCTGCTTAAGGGATATCGGCAGGTCCCTTTTCTGAATGTTGTGTGCTTATGTTATGCCTGTTTTATTATTATTTTAGACATACAGACAGACTGATACACCATACTTGACAAAACATTTCTGTATTGACCTCACTTTGTGCATCCAGGCATTATCAAGCTCAGAGAAAAACGGGCCTTCCGAAAATTGTTACCACAAAGTTTGAAGCACAGAATGGTCTAAAAGACACTTATCATTACGCTTTGGCACTACAGTCATATTTCCACCAGTGGGACTAAAGCATCTAACCCAAAACCATGAAAAACAGCCCTTGTTGTTATTGACTTGATGATGCCCCCATGCACAAAGTGGAATGGAAGCAATGTTTCAATTGGAAAGCCTTTCCAGAAAAGTGAAGACAGTTTTAGAAACTAAGAGGTAACCAACTCTACATGAGAAGTTCACCAAAAAGGTGTTGATTTCCTGACTGGTGTCTACAAACTGTAAGATGGAGGGATTTATGGATGGTAGATAGGTAGATAGAAAAATAGGTAGATAGATAATCCCACGTGTCAAATTTGGGAAAATCTATCATACTTTCACACCCTTTAAACATGTTTTCTGTCTGTCTACAGAAAAAGTATCTGATGTCATCATTAACCCATCAAGCCAGCCAATCATAGAGGGGATGTCTGTCAACCTGACCTGTGCTGCTGCTGGCTCCATCAGCACCAGAGAGTGGATGAAGGACGGTGTGTCTCTCTCTCCCAGTGACAGAGTCATCTTCTCTGGGGACTACAGCACAGTCTCTATAAGTCCTGTGAACAGACAGGACAGTGGTGTTTACCTGTGTCGAGTCACAAACCCTGTGAGCTCTCAAGATGCTGAATACAATATGACTGTAAACTGTAAGTAATCGGATACACGATTATTGTGTGCATGCATCTGATTCCATGGTTGTACTTTAGTTCAATTCCAGTCTAACTAAACAGTAGAGCAAGGTAACCCATGACAACGTTTGCACACGATCTACTGTATCAAACTGTTATCAGTATGTTTATACATACAGCAGATGGAACAACCAAGGTCAGTACTGCATAATACTTGTCAAATAGTTGCATGTAAGAGACACTTCCACCCAACCTCAACCATATTAATCCCATGATTACATGAATCTGTGTTGCAGATGGACCTGATAGTGTCACAATCGAGGGTCCTCTTGAAATAGAGGTTGGACAGAAGATAACCATAACCTGCTCGACTGATTCTAAACCGCCCGCTAACTACAGCTGGGCGGTCAAAGGGACAGAGTGGCCTGGACAAGTGTCACAAGTGTTCATCATAGAGAACATCCAACTCAACGATAGTGGCATCTACACATGCATTTCATCCAATGACGTCACTGGACGCAGTGCACACGCTCTCCACACATTGGAAGTAAAAGGTAAATTAAAGAAGCAAATATATGGCCAACAGCAATTAGGGTTGTTCAATCTGTTTGTTAAGTATACAAATGGAAGTTATGGAGTATGAACAGACACAACACAGTACATGGCACTCTAATGAAAGGACAGTAACTGTCCCTGACTGTTTGTGTAATAACTGTAGCTGTAGCCCAGCGTCTCTGATGCCTGTGTGGTTCTGCTCTGTCTCTTCAGATGAGGGTTTTTTTACAAATGATGATCTCTTACCTGGTGAGAAAGCTGGGATTGCGATTGCTGTTTTGGTGCTTGTCGGAGGGGCAGGTGGTTTGACTGTGTATTTTATCAAGAAGAAGGAGTAAGTAAAACATATTTCACATAAAGAAGGTATCTGGTTGCTAATGTAGTGCTATAATGTTTTCCTGACAATTAAATTAACTTGAATTAGCCTTGGATATACAAGATGTTTACAAAGCCAGTGTGAAATACTCTTTAATCTGTGGCAGTAAGTGTTATTTCAGTATGAAGAAAAACAAAGGATTTAGTCTAATGGGGAACTGGTTCTAAAAGTAACTCATTGTAGTTTGCTTTGGTTAATCATTTGCCATTTGTAATCTAAGAGATACAACCAAAGGTTAGCCGAACAAGGAAACGAAAAACACAGTATTTGACTCAAGTCATTGTTACTCATACTCAGTTGTTACTGATTAGCAAAGCAAATTACCTGTTTCACATTTTCCCCAGTGAGAAAACTTTAGGTGTAAAAACCTACACATCACATCACAGTTATATGAATTGTTTCTACTATAGTAGACTAGATGACAGCTAGGGGAAGGGGAACTTTTCCATCCCACAAGGGAAATTAATGTGGTCATACACGTTTACAACACAGAAGTACACGGCACACACACGAAAAAACCCACATCTCCACTCACGTCAACAGGATATCCTGTGCAATGCTACCTAGCAACATAAAGTACAGTGCCTAACCTAATGATTAATATTCCTTTTACTGACCACAACTTTATTTATATGAATTAGTTTATTCAACAATACATCCTCACATGGCAGAAGTGCTAGCAGACGTAAGTAGTGTTCCACCTGTCTGTGGCTGTCTAGGTGGGTTTGTTGGGTGTTTGTTGGGTGTTTGTTGGGTGTTTGTAGGGTGTTTGTCTGTATGTAGAGGTTGTGGGGTTGTATGTATCTGTGTCCTACAATATTTCTAACCTGCGGCTTGATTTGGCATTGGAATTGAAATGAGTGAATGGGAATGATGACGGCAGGAATGAGTCTTGGAGTACTTTCTCACTAACCTTGTATCACATAGTTGATAACTCTTTCAACCATTGAAACAGAAAGAGATGATCCTGTCTGATTCAGTACATGTGGGTTTATCCGTCTCTGGCCCTCACTAATCTAATCATTCTAATCATGAGTGTACGGGTGATAAGTATACATGTACAGGTGTTCACTAACTACAATAACATCTGTCAAAACATTTATTAATGCAAAATATATCATATAAACTATGCAAAGGGTATTCTCTAACATATTAAATGTCTTGACTCTGAACTCAGCAGGTGCTGGAAATATCAATGGTGGTGGCCCAGCAGACCAGGTATTATTCTTCATTGACCTCATTGGGTTTCTACCTGAAATCTCTACCTGAAATATAGTATGTTTACGGTAAATCGAACCTCAAAAGTGGGCTTGTTGTGTGACTTGTTTATTCAACAACCTCACTAGTGCTGTATCTTATCATAACTTGGATATCATTCAGATCAGATATCAAGTATTCTGGGAAGTTAGGAGAAACAAGGCAAAATGATAAAGCCCTTATGGGAATATGACCCCAATAGATGTTTCATAAGTGTAATTAAACAAACAGCCACCTTTAATATAGCCATCATAGAGATACCGTAAGACATGGATTGCACCATAGGACCAAAGCAATGGTAGGAAGAGTGGTGGAGCCAGTCAAATCTTTACAGCAGAATGTGATCCAGAAAGCTTTTATGAGGTCATTATTTCCCAGACTTTGACCTCTCAGCAGTGTCATTACAGGGGGCCGTAAGTAATTCAGGGCAGATATGATTCCTCCTTCCTGTACAGGTAGAAAGCAGACTTTGCACCAGGAGGAACTTATAATGTTGAAACAAGGTGTCATGTCATGCAGGCATGCTGGCATTACAGTCATGGTTTGTGAAATATGACTTCAGTTGAAAGTGTATGTGAATCTAACGTGCAGTAGGCCTATACACAACAGCACTTGCTTCCAACATCTTTCTCCACACAGTAGCCTACTTCATACCAACATTATTCTCTCTCTATCTCCTTCCAAGGATTTGAACTATGCGGATGTAACCCATTTTCGTAAGAAGGACGGAGGGTCCGTGCAGTTAGGGCACCAGGCTGCGCCTGCTGAGTCTACTTTTTACGCTCAGGTCAAAGGGAGACCCGCTCCTCAGCCCGGCACCCCCCCGCTCCATCTACCCAGAGGTTCGGAAGGCCTATTATGGGAAGTTAGGACAAACAAGGCAAAAGGATAAAGCCCATATGGGAATATGACCCCACTAGATGTTTCATAAGTGTAATTAAACAAACAGAAATATGAATCTGTATGTATATGTGAATCTAACGTGCAGTAGGCCTATACACAACAGCACTTGCTTCCAACATCTTTCTCCACATAGTAGCCTACTTCATACCAACATTATTCTCTCTCTGTCTCCTTCCAAGGATGTGACCTATGCGGATGTAACCCATTTCCATAAGAAGGACGGAGGGTCCGTGCAGTTAGAGCACCAGGCTGCGCCTGCAGAGTCTACTGTTTACGCTAAGGTCAAAGGGAACGGGCAGCCACCTTCCTATACAGGCCACCTGCAGAACTCCCAGACGAAGAGACCCGCTCCTCAACCCGGCCCCCCCCCCTCCACCTACTCAGAGGTTCAGAAGGCCTGAGCGTGTCCGCCTTGTCACTCCACCACTGTGTGTCTGGGAAGAGCTGGCTCGACCCTCCCAGGACACAACCAGGCCAGATCGCTGTGTTCACTTTATCTCTGCGTCTCCACCATGATCTCCACAACTCGATACACAACCTGGACAAGGGCCGTTTCGGCCGTACTTGCAGAATAGTGGACTGACAGAGACCTTATGGCTTTAGCTATCCCTGTTTAGAAAACCAACTAGCAATTTAGAAGTTAGCAGGTACTGTAAGGAGTTCTATATTTCCACTGTTTAAGGCTTAAGGCGAAGTGCTATGTACATGATTGCTCTGATTCATTGAATGTATTGCTTGGAGATTTGCACTATTAATGTAGCCTACATGGCAACAAAAAAATCTTGTCCTTTGTGTAATACAAATTTTACAATAAATATGTATGTGGATCCTGTTTTTGTATATTTCATTAATAAATGTGCCTGGTTTTCAGAGAGTCTCTCAGTTTGATTTACATGTTGTTGTTTATACACACGCCCACACATCCATACTCAATAATACTACAGTACATTTACATTTGGTCATTTAATAGACGCTCTTACAGACAATACAGGAACATTCCCCAGAGGCAAGTAGGGTGAAGTGCCTTGCGCAAGGACGCAACATAATTTAGCACGGCCGAGAATCAAACCAGCAACGTTCTGATCAATAGCCTGATTCACTAACCGCTCAGCCATCTGACCCCCTTACTAATAGTACATTACTCCATATTAGAAATCAGACATTCATTATGTAATACATGATATTGATTGTAACATTGACAGTCCAAATGAGTGTGAGGTGGAAAGTCTGGAGACCGACTGTGAGGATTATAAATCAGTGTAGTCAACATACCAACAGTGACAGGGCCACTATATTTTTTGAAAAAACTTTTAGTTTCATAAAAATACATTCTTCTTTCTTTCTTTCAAACCTAAACCGTTTTTAACTGCAAATGTGGCAAGATCCTTTGAGTGTGTGTATTTAAAGTTATAATCGTTTTTTTGTTGTCAACATAACTGTAAAGAAAATGTTTTCTGTGGGTTTTAAGGTGTGAAACAAAGGACAACTGTTGAAGAGGGAGAAACAGGGTTGAGAGAGAGAGACAGAGATACAGAGAGAGAGAGAGAGAGAGAGAGAGAGAGAGAGAGAGAGAGAGAGAGCGAGAGAGAGAGAGAGAGAGAGAGATACACAGAGATACAGAGAGAAAGATAGAGAGAGAGAGATACACAGAGATACACAGAGAGAAGGTTAATGTTTTGGGAAATAGTGTAGGTTAGGGGTGGGAACTTTATGTTGGTTTCTTTCCTTTGGTCCTGTCCAGACCTCCCTTTGTCCCTGATTACTATTATAATTGTTATTATTTACTGAACGGTGGCGGCAAAATAAAGCCCTATTTATACAACGGTACCACCTGTTTCTCTGTCTTCCCTCGCACTCCTTGCTCCCACGCACCTTTCCCTGGTCTCTGGGGGTCCCTGAGCAGAGGGAGGGGTCGGGTTCTCTCCGTTATAGGCGTAGACATATAACACAAGTCAAAAGAGAAGGAAGTTATTTGCATGGATAATGCAATGATGCAGCTCTTTCACAATGTGCTGGTAAAATTACACCATGGATGATGACACGTCCGGGCTCTTCATGAGTGTTCTTTTCACCCTCAATTCAATCCACTGCTTTGTTTATTCTGCGGAGATGTGGATTTTAGAGCATGATACAGCGTCATATAACTTCACCTGCATAGAAACCTGTTTGGTTTCGGCTCAAAGTTCATCATTCAGAATCATCTGAATGAACCATATTGTCTTCTTGCGGTTCTGACTTGTGATTTTTTTTTAAATATATCTAGCCTATCACTGTGATGTTAAACCTAAATACTTGATGAGTGTATCCAGGGGCAACAAGGAGTAGTATGAGGACAACGCCCATCCCGCTATGGAACTCTAAACTGGAACTGCTAAATCCCCCCAATCAACAGTTGAAAACACTTTGCACAGTGACACAGTGATGATGCCACGACAAATGACTGGAACTATTTGACTCAAGAAACGAGAACTCAGTTGGGAGACGTCAAGTTGTAGGGTTAAAGTGTGTGCGAAGGTCAAAATAGAATCGGTGTCGAGCACCGCTTCAGTTTGAAAATGTTGTCTCCTTCCTTTCCAGAAATCAGTTGTGAGTTTACTCGTTATAATGTATTCAATTGTTAAGGATTTAAGCATTCTTTGAATACATCACCAAATGATTTTGCACCCCTTTCTCCCTTTTTAAGACCCATTCTCAGTACAGCTGGGCTCAGGGTACTTTTTCCCCCACCCTGAACCAGTCCTTCACCCTGATCTGCGGTGGTGCTAACAGGGAACACGAGGTGGCCTGGTGGCCAGGCTCTCACAGCAGACTCCAGGATAGAACTGCTGGCTGGCAACTCCACTCTCCGCTTCAGCTCACTGCTGCCCTCCGATAGTGGCTTCTACCGGTTCACCTTTTAAACTGTGAGTGAACGAGAAAAAGTGAGAGTGAGAGAGACACACGTGCACAGAAAGAGAGAGGAAAAGTGAGAAAGAAAAAAGATAATGAATACTTTGTCTCGTAAGTGTTTTACATGTTTTTTTAAAGTCGTGAGTTTGTGTCTCTTCTTTGTCCTGATTTAGTCGAGCCATGGGCTGTCAGTATCAGCGGGCCTGATACAGCCAGACAGCGAGACCACCTTCATCTGCCTGGTTAACTGCACCATCAGTGTGGACTGTTTCATTGCCTGGCAGTTCAAAGGGGGTAGGCCTACGTTTCCTAGTGGATTTCTCTCCATTCGCGGGAGAACTTCCAAATGGACCCCATTCACACCTCGTACGTTCCAGAACCTGACCTGCATGGTGGAAAGCGTGGTGAAAACGGAACCGCTCGACGCTCTGCAGAGGCCTTCAAAACGGTAGAGGTCCTAGGTCGGTTTGCATGAATACATATATTGGCAACTGTTGTAGCTTATTTTGTATTTTATATGAATAAAACATTTCAATAATGTATCCTAACAAGATTTCCTACTGTGAAAAAATCAATGTTGAGACGGCTCAAAATGTGCATGGCAGCCCTGTGACTAGGTGGCCGCTATTCAACACCTACTGTACTGGGATGTTCTGTGGGCCCATGTGATTATAAACTGTGGGGTACAGGAAGACAGAGCAGAATACTGATGGTGCTTGTGGTCTGCTGTAATAGACAGAACGAGCGTGAGAAACATTGTGAAATTCATGACATGACGCAATCTGTATGAGGCTGCATACTTATTTGACCACAGACACAATAAGTTATGTTAAAATATCACAAGCAGAGGAGGGGAACTTTAACTTCCTCTACCCATTTGAGGAACTCTTGTTTTTTCAGCACATTGTATATCTGCAGTTGGCGGAAAGATTGAACTCTGCCAGTATGTGTTTCTAATTATTCAACGTTCGTGAACACAGCATAGATGGATCGCTTGTTCCAAATATTGCTGCTGTCTTGTTTCTACTCAGGTAAGTTTCTCATTGTTTGGTATCTTTAATTGCTTTTTAAAAGTTGGCTACTTTAATTCACACCATCTTGGCAATACAGTACAAGACATATTGTGTGAAATGTCTGCCCTCAAATACCAATGTGCTTCCTAGTATTTTCAGTTCATAGACTGTTGCATTTTGCTTCGTTTGTGTAATTTAATGACTCATACTTTTTCGTCTGCCCTGCTCAGTTCGTTTTTTTAAAACAATCTGTCTCTCCCTCTCCCTCCAGTGCTGAAGGCCCAGAAGGTCCTGGTGGATCCGCGGGTGACAGGATATCTGGGCCATAACGTCACTCTGCCATGTTCCTTCCAGGGTCATTCTAATCTTACCCTTGGAGAGTGGCTGCTAGGGCCAACCAAAGAGGACGGCACATCTCTGGGGGTCTTAGACCCTCAACATGGACTTTACATTGCTGAGTCAGTCTTAAAAGGGAGGGTGAAATTCCCTGATAATTTGATGAAGGGATTCTCCATGACTATAAGCGATGTGAGGAAGTCTGATGAGGGAATGTACATCTGTCTAATCACTGTATACCCAGCTGGCTCCTTTAAAGAAACATCCTACCTCACTGTACAGGGTAAGGGAGTACTTCTATACTATCACAGTACTACCAGTGATAGTGCTAGTACTATTATAACTATGTTATTACACTGTTATTACACTGTTATTACACTGTGATTACAATGTTGCCACACTGTCATTACACTGTTATGATGTCATTATTACACTGTGATTACAATGTTGCTACACTGTTATTACACTGTGATTACAATGTTGCTACACTGTTATTACACTGTTATTATGTCATTATTACACTGTGATTACAATGTTGCCACACTGTCATTACACTGTTATGATGTCATTATTACACTGTGATTACAATGTTGCCACACTGTCATTACACTGTTATGATGTCATTATTACACTGTGATTACAATGTTGCTACACTGTTATTACACTGTGATTACAATGTTGCTACACTGTTATTACACTGTTATTATGTCATTATTACACTGTTATTACACTGTTATAGTACTTGTGTACGAGTGTGACAGGTGGGCACAAACAAAGCTGGATTTAACCCAGACTTATTCTGTGTATGTGGACTCGAGCACTTCCTGAGGTGACGTCAGACCTGCCTGTCACTGATCAGTGAGTGATAGTTGCCATGGTCACGTTCTCTGTTCTCAGACCAGCCCGAGCCTGAGCCTCAGGACCTGCCTCTATCACCTGGTGTCATGGCTGGCAGCGTGATCGCGGTCCTCCTGGTTATAGTTGTCATGGCAGCCATGGTGTACCTCTTCATCAACAGGAAGATGTACGTGTGTGTACTGGGCTCCACCTTCACTGGACTTTGCCACATGATAATCACTGGCAGTGTGACTTTTTGACTCTCTAAACAATCAACACATTTTATCACAGAATTCCATGTGGTCTTTGTATATATCTATATATTTGTTATTCAGTAGATTGGGTGATAAATACTGATTTAGTTGAGAATTTTAAAAGTCTGTACTCCAAGAGAGGTAGCCTATTCCTATACCAAGACGGCTCTGAACCTTTGTCAAGATGTGGAGTAATACGTTCATTCCTCCCCTCTCTGCCTCTGTTTCTCTTCCACTTTCTCTCACTTTCTCATTCTCTACAGGCAAACAACTTTAGTATCACATACCGTCATAACTGGTGAGCTGTTCCTTTTAAAAAACATGTTTTGGTTCTTTTCTGTGAATATATATTAAGACACCACAGACCATGTGACTGACTGCAACTTGTCTGACTGAGGCTTGTGTGTCTGGTTGTGTTTCAGACACCAGAGGACCACCTGGCGCAGCTACTCATGTGATTGGAGGAGAGGAGGTCAGCTGATTCAGTTTCTATTAACATTTGGATCAAGAAGAGGGAACGCATGAAGAGATTTGTTATGAGTTTGTGACCTGAGAGAAAAGCTTCAGTAATTCTCTGTTCTGTGGTTTTCCTCCCAACAGCATACTGCTCCCTGGTGCCGGAACAGGGACAGGAAAGACAGAAAGAGACGAAGAGGAGGAAGAAAGCGAGGAGCAGGGAAAGAAGACAAAAAACAAAAAAAAGAGGAGAAGAGAGAGAGAGAGGAGAGGAGAAGGAGAGGAGAAGGAAGGAGAGAAAAAGAGGAGAGAAAAGAAGGAGAAAGAGAAGAGAGAGAAAGAGAAGGAGAAGAGAGAGAAAGAGAAGGAGAGAGAGGAGAAAAGAGAAGGAGCAGAAAAAGAGAGAGAGAGAAAGCGGAGAAGAAAAAGAGAGAGAGAAGAGAGAGAAGAAAAAGAGAGAGAAAGACAGGAGAAGAAAAAGAAGAGCGAGAAACGAGAAAGGAAGACAGAGAAGAGAAGAGGAAGCAAAGAGACAGAGAAAGAGACGGAGACGAAAAGCAGAGAGAGAGCATAGAGAACTACTGCGAAGATACAGCGAAGTCTCAAGAAAAACATCATAATACCTCACCTCTCCTCACTATCCATAGCCTCTCACTCTATCCTCTCCCTCTCCTTCTCCTCCCCCCCCTCTCTCCCCCCCCAGGAGCTGATCTACTCCGACGTCACTGTGTTCAAGTCCCCCCGGGACCAGAGGGGACAGATCGTCCATAAAAGCCAATCGAAAACCCCCAGACGCCAGGGACCCCGATGATACCCTCTACTCCGAGGTGGCCGTGAGGTCACAGCGCCCCGTCGTCCCGGACGACACAGCAACGTACTCCCAGGTGATGAAGAAGCGAACATGCGAGACTTCTCCCTTGTAGCGTTGCTTTTGTAAACAAAAATTATGACTACCTATCGTCGTCAACGAACCTTCTTCACGTGACGAAAACGAGACGAGTAGCAACGTAAATGCTGGTCATGTGACGATGACTGTTGTTAAATGTATAATGCAATATTGTTGACGAATAAAAACAAGACTAAATGTGGTTTACAAAATAAAAACTGTTAAAATGTCTCTTCATTTTTGTTGACCAAAACGAGACAAAATGTTATAATGTTATTTTGTCTCGTTTAGTCGTGTTATTATCAGATCAGGGAATCAGATGGCTGAATGGTTAGGGAATCTGGCTATTAATCAGAAGGTCTTTCATCTGTCATACGTGTTCCTGTCATACGTGTACCTGTCATACGTGTGCCTGTCATACGTGTTCCTGTCATACGTGTACCTGTCATACGTGTACCTGTCATACGTGTGCCTGTCATACGTGTTCCTGTCATACGTGTGCCTGTCATACGTGTTCCTGTCATACGTGTTCCTGTCATACGTGTACCTCTCACACGCGTGGTCTGACTGCGAATGAGGAGGATGAGAGAATCAACGTTGGAAAACGAAAACCAGACAGACAAGCATCGCCTCAGACAAACAGCACTTGGTAATGAGAGTCCAATAAGAAAAGGACAAACTTGAAAACACACAGCCACACACTTGAAAACACACAGCAACACACTTGAAAACACACAGCAACACACTTGAAAACACACAGCCACACACTTGAAAACACACAGCCACACACTTGAAAACACACAGCAACACTTGAAAACACACAGCAACACACTTGTTTGATCACTCACAGCCACAGACGAGACAGTAGCAAATTGCAGTTTGAATATTTCTTTTTATTCCAAAGGAGTTTTTGAGTGTGTCTATAGGTTTGAACACCAAGTGGTCGCTATGGAGACTATGGGCCCTCCCCTCCCCCCCCCCATACATGTCCTCTGTCCCTTCCCTCGTCCCAGAACAGCAGCATCCCTGTAGACCATTAGTCTTCCATAGGAACAATAATAATAACAAGAATTGTATCATAATAATATTCACCATTGTTGTTTTAATAATCCATTTAGCACTAGTATAGAAATATGAAAAACGAACAAAAAGAGAACAAAAGCTTGGTTTGTTTTGTGGTGACCACGCCCCTTATGACCCCCCTTACCCAGGTGACTGCCCCACTGCACCCCTCAAATTTCAAATGCTCTTAACCTCAATACTCTCCCTTTCCTTGCTTCCTTTCCTCCATCCTTATGACAAGAGGGATGGTGGATGGTTGCAGTGTTACACATCGCCTTCCCCTGTCACATTTTGTCATACACTGCAGCAAAGGAGACGAGGAAAGGAGGGGTTTTTAAGACTATTGAGACCCAGCCGGTCCGGTACACTGACTGGACTAGCAGAGTACAGACACACTCCACTCGAGGGTTTCCACAGACTCGAGCAGACTTTGTGTCAGAGTGACCTTTGAAAGAGATCAATCGGCCTCTTTCTCACTTAAGATTGTCCTTCGACGTTATTTTGTGTTGAAATGGAGCAATGTTGTGCGTGTGTGTGTACGTGTGTGTGTACGTGTCAGCCATGTTGTGCCAGCAGAAGTCATGTCAGGCTGTAAACAGGGTTTAACGTTCAGAGCATCTCAGAATCAAATTCAAACACAGCTGAAGTTTCACCCTTCTCTGTACGAAGGAGAATCCCGTGTTTTCACCCCAATCCCTTCCTATCAGCGCCCTCTGTGACACACCAGCTTTCAGATGAATAAGCTGCAGTCATTTAAAGGGCTAATGAGCTCGTCTAACGCCAGCCTTTAAAACTGTACTGACAGGCCCTTTCTGTTGCCGTGTGTAGCTCTGGCAGGAACCTCTTAGATGGGAAAGGAGAGAGAGAGAGAGGAGAGAGAGAGAGAGAGAGAGAGAGAGGAGAGAGAGAGGAGAGAGAGAGATGAGAGCGATAGAGAGGAGAGAGAGAGAGAGAGATGAGGATAGAGGAGAGGAGAGGAGGATATGAGAGAGTAGAGAGAGAGAGAGAGAGAGAGAGGAGAGAGTAGAGATAGAAGCCATGGCGTCAGTCTCCTGGCAGAGAAACAAGATCCACAGTCGCAAGACGCCTAAAATTACCAGATCAGGAGAGATCTAATTATGGAAGTAGTTCAATTATGGATTTGTAATTCTGATACTGTTTATCACTCACTCACTCTCCACCTCTCTCTCTCTCTCGCTCCCTCTCTCCTGTGCTAACAGGAATAGAATGAGTTGGGTGTTGGCAAGGATGACGAGAAACATATTTTACATTTTAAAGCCTAGATCTGTATCACAGACTCCATGAGCAGTACTGTCATCGGTTTCCTCTCGCATTCCGCAATGTTTTCACGGTACACACACACACACACACCTACACACACGCAACCACTCATTCATGAGTACATCTCTGACTTCCTTCAGTATTGCACATCCTGTCCACTTTAGGACCTTTCGACGTCATGGTAACTCCAGCTACGGGGTGCGGGTAGGGTCATAAAACCTTCGTCCATACTGTTAATCACAGACAGGTTTATCTAGTGTGTCATAATTCACCATATTTGCCACAAATAGTCTTTATTTTTCTGTAACTCCCACTTAGAACAATGGTAACAAAACAATAGAGACAACCAAAAAACAACAGTAAAATCATTGAATTCTTTCAAGTCTATTTTTTTTTGAAGTCGTCTTTCGACGTGGTTGTTTTCATGTCACATGACGGCCCTCGGCGACGGGCTGGCGCTGTATCCTTCAGAACCATAAATATCAGTTCCTTGACAGTCAACAGCCAGGTGGATATCAGAGAGGAGAGGAAGTGAGAGTGTCGTCGGAGAGGAAATGACACGTGTACAAATAGAAAGTGGTTTCTTCCTCTGTGGTCTCGTCCTGCCAGGTCGCGGAGGATTCAAAGAAGCCACCTCGCACAAAAACACCCACGTAGCCAGCTAGCTAGAGAACCGAGATGGAGACCCGGACTGGGACGACCGGGAGTCTAAGTGATGTCCGGAAGGGTTGGCCTTCCTTCAGTCTCTCTATCCTCAGTCTCATCTCTCAAACGTTTTCCATGCCTGCAGAAAAATCTCTCTCTCGCTCTCTCTCTCTCTCGCTCTCTCTCTCTATGTCTCTCTCTCTCTCGTTATCCTACAAAGCCACTGGTGATAAGTGTTTCACCGGACAGCCCAAGTATCCCCAAACTGTCATATTTGCTCTCATCCCACCACCTTCAACGCCCCTCCCACCCCATGAGTCTCAGTCCCCCTCCCCCAGCAGGTCTGTAGTGGTGTTACTCTGTGGGGGGGGTACGGGGCGGGGGAGCGGCGGGGGGGTGTGGTGGAGCCGCCTGGGGCTGGGGCCGCCTCCCCCCTCGCTGTCCGTGTTGGAGGTGGAGGGGGGCAGGGGCGGGGCCAGGCGGGGCAGGGGCGCTGACGAGGGGGGGATCCGCGTGGAGGTGGCCCCCCCCAGCCCCGCCCGCAGGCTCTGGATCCGCCGGCACTCCTGACACACCCTGACGTGGCTGCAGCTGCGAGACGGGGGGGGCGGCGGGGCCCGCGGGCGGCCCGGGGGGAGGAGGGGTGGTGTTGGCCCCCAGGGGGTCTTCCAGGAGTCGCTGGGGCCCGGGGCCCATGTCCGAGGGGCCGGCTCCGCCCGTCAGGGGCCCTGAGCCGCTGTAGAGCTTGCCGTTGCTGAGGCGCATCTCTCGGACCAGGCGCAGAGGCCGAGGGGCGCCCAGGGCGACGCGAGCCGGGTGGCGCAGCGCGGCGGAGCTGCTGAGGGGGGCGGCGGCGGCGGGAGCGGGAGCTCTTCTTACAGGAGACGGCGTTTCGGAACTCGGTGAGCATCTCCTGACAGACAGACACCTGGGAGGAGAGAGGAGACAAGAGGGAGGAGGAGGGAGGGGGGGGAGGAGGGAGGAGGGAGGGAGGGGGAGAGAGAGGAGGGAGGATGGGAAGGAGGGGAGGAGGAGAGGAGGGGGAGGAGGAGACAAGAGGGAGGAGGAAGGGAGGGGGAGGGGGGAGGAGGGGAAGGAGGGAGGAGGGGGAAGGAGGGAGGAGGGGGAGGAGAGAGAGGAGACAAGAGGGAGGAGGAGGGAGGTGTACAAAGCATAGAGAGGCAGAGAAAGGGTAGCAAGGGACAGAGGAGGGGTGGAGGAGGGGTGCAGGGGGGGTGAAAGAGGGGTGGAGGAAGAGTGGAGGAGGGGTGGAGGTGGAGAGTGGAGCAGAAAAAGAACAAAAAAATCATGGAGGCAAGGGAGGAAGGTGAGAACGGTTGTGAAGAGAGGGGGTGAAGGAGGACCGACGAATGGCAAAAGGGAAGTGGGATAGATGGAGGGAAAATGCGACATTTGTTGAGGGAAGTGCAGGGGTGGGAGGAGGATGGATGGTTTGGGGGTGGTAGAGACAGGAGGACATCCAGGATGCAAAGAGGGGTTATTACAATCCAGAAACAGTTTACTCGACATCAAATGTTCAGATATGAGTGTCTCTCAATGGTACGTAATGCACTATGAACAAGCAGGTCTGCAAAAAACACACAGTCATTATGTATCCACATGCAAACACACACGCATAGCCTCACAGTCACACACACACAATTTCGGCATTCCAACAGCATCTCAAACCAAACACAGGACAAAGTGCACACACACACACACACACTTCACGACGCATTCCGGTCGAGGAAATCATAAGAGTGGCCAGGCTGCCGTGTGCTTACATAAGCAAAAACAGTATTCATGATTTGAGCACAGACACTGATGGGGGCCAATGAGACGAGGTGGAAGATGTGAGATCCAGGAATGGACACAGAGAATACCAGCGCACAAGTGAGGCATGTAAGAGAAGGATACATCATGACATTTAATGCCGGGGAAATCATCACACCACACTCTTGTCAATGCAAGCAGATATTGCCTTTTCAATATTGCTTAACCGTACCTATTAGCTAGACACACTAAACAATCGCAATCCAAAATGCACTGTCATCGCCGGGGTAGCTAATACTATAATATAGTGATGCAAAGTACACACATGACATGCAACTGATCCGAAATGCCGTGCTCTGCTAGCTGTACAAATGTTTGTCCTCAACAGAGTGTTGTACTTCCACGAGCCCTCATCATAATGATCCCAGCACGCCCCCCACCCTGCCCACACCACCCCCACACCCCCCACACAACCCCCACCCTGCCCACACCACCCCCACCCTGCCCACACCACCCACACACCACCCCCACCCTGCCCACACCACCCCCACCCTGCCCACACCACCCCCACCCTGCCCACACCACCCACACCACCCCCACCCCGCCCACCCCAAACCGAGACACACGAGTAAAACACAAACGAGTGATGCAAGAGACAGCCAGATGGAGAAGAAGAAGAAACAAAGCGCTCACACACAAGCCAAGGCTTAGGGGGGGCTGGCGGGTTGCCATGGGGACCTACTGGGGTGTGTCTGCGGGGGGGTCGGCGAGGGCATGGGTGGGGGCGTACCTCGTCTGTCTCGGCCGATCGCCGCGTCGACCACACGAACTCCATGATGGCAACGAACACGGCGATGATGAGGCCGCAGATCAGGACCACGAAGATGCCTCCGATGTTCTCCATGCCCAGACCTGCAGGAGTACGCACACACACGCGCACACACACGTTTATTGTTGAGCTGACTTTCTTGTAGGAACTGTCATTGTTCTGTGTCTATATGTACAGTACTCTCTTTCTCTGTCTCTCTCTCTTACACACACACTTGCTCTCACTCACACACTCACACACACACACTCGCTCTCACACACACACACTCACTCTCACTCTCACACTCGCTCTCACACACACACTCACACACACACACACATGTCACCCACCCTTGGCACGGTGGTCCTCCTCCTTGGGGCACTGGCCCCCCTCCCACCACCTCCTCTTCAGGATCTCCAGACGGTTGTTCTCCTGCAGCTGAAGGATGGCCAGGGTGATCTCATCTCTGAAGGGAGAGCCTGGGACGAGCGAGCATCACACAGACCCAAGGAGAGGAGAGAGAGAGGGGTGAGCAGGAGAGAAACCAGGGGAGGGGCGGAGGGTAGAGAGAGGATGACACAGACCCAAGGAGAGGAGAGAGAGAGGGGAGAGCAGGAGAGAGACAAGGGGAGGGGAGGAGGGAGAGAGAGGATGACACAGACCCAAGGAGAGGAGAGAGAGAGAGTTGAGGACAGGAGAGGGAAAGAGAAGAAAGGGAAACAGAGGGGAAGAGAGACCAGACGAGATAAAGATGGATGAGTTTTAGAAGATAAAGGAAAGCAGTGGACAGATAGAAAGGAAAGAGGAGAGAAAGAGGACGAGAGAGAAAAGGAGGGATTAACAGAGATTATTTTGTGGCAAGCACTGAATGGTTGGAATATTGTCATTAGGAAACACGGAGGATATTAAAGAGATAGAGAGAGGGATTAAACCAGGAGAGAGAAGACCATTGAAAGAGGGAAGAATCATGCAGTGTCTCTTTCAGAGCAAGAGCCCTTGGAGTCCAGGCTCCCTACTATTTGTGGGTGAAGTTGGGAGAGGGAGTCAGATGGCTGAGTGGTTAGGGAATCGGGCTATTACTCAGAAGGTTGCCGGTTTGATTCCTGGCTGTGTAAAAATGATGTTGTGTCTTTTGGCAAGACACTTCACCCTACTTGCCTCGGAGAGAATGTCCCTGTACTTACTGTCAGTCACTCTGGATAAGAGCGTCTGCTAAATGACTAAATGTACGTTTATCCCTTCACCTCTCCAACCACCCATCCACCACTCTCTTACCCAGGGGCATGCCGATGCCTCCAACCACCCGCCCACCACTCTCTTACCCAGGGGCATGCCGATGCCGTAGCCCTTGGTGTCCAGCAGGCCTCCTATCTGCGTCAGGTTGCAGTTGAGGTGGCGGTAGTACTCGTTCATGGTGCTCTCCATCAGGAAGGCGTACTTGGAGTTGAGCACGCGGGCGATGCCCTCCTCCGTGCTCTTCACAAACACGCTGGGCTGCTTGGAGTGCATGTAGTTCCACATGCGCTGGTAGGTCTGGTACCGGGAGTTCTGGAGGGGAGGGAGAGGGGAGAGGGAGAGGGAGAGGGAGAGAGGGGGAGGGGGAGGGGGAGGGGGGAGGGGGAGGGGGAGGGGGAGGGGGAGGGGGAGAGGGAGAGGGGAGAGGGGGAGGGGGAGGGGGGAGAGGGGAGAGGGAGAGGGAGAGGGAGAGGGAGAGGGAGAGGGAGAGGGAGAGGGAGAGGGAGAGGGAGAGGGAGAGGGAGAGGGAGAGGGAGAGGGGAGGGAGGGAGAGGGAGAGGGATGAAATAAGAATCAGAATAGTGTTTAATCGCTAAGTAAGTGGTCACAAACAAGGAATTTACTTTGGTGGGCAGGTGCATACAGTGAACATAATAAACAAGATAAAATGTACAACAAAATACTGGCGAGCGATACAATATAATATAAATGGTAGAATAGGGAAGCAGAACAGAGAGACAGGGAGACAAAAGGAGCAGGCGCCTTGACTGGTGGAGTAGCAGATGTGTTGTCTTATAACCCAGATGGTGCTGTAAGTCTTAACACAGGAGGTGACGGCTTACAACATAGCACACGCGTGTCAAGCCAGCCCTAATTAGATACATGTATCAGCGTATATATGCTGAAAGAAATCCTGAACCACCCGTTGTGAAGGGTACGTGTGAATGTATAATGTTTATTCTCGGGAGAGCTGGATAAACACACATACCAGCGCACTTAACATTGTAAACAAACACGACGGCACGCACGCACGCCCCCTGTGTATAAAGATAAAAACATATGCACATACGCTAGCATAACCACACTTGCAGACACCTAGAGAGCGGGGGCGTGCGACACACAGACAAGCACAGATGCCGACGGCTCCTTTCGAAGCAAACACGCGCGCTCAGCCACTTAACAGCAACACAAACAGCCATAGAAAATATGAGGAGCTCTTAGATAAAGTGGCCAGTATGTGGATAACCTGTCCTGTAAGCTCTCTCTCTCTTACACACTCACACTCACACACACACACACACACACACTCACACACACACACACTCACACACACCGACACACACAGACAGACACACACACACACACACGAGACAACCTGTATAAAGGCAAACCAGAGAATGCCCCCTGAACAGACACTCTCACACACACAAGATGGAGACAACCTGCATAAAGGCAAACAAATGAATGCCCCCTGAACACACACACACACACACACACACTCACACTCACACACACACACACACACACATGTAACCAGCCCGCCAGCTTGTGGCGGTGGATCGTACCATGAAGAAGGTCATGGTGCTCCCCCCGTGGATGGTGCCGTACTCGATGTTGGTCTGGTCCGCCAGGTCGTCGGGTGACTCGATGGGAACCTCCATCCTCTGGACTGTGAGGAAGGCAGCCAGGTTGGCCGTGTAGGAGGAGATGATGATCAGGGTGAACGCCCACCTGGAGGAGGGGTGGAGGGAGGGGGGAGGAGGGGTGGGGGAGAGGGTGGAGGAGAGGGTGGAGGAAGGGGTGGGGGAGAGGGTGGAGGAGAGGGTGGAGGAGGGTGGGGGAGAGGGTGGGGGAGAGGGTGGAGAAGGGGTGGGGGAGAGGGTGGGAGGAGAGGGTGGAGGAGGGTGGGGGAGAGGGTGGGGGAGAGGGTGGAGGAGGGGTGGGGGAGAGGGTGGAGGAGAGGGTGGAGGACAGGTGGGGGGAGAGGGTGGGTGAGAGGGTGGGGGAGAGGGTGGAGGAGAGGGTGGAGGACGGGGTGGAGGAGGGGTGGGGGAGAGGGAAGAGAGATGATGCCTGATTATTTCAGAGGAAAAGGGCCAGGTGAATGTAAGGTGGCTGGAGAAAGACACACACACCACACATCTACCTCCCTCGCCCCCCTACAAACTTACGCACCTAGCCTCAAGCAGACTCATACACCCCCCTCCCCCCCCACACACACACACACCTCACACACCCCCGTACTCACCAGACCCCGCTGACACAGCGGGTGGAGAGGGCTCGGGGCATGATCTCAGAGCCCTGCTGCATGAAGCCTCCGATGGGGAACCACAGGCTGTTCCCCAGGGTGTACTGGTTCTCCAGCATGTCCCTGCGCTCCCGCAGACACGGGTGGGGGTTGTACCACTCGTACGGACTCAGCCTGGGGAGGAGGGAGGGGGGGGGACACAGAATCTCTGTAGACGAGAACGTCCACACACACACACGTACAGTCTCTCCTCCGCGCTGACTTGTTAAGTTCCTGTTCTGCCTAGAGGTGTCCTCGCTCCTACGCGAGCGTTCAGCTGACCGTGCGAAGCGGGAATGTCGACGCTTGTCTTGTGTGTGCGGTTCTTATTGTTTGGATGCGCTGCTGAACTGAACCAAGGCTTCTCCCGTGATGCTGGGAGGGTCGACTACTCACTGTTAAACTTGATGAGCTCAGTTTAGTCCAAGGACAAAGAGCTATTTGAGTCGAAGAACTGGATCGATAGAGTAAACTACACCTCAGTGTGTTCACAGTTCTTCGACAACTGCAGCTTTCTCTAGGCAATTCATTTCATCAAACCATTTAAGTAAACGTGTCAGGGTTTTACTGCGCACTGATTTTGTCTGAACAGCACAGAAGGCGGGAATCTCTGTCCGTCTGTGTCTCAATCATCTTGAGACGCAGGCACTGCTTGAAGCTGAACATTGGCTGGTGTATTGCTTTGGACCCAAGGACATGCAGTCCCACAAGTGAAGTTAGTTGGATGAGTAGTTGCAAGCCATGAATATAAATATCCTGTATATACATGTTCGCGCTCGTGTTGAAATGCCCTGAGCGACGGATCTGGTGGGCTGCCAACAGGAACTGCACACACATTTGCCACCAATGGGTATTGCACTGGTTTATATTAATTTTAAATGCGTAAGAAACATGACATGCTAATGCTAATGTTAGCGAGGTTTAGCTTAGCACACCTGTAGGTGTAAGGAACATGACATGCTAATGCTAATGTTAGCGAGATTTAGCTTAGCACACCTGTAGGTGTAAGGAACATGACATGCTAATGATAATGTTAGCGAGATTTAGCTTAGCACACCTGTGGGTGTAAGGAACATGACATGCTAATGCTAATGTTAGCGAGATTTAGCTTAGCACACCTTGCGGCCAGGAAGAGCACACAGCTGACTGCCAGGTAGGCCAGCAACATGAAAAGCCACACTGCTGGAGAGAAGGGGTCCAGGAAGGAGAAGTAGCCTGGTTTCCTCCCCTGGAGAGAGAGAGAGAGAGAGAGGGAGGGAGAGATGGAGAGAGAGAGAGAGAGAGAGGAGAGGAGAGAGAGAGGGAGAGAGAGAGAGAGGTGGGGGTATGGAAAAGAGACAGGAGCAGAAAGAAGAGAGAGAGGCAGTTACAAAATCGCAGTCCAGCTTCTCCTCTGTGAACCACACGAGGGCAGTGTTGTCGTCTGGCTACAGATCACATGCGGATCCTGCTACACCACACAACATGAGCACTGCCAACAATTGTTTTGAGCAACCCTGTTGCTCCACATTTTTAAACAAACAAAACAGACTTTTACAGGCAATATTGCACCATATCAATATCCGGAATCCCATTTATAATATCCACGTGGCATTGTCATAGTAACTGACTACAGTGCAAACACAGCACCAGCAGCTTAATGAGGGTAGTTAGCAGACGTACCAGGTGGACTCGGTAGAGGATGCTGATGCCCAAGCTCATGAAAGGCTTGGAGAAGTCTATGACCTTCTCTCTCTCTGAGGTGATGGTGAAGCCAGCCACCGCCAGGTCGGCTTTCTGCAGGCGGGGAGACATGGAGGAAGAGGACAAGTTGGGTGGGGGAGACATGGAGGAAGAGGACAAGTTGGGTGGGGAGACGTGGAGGAAGAGGACAAGTTGGGTGGGGAGACATGGAGGAAGAGGACAAGTTGGGTGGGGAGACATGGAGGAAGAGGACAAGTTGGGTGGGGAGACGTGGAGGAAGAGGACAAGTTTGGTGGGGAGACATGGAGGAAGAGGACAAGTTGGGTGGGGAGACATGGAGGAAGAGGACAAGTTGGGTGGGGAGACGTGGAGGAAGAGGACAAGTTGGGTGGGGAGACATGGAGGAAGAGGACAAGTTGGGTGGGGAGACATGGAGGAAGAGGACAAGTTGGGTGGGGAGACATGGAGGAAGAGGACAAGTTGGGTGGGGAGACGTGGAGGAAGAGGACAAGTTGGGTGGGGAGACATGGAGGAAGAGGACAAGTTGGGTGGGGAGACATGGAGGAAGAGGACAAGTTGGGTGGGGAGACGTGGAGGAAGAGGACAAGTTGGGTGGGGAGACATGGAGGAAGAGGACAAGTGGGTGGGGAGACATGGAGGAAGAGGACAAGTGGGTGGGGAGACATGGAGGAAGAGGACAAGTTGGGTGGGGAGACATGGAGGAAGAGGACAAGTTGGCGTACGAGCAAACGAGAAGGCAGAAGAATGAAACCAGACATCTTAAAGATGTGGGGAAAATACAGGAAAAAGACAGTCAAAATTCTCAGTTAAATATTCAGTAGAATATTCAAAGGGTCAGAGAGAGAAGGAAAGAGAGACAGAGAGTGAGTTAGAGTAGGAGACCAGACAGGGATACTGTGATACTGGCTGTGGGTGTTTCACCAATGAAAGGACCATTTCCCTCTCCCCACCCTCCTGACATTTTCATTACAAGCTAATTGATTAGCATGGGATGCTAATTAGCTGGGAGTGAGGGGGCGGGCGAGCGGGGGCGTTGGGTTGTGAGGGGTGTGGGGGCAGGGGGAGCAGGGGACCACCTCGGTACGCTGGCAGCCAGGCTGGGACCACACATGGGACCGGCGCAATCTAATTGAAGTATGGGGTACGGTAATTAACCACAGTGAGTCTCTCGTTATCACGGTAACAAGACTGTCTGCTGCACGCTGAGACCGAGATGAGAGTGAGGGGGCTCTGTGGTCCTCTGTGTGTCTGTGTCTCTGTCCGTGCGTCTGTATTTATCTGTGTGTGTGTGTGCGTGTCTCTGTGTGTGTGTGTCTCTGTGTGTGTGTGTGTGTGTCTCTGTGTGTGTGTGTGTGGTGTATGTGCAGTGTGTGTGTCTCTGTCCGTGCGTGTGTGTGTGGTGTATGTGCAGTGTGTGTGTCTCTGTCCGTGTGTGTGTGTCTCTGTGCGTGTGGTGCGTGTGCGTGGGGTGCGTGTGCGGTGTGTGTGGTGTGTGTGGTGTGTAGTGTGTGTGGTGCGTGTGCGGTGTGTGTGGTGTGTGTGTGTGTGTGTCTCTGTGTGTGTGTGGTGTGTGTGTCTCTATGTGGTGCGCGTGTGTGTTCTCACCCTGTTGATGAGCTCTCCCACCATACCCGTCCAGGACCCGTTGGGTTCGGGTGCCCCGTACAGCCCGTCGTCCACCAGCTTGATCCTGAAGGAGAACTTCAGGGTGTCTGCCAGCTCCCTCAGCATGTCCACACAGAAGCCCTCATACCGCTCGTTACCATGGTAGTCCTGGTAGTTAGCTTTACGCATCAAATATGGGTTCTCCTGTAGGATGCACACACACACATAGATACATAAACACACAAAAACAACTATCATGTCATTACAGTGAGGGAACAGTTCAAATGTTGTCGTTGAGGACCAGTCGTGTACTGTGGGGTTAGAGAGTTTGACCTCACCAGGATGGTGGTGACAACGAGAGTCTTGTTGGCGAGCGTCTCTGACACGTTGATGTCCAGGCTGGTGGAGTTCATAGCTAGAGTGTTGTTGGAGTACCAGATCCCAATCTGAGAGATGAAGAGATAGTGAGGGGTGCAAAGACAGAGAAACAGAGAGAGAGAGAGAGAGAGAGAGAGAGAGAGACAGAGAGTGAGACAGAGAGAGAGACAGAGAGAGAGACAGAGAGAGACGAGAGAGAGCAGAGAGACAGAGAGAGACAGAGATGAGACAGAGAGAGAGACAGAGAGAGAGACAGAGAGAGAGAGAGAGATAGCGAGAGAGAGAGAGAGCAGAGACCATAGAGAGAACAAAGGTGAGGGCATGTTAGATGAAGGATAAGCGGCGTGCTGAAAGACAAGTTGTACCAGACAGAGAGCAGCTAAAGGCCTGAGAGGACACTTAAGATAATTCTGTACACCCACACACACACACAGACACACACACGCACACACACACACACACAGACACACAGACACACAGACACACACACAGACACACACACAGACCACACACACACACACCCTTCAATAGGTCACATTGGACGTGAAGGCTCTACAAACAGAGCCAGCGGTTTTCCTCGGCCACTTTCCTTCCTTTAGTGACATTCACAGAAAGTACCCTCATCGTAAAAATGCTACTTCCTGAACCAAAGGTATTGAACGACTCGACTTTGAGTAGGGTAAAAGTGTCTGTGTGCGTTTAGAAGACGCCTGTATGAAGACGCCTTCATTCAAAGCAGCATAAAGGTTTAAGCGTCTTTTCTTTTTTCGCTCTTTTCACAAAACAAATAAAATGAAGATCAAGCAGGGAAGTATACAGTAGGTTTACCTTGTCGATCCTGTCTAGCTAGAACGTTTGAAAGTGTTCCTTCAGTATCTTCCGGAACATCTCTTTGTGACAAGACTATTGTCTTCTGTTACCGTGCGGCACTTATCATCAGCACCATAACCTCATCAAAGGCATCATTGTGAGGACGATTAGACGTGTGATTAAATCAGTACTGGCTTGTGACCGCGTCCTCATCTACACTAGTTCTCAGATCAAGAAGAGAGAGGAGTGAATTATCTTGGTTCTATCAAGGCTGCACACCCCCCCTTCCGGGATCAATATATCAAGGATGAAACATGTCTGTAGATTACCCATGACCCTTAGTATCTTGCAGAAGTAAATTACTCATGAACACTGTAATGGGAATTACCTTTGGCGAAACTAAATGCATTATGGTTGATGGCGAAGAGGAGCAAAATGTGGTCTCTAAGTGGATTGATGTCTGCATAGTTATTAGTCATTATGCAGAACCCCACAGTACTGAAGAGATCAGCAGGATAACTTGGTTACATGACTGTTCGCATAATCACTAATAACGTTTTAAGCATCGACAATTAGCCATCATTAGCTTTAAGCTAATTTAAGTTCCTGTTGCTATAGGTAACCAGATCACCCAAATTGTTCTGTGCTTGTGCAACATTTAAAATCTTAATTCGGAAAATATAATATTTATTATCTTGTTTCCAAAATGATTTACTAGTTTATATCTTTTAATTTGTGGTATATTCTTAAGCCTACTTATTTCTAGACTGGAACCAACTTGTTGAGTAAAATGATCTTGCTGCATGGACAGATAATTTCACTAGTATTAAATCATTTTCTCTTCCAATTTAGTGTTCCTTTCTTGTATTTTCCCAGACCTTTTTTGCAGTGCACTGGTTTCAAAACGGAACCTCCCCATTGTGACGGTGTCGTTGTCTCCAGCTTTCAAATCGGAACCTCCCCATTGTGGCAGAGTCGTTGTCTCAAGCTCGATGTGCCCCCCCTAATCCTACAGTAGAGTACGATCCCTAACCTCTTTGTGACAGAGTCGTTGTCTCCAGCTTGACGTGCCCCTCCCATATCCTACAGTAGAGTACGATCCCTAACCTCTTTGTGACAGAGTCGTTGTCTCAAGCTCGATGCCCCCCCTCATCCTACAGTAGAGTACGATCCCTAACCTCTTTGTGACAGAGTAGTTGTCTCAAGCTTGATGTGCCCCCCCCTTCATCCTACAGTAGAGTACGATCCCTCACCTCTTTGTGACAGAGTCGTTGTCTCAAGCTTGACGTGCCCCCCCCATCATCCTACAGTAGAGTACGATCCCTAACCTCTTTGTGACAGAGTCGTTGTCTCAAGCTTGACGTGCCCCCCCCATATCCTACAGTAGAGTACGATCCCTAACCTCTTTGTGGCCTCCACGCTGCTTCTCCAGGATCCTCAAGGTGTAGTTGGTCCTCTGACCCTTGCTGTTAAACTCCACCCTGCCCGTCAGCCCGTCATACTCCACCTGACAGACACACGGGAAGGGGAGGGAAGAGATGGAGGAAGGGGAGAAGGAGGGGAGGTCAGAGATGGAGGAAGGGGAGGAGTAGGGAAGGGGAGGGAGAGATGGAGGGAGGGGAGAAGGAGGGGAGGGAAAGTAGGGGGGGAGAGAAGGGGAGAAGTAGGGGAGGGAGAATCGGGGAGGGGGAGAAATCGGGAGGGAGAGAAGGGGAGGGAGAAGTAGGGGAGGGAGAAGTAGGGGGGAGAGAGGGGTTGGAACAAAGAAAGAAATATTAAAAAATAAAGGCACAGGGAAAATAAACGGAGAAGAGGGAGACGGACACACGTCAGTAAGAAAAATCAGGATTCCAAAGAGAGCCAGACTCACACGCGTCGCGTCGTACGCACCCCCAAACGGACGCCTCCGTTTGCTGTCAGGGTTGAGGAGCGGATGGATGAGGGTGAGGATGAACGAGCTGGCGGCGAGGCGGGGGGGGGATGGGGGGGGTGAAAGACACCATGTGGTTGGATAACAAAGACAGATGCCAGACCTGTGTGAGAGAGACAATGAGGGATGGAGCACCAGCAGGCTGGGAGACAGGTTGTCGATGAGAGGAACTGACGAGAAAACACGTGAAATGATAAAGGGATGTGGAAGTAAAGAAATAAATAAATAAAAACGGAACTGGACACAGCGTGAGAGCTGTATGTGTAACGTACAGGAGAGATGCATCCGGAAGGACATGGAATGGCTGCAGGGCAGATGAAAATGGACATGAACTTCTGGCCCACTAACAAT
>CAEFZP010001685.1:65000-86904 GCA_903064625.1 Mallotus villosus
TTCGACGAACCAGGTTCGCTTAATAGATCCCTTTGTTACAACGTTCGTAGATGCCAGTTAATTAACCTGCTCAGTTCCGAGGCTTTGCATAAATTATGTGTTTTTCGTTGTTGTGTGAAATGAGAGTCTGAGATTGAGGGTTAACACAGGTTTGATCTGTTGTTAGGGGAGCTGGTGAAGAGGGGGGCTTGAGGGGGCTGGAAGGGGGCTGGGGGGGCTGGAGGGGGCTGGGTGGGGCTAGAGGGGGCAGGGGGGGTGCTGGAGGGGAATGGGGGGGGTCTGGAGGGGGCGGGGGGGGCTAGAGGGGGGCTAGAGGGGGCTGGAGGGGGCTGGAGGAGGGGCTAGAGGGGGCAGGGGGGGCTGGAGGGGGGGGCTGGGGGGTGCTGGGGGGTGCTGGAGGGGGCTGGAGGGGGCTGGGGGGGTAGGTTGTGGCTACTGACCTTCTTAAGGATGAGGTAAGACACGGAGGCGTTGGCGTCGATGATGATGGTTGCCACTTTGTCGTCGCGGATCTCCTTCAGCAGGGGGGTGGGGTCCAGGCTGTCGTCCAGCATCCTGATCGACAACGTGTCCCTGGAGATCAGGAAGCGCCTCACCAGCTCCTCCAATCGCAGCAGGCCTGGGGGGGGGCGGAGTCCGGTTACAGATGAGGGCAAAATCGAAGGCGTAGCACGGCAACAGTTCTATCATTAGAAGTCAAGAGGTCGCTTTTCCTCCCTTGTGGAAATGACAGGTTTATGGCAACCAAAACTAATGAAAGAGATATTAACACACTGGCCAGAGTCTGTTTCTCATGAACAGCAATGCCTCATTCATACCATTCTAATGTAAGTGTGGGAAAACTCCACAGGCAGTGTAAATAAAACGAGAGCCTGGTGTCTAGGGGGACATAGAAGAGGAGAGGAGGGGAGGGGAGGGGGGAGTGGGAGGGAGGATGTGAGGGAGCACACACTGGAGGCTCCAGGAGAACGGGTCTGTAAGCAGTGTGGTAATCACTGAACCAGGGCAAAACTTTAATTAGTTTGAGGGAGGAGGAGGAAGAGAAAAAAAATCAATGCTCGCCACAGTTCCCTCTCTCTCTCTCTCTCTCTCTCTCTCCCTCTCTCTCTCTCCCTCTCCCTCTCTCTCTCTCCCTCTCCCCTCTCTCTCGTCTCTCTCTCGTCCCTCTCTCTCTCTCCCTCTCTCTCGTTCACGCCTGCTGTCTCACTCACACATGCTCTCTCTCTCTCACCTTCCTTACTCGCAAACAAACGCACACAAAAACAACACAAACACACACACAATCTCCATCTATATCATATCTTTCTCTCGCATGCCTCCCCTTTCATCTCCCTCTCTCTCTCTATCTCTCTCTCCTCACACACTCTCTCTCTCTCTCTCTCTCGTTCTCTGCTCTGGTTACCTCTCTCCATCCTTCTCCATCTCTCCGCTCGCTCTCTGCCTCTCCCTCGCCTCTCCGCCTCTCCCGGATCCCACTACGTTCCTCATTTCCATACTCCATCGCTCTATCACCATCTCTCTTCTCCTCCACCAGCCCTCCCTCTCTCCCTCCTCTCTCTAAGCTCATCCTCGCTCTATCACCATCTCTCTTCTCCTCCACCAGCCCTCCCTCTCTACCTCTCTCTCTAAGCTCATCCATCTCATGAAAACTGCATAAAGGTACTCAGACAGAGTATTGTGACCAATACATGATGAGGAAGAGGAAAACCTCTCCATGACCCAAAATTGCTGGAATGTAGAGACAGACATGCAAACATACTCACAGACACACACATGCAGAGGAACGCACACAGACACAGAGAGAGAGAGAGTTGAAAGCAAGCAGAGCACACAGTACACGGTGTAAAGGCTACTGTGCTCTCTCCGTGACGTTCTCGCGAAGCCAATCAACATGTTCCTCTCGCATAATTAGTGCAGCATGGACACTGTCACAGATATGTGAGATTTCACACGTCTTTAAAATACACACATACAAAAACACTCACACACACACAAACTACTGAAACAGTTTCACTGAAGTAAAAACAAATCAACTGGTTTTGATCTACTGTAAACGTGTAGACGTGCGTGTACACATATGCGCGTATGCATGCACGACACGCACACTGAAACAGTCGCCATACGAATCCCGCCTGTTGAGTGGCAGTTAGCACCTTTCCTGCAGCCATGGCAACCGGCTCCACGACGATAGATAGCACAGCCAACTGGGTCAGAGTCTCTGTGTGTACGATAACCTTGGTGGAGATCAAACCTCAACCAAAGACGTAGCCAGGCTTGTCTAAGAAAGACCCATGCCTCCGTGATCACGCCTGTTGCTCCACAACCGGTTAAGGAAAGATAGATAGCTACGTGTCTCACATGTGAAACATACAGAACGTCACACTGGATGCTGTTAGAAAATGCATAATGTAGAGGCTATGAAAACATTCCGTCAAAGTGTTTCTCGTTTTCCGCCCGGCAACAAGGTCATGGCCACATGTTTGTATAAGTATGTCTGTGTCTGTATAGTTGTGTGTTTTTTTCTCTTCCTTTTGTTACTCCAGCTCCCTCCCGAGAGGAAGGGGAAGAAAGCTGACAAACCTGTTGAAGTGCTGGCGGATGGAAATCATCCAATCGTTTCTATTTACGCCTCGATGGGCTGGGCATGATTTTTCAAAATAGCTAGCACATAGCTAGCTTTTTACGAAAGATACTGGAGTCCCGGAGATCACTGGTATCGGTGAAGAGGAAGTGGTGAAATCTCTCATGCACACCAAGGGAATGATAAGTCTAGATCCCCAGATTCTGATTGCGTTAAGGTGCAGGCCATTCAAAGGCCACTCTACTTCTTCAAAGAGAGGTTCCAAACTTGTTACAGTAAAGACTCTATTGTAGTGCCGGTGGCCAAGGTTATGGACTCTCATTTCACTACATGACTATCGTCCTCTAGACCTTACACCTCTGACTATAAAGGCGTTTGACATATTGTTAGAAAGCTGGAGATCTTACTGTGACCAAAGGTAAACTCCATCCTTAACAGTTTGCTTGCAGAGCAGATAGTGGGTGAGGATGCCACCAGTAACGACTTGGTTCTGTGTTTGTGTGTATGTTGTTCATATTGGTTATTTAGTTTTGAGCTTGTAGTTAAATTAATCCTAGCATTAGTAGTGTGTAGTAAATAACAATAATAATATTGTATAATTTATATAAGATAATATAGACTATAGCGTTTTTAGCATCAATGAATGTGTGTTTAGTTCCTCTACTCTGTATAATGCTTGGTAACACTAGGCTATGAATAGCTGCCACTCCATGTACTGGTGTTAGATAGTATTTGGTCAGGTGGTTTAGCTAGCACTTATTCTGTTTTCCTTTCTCTGGCACTGTTCTTTGTCCCCGTGTTCCACTTCGGGGCTATTGTTCTAATAAACGTCACATTACATGGCTAAAGTATTCCCCTCGTCGCTGTGCTGGGAATGCGCGTACCCCTTTTCCACCACTAAACACGGGGTACATTTGTTAGCCCCTTCCCCCCCCCTCGCCCCTAGACAGAGAGGGTCAACTGTAAGGGTCAGGAGTGGGTTGCACCAACAGGATTTAGGACCAGTCTTAAGCTAAGACTGGTCTTAAGCTAAGACTGGCGTAACTCAACGTTCTATGTCTAAAATGATGTTGCGCCTGTTGCACCACACTGACTTTAGGCTGCTCTCTCTCTAAGTCTAGTCCTAAATGTTACGCCCTGTGGAGAGGAGAGTTATGTTAAGACAGAGAACGTTCTGTGTTGGTTTCTATAGTAATTTTCACAAAACCGTTGAGTGCAGCTAAAACGACAAGTAGCCTATCGATGTCGCGAACCCACGGCTCCCTGCGGAGCCGCTCTGTGTTTGCCATCCTAGAGAGGAGAGACATGACTTCATCTGTTCCCCTGGGAGCTTGAAGAAGGTCTTCATCTGAAAGGGAGGGCAGGTGGAGGAGGGGGTCAACGTTGAGAGGAGGAGGAAGATCTAAACTGGCGTGTGACTTTGGTTCTGAACTTTGCCTGTCTGGTGAACTTTGAACTTTGCCTGTCTGGTGAACTTTAAAAGTGGATTTGGAGGATGAATGAGTCGCAGCGGGACACACAGTCATATCCGTGGCGAGTGTGAAGCGGGCGTGGAGCTGTGAACTCGTAGATAAACACATCAAGAAGTTACACACGAGCAATACGCAAACATGCATCCGCACGGAGAAAGCCGTCTCAGACACACAAACAAACACATTCACACACACACACACACACACACTACATTTACATTTAGTCATTTAGCAGACGCTCTTATCCAGAGCGCCTTACAGTACAGGGACATTCCCCCTCGAGGCAAGTAGGGGGAAGTGCCTTGCCCCAGGACACAACATCATTTCGCATATCCAGGAATCGAACCGGCAACCAATCTGATTACTAGCCCGATTCCCTAACCGACATTCCCCGAGGCAAGTAGAGTGAAGTGCCTCACCCCAGGACACAACATCATTTATCACGGACAGGAATCGAACCGGCAACCAATCTGATTACTAGCCCGATTCCCTAACCGCTCAGCCACCTGATTCCCACACACACACACATTGTATGTGATTGCACTCACACTCCGCCTTGGCGCAGACCAGGCTAGCTGAAGGATAGCTCAAGGAACGCAAGATGGCTCCTATAGCCAGGCTCAGGTCCTCGTTGCTAGGGTACAGAGTGACTGAGGCGAAACGCAGGTATGGCAACCGCGGAGTTTCCTCTGGGCCGATCTTCACATGAGGGATCTGAGAGGAGGGGAGGGGAGGGGAGGGGAGGGGAGGGGAGGGGAGGGGAGGGAGGGGAGGGGAGGGGAGGGAGGGGAGGGGGGGGAGGGGAGGGGAATGGAAAGCAATATATTTTAAAAGGGGGTCAGAGAGAGACACAAAGAGAAAGAACGAAAGAGTATAAAAGGAGAGAAGGATAGGATGAAACGAGAAGGGGGGGGTGGAAAGAGAAAAATAAATTAAAGAGAAAGCAAATATATGGAGCGACAGTAGAAATAGGAGTTTGAGAGCGCGAGAAGAGGATGGTGGGAGGAAGTCAAGATGAAGAGAGTCGAGAGATGAAGACAGAGAGAGGGGATGAAAGGCCAAGGGAAGAAAAGAAAACAGATTGAAGGGGTGGATGATGGTTAATTACATGAGAAGATATTCAATTCAGTCGAGAGGGTGAATCTCTAGACACAGAAAACAGAAGCCTGGGAAAGTGGGTAAAAGAAAGAGTGTTTGTGTTCATTTTGGGGGGTGTGGTGTGTGCCCCTGTGTGTGCGCTCACTAACCTCCTTCTCCCCACATATGTGACTGACAGTAGACCCAGAGGCGGGGCTGGAGGCGGGGCCTATCACCGAGACGACACCTTTGGGTAGAATCTGGCACACTGTCGAGAAATATTCAAGATTTCAACATCAACCGTTTCTAACGTGCTGTTTTTAAAACAATACTAATCTGCTAAACCTGTTTTCAATTATTATGTCCACAAGAAAGAGAAAAACTATTCACACATGTTAAAAGGGAGCGATTGTCTAAGACTTGGCATGTAAATGCAGAAATCCATTTACTTATTCAATCGTGTATTTAATTATTCATTAAACATCACAAAACCCGATCCAGTCCACATCTTTTTCCTGTTTGCAACTAGAGGTGAGAGGTTAATGGAAAATAGAGAATTGTTTATAATGTATTTGTTTATTGTTTGCCATATTGGCTATGGCATGACAGTATTACTGTACATCCACCTCCTATGGTGAAAACTTCAGTTATTGTAATTTCCAATGTTTAAAGGTTAAAATGTTGGAATTACAGGTCTTGCTCTTGATTGGTTTATTAATTACCTATCAAATCACACTCAGTGTGTATTGGCAGATGGTTGTAATTCTCTAGAGTTGTGTAGTCACTATTTGTGCTCAGGAGTTGACTAGGTTCGATATTGGGCCCACTGTTCATTTTAAATATCAATAACATCGAGGATTGCATGTAACTTCATGACGGTTTTACATTTTAGTGATGTAATTTATGCAGGTCTCTTGCATGACTCTGAGAGCACTTGATTCGGTGTATCATGCAGCCCTCAGGTTTCTCACAAATCATAAATGTCTAACGTACCCTTGTGATCTCTAAAGCACCATCGGTCGGTCGCTTTTTGTGTAAAAATGTGCATCTCGTCTTTTTCAAGTGTGTGTCATTGTTAAACTGTTTGTCTGAAACGTTGTTCCCCCTTGTTTACAGGTCTCTCTCGGAAAAAATTGATTTGATCTCCACGAGAATCAGATAAAGATAAAGGTTAATACAACATTTATAAGGCCGTCGCTTTAAACATACTGGCTTTGTTTCAGCCGCGCTGTAATAATCCCGTTAAATACAGGGTGTCCTGTTCTTCTCGCCATGGTAACCGATGCGAAAAACTGTCATGGCCACTGTGACAGAAAAAGATAACGTTCTTCACGGAGAAGTCAATGAAGACAAGAGGAGTACATGGTCTGTCTCATGTTAATTGATCGTTTTTCTGTGTTTTGTATTCAATAATGCTGCTAAGGGAGCCACGTCAGTCACCGTGCCTATGAGAGTTACAGGGAGAGAAGAGCCTTGACTTGCAAGACCTTCCCTTTGTGTGTGTGTGTGTGTGTGTGTGTGTGTGTGTGTGTGTGTGTGTGTGTGTGTGTGTGTGTGTGTGTGTAATCGGGGAGTGGAGCTGGGCGTGTGTGTGTGGCGTGTGTGTGTAATCGGGGAGTGGAGCTGGGCGTGTGGTGTGTGTGTGTGTGTGTGTGTGTGTGTGTAATCGGGGGAGTGGAGCTGGGCGTGTGTGTGTGGTGTGTGTGTGTGTGTGTGTGACGTGTGTGTGTAGTCGGGGAGTGGAGCTGGGCGTGTGTGTGGTGTGTGTGTGTGTGTGCGTATTGCATTTCAGACAGCTGTAGCTGCGAGATGATGAGTGCTCTGATCCAAAAGTCCAAACATCCTTCTGGCAAACTAGCTTGTCAGAGTCTCCTGCCCAATGGTCAAGGACAACACACACACACACACACACTTCATCTCCTGATATAGAGCGTGCTGTTGCCGAGAGCACGGTGGGTGACCTCCTGCAAGGAAAGCAGTAAGTGTATGTGTCCTTAGTGATGTTGTGGGTGTAGCACAGAGTGATATACTGTATGATACAGTAATTATAATGAGATTCTAGCACATTCGTAATTACAGTACAGCATGGCAGATACTGTTGATGACAAGGCGCACTCTGTGCTCACAGTCTCATGCTGTGTACAGTGTACTAGTCTGTACTAGTCTGTACTGGTCTATACTGGTCTGTACTTTGCCATGCTGGTCTTTACTGATCTATACTGGTCTGTACTGGTCCGTGCTGGACTATACTGGTCTATACTGGTCTGTACTGGTCTGTACTGGTCTGTACTGGTCCGTGCTGGACTATACTGGTCTGTACTGGTCTATACTGGTCTGTACTGGTCTATACTGGTCTTTACTGATCTTTACTGGTCTGTACTGGTCTGTACTGGTCCATGCTGGACTATACTGGTCTGTACTGGTCTGTACTGGTCTATACTGGTCTGTACTGGTCTGTACTGCTCCGTACTTTGCCATGCTGCTCTGTACTGGTCCGTACTGGTCTAATACTCACTGGTGTCGGTGGTCTCGTACTGGGAGTCCCTCTGGAGCTCGTAGATGTCTACCTCCACCCGCGAACGTGACGGCCCCTCCATCACATTGTTGATGTTCTCCCGGGCCAGGGCCAAAGCCAGACGCTCCCCGCGACCACACACCGACTGGTCATCCAAGATGGCCGCTGGACCGGGCGAAAGGGAAAGACGATATGTCAGCAGCAACTCACACACACACACACACACAGACGTCTGCGAGCACCAGCTCGTAAACAGGCGCACACACAGTTCAAACACTCCCACTCAGTGGGGGGGGAGAGACAGTCTTGAGGGAAGGGAATGGGGGGGAGGGCAGAGGGACTGAGATGATGTTTTTACCCTTCAGGGGATGGTGGGACTGGAGAGAGAGGATGGTGGAGGGAGGGGATGGTGGGGCTGGAGGAGGGGATGGTGGAGGGAGGGGAGGGTGGGGCTGGAGGGAGGGGATGGTGGGGGTGGAGGGAGAGGATGGTGGGGGTGGAGAGAGGGGATGGTGGAGGGAGGGATGGTGGGAGGAGATGGTGGAGGGGGAGGGAGGGGAGGTGGGGGTGGAGGGAGGGGATGGGGGAGGTGAGGGAGGGGATGGTGGGGGGTGGAGGGAGGGGATGGGGGGTGGGGGAGGGTGGATGGTGGGGGGTGGGGGAGGGGATGGTGGGAGGTGGAGGGAGGGGATGGTGGGGGGTGGAGGGAGGGTATGGTGGGGCTGGAGAGAGGGGATGGTGGAGGTGGAGGGAGGGGATGGTGGAGGTGGAGGGAGGGGATGGTGGGGCTGGAGGGAGGGGATGGTGGAGGTGGAGGGAGGGGTGATGGTGGGGGTGGAGGGAGGGGATGGTGGGGCTGGAGGGAGGGGATGGTGGAGGTGGAGGGAGGGGATGGTGGGGGGTGGAGGGAGGGGATGGTGGGGCTGGAGGGAGGGGATGGTGGAGGTGGAGGGAGGGAATGGTGGGGGTGGAGGGAGGCAATGAAGGGGTGTAGAAGCCAGGTGTGTGCGTGTGGGGGGGGTGTAGGTGGAAACACTAACCCATGCGGACGGAGGAGAGCAGGGGAGCCTGGCTGTAGGAGCGTGGCGCCATGGAAACTAGCAGGAGGGAGGAGAAGTGTATCGACAGCAGCAGCGCTGGCAGAGCCTGCATCTTCTACTGCTCCTCATGGAGAACGATCTGCTGGCTGCCTGTACCGCCACCTGCACACACAGCATCACGTCCGGTCAAGCACACAGAGACAGACCGAACGTTCAGTTAACACGCACCGAACGTTCAGTTCAACACGCACCGAACAACAGTTAAACTCGCACCGACAAACAGTTTAAAACACACCGAACAACGTGAGCTTAGATCGGGACTTCCACATCTAATGCAAGGGCGAAATTCTTTAGCATTCATTTGAGCTTTATCTATATACTAATACGGACAACGTTTTGGGGGGAAAAACATACAAAATGTACAAATATTTCCAACCTGACTTTGAACCAATCCGGTAGAATGGCCAATATACACAATTACGTTGGACTCATATTGTTATATTTGCAGAACATGACAACCAAAATTGCTACCTAAATGATTCAGGGCTTTTAAGAAAACATCTACAGACACACAAATATGTTAGTCATCTAAGCCGTAGCTGTTACCTCCCGTTAGTCTTGCATGCATATTGGGCTCTGAAAGAATTTCACACTGTTCAAGCAGTTGCTGTGCTATTGTGTAGCTAACAAGCTAATGTGCGCGACTGGTGTTCGTTTCAGCTTCAGTTGTAACCTGCTGTACACCAACCCTAACCCTTTGTAAGTCACAGTGTGGTATACATTTATATCGTGAGTGATTTAATCTGGAATAATGTTGCTTGAATAACACTGCCAGACTCCTTTACTCCCGTTGTGAGTAGCCTACTATATGGTCTTATATTTATATTTTCTATTGTATAGTAGCCTATTGTTTAGAATTATTTCGACTGTTGTAGGCTACTTACTCTACTTTTATATTTTAAATTCGTATGTTTGTCGTATGCACCTTCCTGCCACCGAAAATTCCTTGTTTGTGTGAACTTATAAGTTACTTATAAGTGAATAAAGGCCATTTTAATTCTGATTCTGAAACAAACCCGTTCATCGGTTTATCCAGCCTCAGTTTCATATAAATAAAGATGTGTACATGCATACTTTATCCAATGCCATGTAAGGTTTGTGAGTGACAGGTCTCCCACGGAGACACCGTCCCAGGTTCCAGGGACAATGCGTATGCTAACAGAAATAGCTGCTGGAGTTTATGTCTCTAAAGGCTAAGATCTCGACGTATAACTGCGACAGCGCTCTTGCTAATACAGACAGCCTCGCAAAGACTGACAGTTTGACAGGGAGGCTGAGGAGGGGGGAAGCGGAGCGGGAGACAGAGAGCTCAGTCAGAGACAGACAGGAAGATGATGGGTAAGCTAGGAGAGGAGGAGAGGAGACAATCAACACTATGAGCCAAGGAGCCTGACAGCTCAGGGAGTCGGGGTCACGACCTTTCGACCTCTGAACTCGCTGGAGGTGGAGAGGGGAGTGGGTGGAGGTGGTGGGAGGAGTTACCTTTGACCTTGTCTAGACAACAGACGCTCAAATGGATTTCATCCAGCTCTAGGGAAGCAAGGATGAAAATATTTGTTGTGGATATTCAACATGTCTCTTTCTCCCTCATTACCTAACTCTATCCCTTCCCTCTAGATACAGTATCATTCCTTCAGTTTTCCCCTCCTTCCTTTCTTACATCCTTCCTCTCCTCCCTTTCTTTCATCCTTCCTTTACCAGTCTTCCTTTCTTTAAACCTTTCTTTAAAACCCCCCCCCTACAGAACCATCCCTGCATCTCACCGCAAAATATGCACCTTCCTTTTTCACTTTCAGGCTACATATTTGTTGGACACGGCCCCTTCTGGCGGTAGATTCTTCCCTCTTCCTCCTCTCACCTCCGTGAACTCTTCTTTGTCTTCCCTCTCATCCTCCTTTCATGTATGCGTCAACGCGTGGGCATAGGCATGTGCAGGACGCGTGTGCACATGTGTGTGTGCGCGTGTGTGTGTGTGGAGGCATGTGTGTGTGTGTGTGTGTGTGTGTGTGTGAGGCATGTGTGTGTGAGGCATGTGTGTGTGGTGAGGCATGTGTGTGTGTGTATGTGTGTGTGTGTGTGAGGCATGTGTGTGTGTGTCTGTGTGTGAGGCATGTGTGTGTGTGTGTGTGTGTGTGTGAGGCATGTGTGTGTGTGTGTGTGTGAGGCATGTGTGTGTGTGTGTGTGAGGCATGTGTATGTGTGTGTGTGATGCATGTGGTGCCACCGTGCTGGGCCAGACCACAGTGTTCCTGTCAGTATAACCTCAGTGTGTAGATCACAGGAGCAAAGCGGTCGTTATGCAACAGATTATTATTCAGCTGAGAGAATGAGCTCTCCGCTCCTCGCTGGTTCCTGCAGCTCAGCTGCTCAGCTACTCTACTGTTAGCTCGGCCGGTCGCTGCCTTTTGTCTCCATCTATTCACAGAACGGGGGACTGTGTGTGTGTGTGTGTGTGTGTGTGCTGTGTGTGTGTGTGTGTGTGTGGCTTCCAGTGAGCTTTCGATGAACACACAAGCGTCTGTGTCTTTGTGAGGCATTTGAGATTTCTATAGCATACACATCGGTGTGTGTGTGTGTGTGGGTACATAGGTCAGTGTGTACCTGTGTGTGCATGTGTGCGTCTGTGCGGTTGGTCTTTGAGCATTCTATAACATACACACCAACAAGTGCGTGTATGTGTGTGTGTGTGTGTGTGCGTGCGTTTGATGGTATATTGATCGGGGGCCAGCTGAAGTGGCGGACCCTCAGGTGCAGTCAATCAAAACGATGGGGAACCTGTCAGGGGGAGCGGGGCATTCCACAGGACCCCTCTGATTGGCTATTACCGGGAACCAGTTTGCCATGATGGCCAATAAGATCCGGACTGAGTCCCTGCCGTGATCAATGATTGGATGGAGCCGGCACTATTTCACTGTTATTGAGGGCTATTGACATGGCTGGAGGGAGAAGATTACTACACATCTTGACTTCCATCTGTCTTGAGGGCCAGAGGAGAAAGAAGAGAGGGGGGGAGGGGGGGAGGGGGTAGGGAGATGAGAGAAGGGTTGGAGAAAAGAGGAGAAAGACAGAAAGACATATAGTATAGTGTGCACCGATTAAAAAGAAAGAAGATAGGCAAATAGAGAACAGAGTCTGAACCAATTTAGAGAGAGACAGAAGAGGAGAGAGGATAGAGAGAGAGGGAGAGAGAGAGAGAGAGAGAGAGAGAGAGAGAGATATGAGAGAGATGAGAGCATAGAGATAGCGAGAGATGAGAGTCATAGAGGAGAACTGGAAGAGACGAGAGACGCAAATATATATATAGCTGCCACTCCCATCCCCCCTCCCCGCTCTACCGCTCTATCTCCTCTAGATCATCTTTGGCGAGCTTTTCTATACTCTCTCATCTCGATACCTCTCTATCGCTCATGCCCCTGCACCCCGGTTTTCATTAGAAAACAGAGACCGATAGTTGGAGAGAAAGCAGATTGGAGTTGTGTGATTCAGCTGCACTCTGATAGGTGTCTTTGGTATAGACCTCGTTCCCTGTGCTTTCCCTGCGTCAGTCTGCTGGAGATACAGAGGCAGGGTGAGGCTGGGGTCGAGGCTGGGGCCGAGGCTGGGGCCCTGGTTTGTGTAAGTATTTGTCTGGTACGCACTCTCTTTCTGCACTGTGCTGTAAAGTAAGTCACTCTGCTCACTGGCACCACAGAGTAATGTACGATGCAAAGAGCATAAATATCCTGTGTGCGCGTGTGTGTGTGTACGTGTGTGTGTGTGTGTGTTGAGAATGCGAAAATGTGTTTCTCTGTGAGATTAAGCTGTCTAGTGAACGCATTCATCTTTAAGGGCTGCGTCTGCGTGTGTGTGTGTGTGTGTGTGTCCATGTGTGACTGTGTGCACAAGCTCTTGTTTGGGGTGTCTGTGCTGGAGACTTGGCAGCTGGCTCAGGTGTCTGCAGTGGCCTCTATTATGGAGGGGATGAGCGTGAAATCAAAAGATCTTAATTATCAACAAGGAGGGGGAGGTGAAGACCAGTGTGCGAAGCGCTAGATAGAGAGATGACGAGAGAATGAGAGATGAGCAGAGAGGCGCGACGAGACGGCAGAGGAGCGAAGAGACAGAAGAGCGAGGGAGAGGGCGACAGACGAGAGAATGAGAGAGGGACCCCACGCAGAGACCGAGAGAGAGGGACCCAGCAGTCGCAGAGCCCCCGGCGCGAGTGAGAAGCGATCTCTCTACAGACTGTATGAGCAGGCGTACGAGAGTAGACAGTAGAATAGAGAGAGAGAGAAGAGGAGAGAGAAAAGAAAGAAGAAAATAATGGAGATCGCTGTCTAGTCTTCCCCCCCGGGCACAGGCAGCGCGAGGGAGAGAGTATATGGAGGGAGAATTACCGAACGGAAGCGGGATGAGCCGGAGATACTGTAGTAGGAGGGACAGAAGAAGAGAGAGGGAGAGATACTGTATAGGAGGGACAGAAGAAGAGAGGATAAGACAGGAAACGGAATGAAAAGTGAGAGAGAGCAGCTGTGGGGGAAAGGGGAAGTGGGAGGGTGGAGATTCGAGGGCTGGTCCCCCCCTTTTCTACTGATTACAGTAACATTTAAATGTGACAGTTATAATAACGGCAATGTGAATCAGCCACGTAATTGATGTTGGAGAGTGGAACAGCTTCAATAGCAGGGAATTCAAGACCACTTCACCACTTCATCACATGCTGTAAAAACCAAAAAAAGGAAGAAAAAACGTGACATTTTTTCCATCGTATACGAGTTATTGTGGTGCTGAAGTGTGCCTGTGCAGCTGAAGTGTGCCTGTGCAGCTGAAGTGTGCCTGTGCAGCTGAAGTGTGCCTGTGCTGATAAGTTGTGCCTGTGCAGCTGAAGTGTGCTGTGCAGCTGAATGTGCTGTGCAGCTGAGTGTGCCTGTGCTGTGAAGTTGCCTGTGCAGCTGAAGTGTGCCTGTGCAGCTGAAGTGTGCCTGTGCAGCTGAAGTGTGCCTGTGCAGCTGAAGTGTGCCTGTGCAGCTGAAGTGTGCCTGTGCAGCTGAAGTGTGCCTGTGGCAGCTGAAGTGTGCCTGTGCAGCTGAAGTGTGCCTGTGCTGTTGAAGTGTGCCTGTGCAGCTGAAGTGTGCCTGTGCAGCTGAAGTGTGCCTGTGCAGCTGAAGTGTGCCTGTGCAGCTGAAGTGTGCCTGTGCAGATGAAGTGTGCCTGTTGCAGCTGAGTGGTGCCTGTGCAGCTGAGTGTGCCTGTGCTGCAATGGGGTGGGAAGGGCTTCTGGCACAGACTTGCCAGCTTCGCTACAAGGGCTTGCTATGTTCCACACACACACACACACAAACCACACGTGGGGACTTCCCATAGGGCATTGGTTCATTGGTGTGTGTGTGTGTGTGTGTGTGTGTGTGTGTGTAACATATCAAGCCCTTGTGCAGTCTTCACAAGATGTTCACAGTCCAACCAAGCCACAGACTCAGCGCCTCCGAGATCTCGCTCTCCCCTCCTTCCTAGTCCCCTCTCTCTTTCTTGACTTTCTCTCCGCACGTACAGCACTTACCCTTCAGTTCCTCCTCCGCTATAGGTTCCAACGCTTTGTCTCAGTCTCTACATACTCTCCCTCCCTTGTTTCCCCTCTCTCCTTTTCTCCATTCCCACCTACGAGGTCCTCTCTTGCCCTCTCCTTGCCCTCTCTCTCGCTGGCCGCATCATTAGTCTTCCACATTTCCCTCCTCTCCTATTCTTCTCCTCCTCCGCCTTCCTCCAGCCCCCAGCCCCTCCTCCTCCTCCTCCCTCCAGCCCCAGCTCCCCGTTTCTCCTCCCCTCCGCCCCAGCTCCCCGTTTCTCCTCCCTCCCTCCAGCCCCAGCCCCTCGTTCCTCCTCCTCCTTCCTCCAGCCCCAGCCCCTCGTTCCTCCTCCCTCCCTCCAGCCCCAGCTCCCGGGCTCCCTGTCCTCCTCCTCCTCCTCCTCCCTCCAGCCCTCCTCGCTCCTCCTTCCTCCAGCCCCACCCCTCGTTCCTCCTCCTCCTCCTTCCTCCAGCCCCAGCCCCTCGCCTCTTTCCTCCTCCTCCGCTCCTCCCTCCATCCGCCCCTCGTTTCCTCCCTCCTCCTCCCCTCCAGCCCCAGCGCTCGTTCCTCCTCCTCCTCCTCCCTGCCGCCCCTCGTTCCTCCTCCTCCTCCGCTCCAGCCCCGCTCCTTGTTCATCCCCTATCTTATTAGGTCATCTTTCTTTCCACATCTCTCTCGACATTTATCCGGTCTCAATACAATTATGTTCAGTGTGCCTAATTTCCATGAAAGTTACACATGGTCACTAGACAGTCACTAGTCCGCAAAATAATGAAGAAAGAAGAAATAGAAGAAATAAACCATATATATACTGATGAGGCAGAGAAACAATGATACAATGATTATAATCATGCAAGTGTATGTGTTGGTTTTCAAAATATCCTTGTCTTACATTTCTACCATGTATGTATAGCTGTATGTATTTCAAGGATGATATGCTTCTATGTCTCTGTACTTCCTTTGTCTTCTTCTCCCTCTCTCCCTCAGTCTCTCTCCCTCAGTCTCTCTCCCTTAGTCTCTCTTAGTCTCTCTCCTCTCTCCCTCTCTCCCTCTCTCCCTCTCTCTCCCTCTCTCCCTCTCCTCCCTCTCTCTCCTCTCTCTCTACTCCTCTCTCTCTCATCTCTCTCAGTCTCTCTCTCATTCTCTCTTCTCAGTCTCTCTCACTGCAGTGTTTCACTACACATGGCTTCATTCTGTCCACTGTCCAGCCTGACGAAGAGAACCTCAGTCTGACACGGGCTGCTTAGGGAAGCACCCCTCTCTGTCACATCCCTGCATGTCAAGTGTCTCTCGCTCACGCTCTCACACAAACACGCGCGTCCTCTCTCTCTCTCTCTCACGCACACACACATTCAAACACACGCTCCTCTCCACACCTTCCTAGAAAGTGTGTTCCCTAGTGTGTGCGTGTGTGGTGTGTGTGTGTGTGTGTGTGTGTGTGTGTGTGGTGTGTGTGTGTGTGTGTGTGCCTACGATGCTCAGATCAGTTGAGGGGTGAGCCACAGTGTGCCTGTGTCCCCTGGAGGGTTTTAAAAGCTGATAGGCTGTTCAGTGTCACAGGCGGTCTATACGGAGGTCCCCACATGTTGCAACGCTTATGTAAGTACGCGGGTTTAATCACAATTAGGAGCCTCTCTTTCAGCCGTGGAAGCCGCTGGGGTGTTTTCACACGACCCAACATTTGCATTTGGAACAAAGCGGGCGAAAATGAAGAGACCTTCTGTGTTTTGAAAGAGCGCAAAGCGCCGCGGCCTTGGAATAGAGAGAGGAGTCGATGTGTTCTGATCCTCGGGGCGATCAAATCACACACATATTTTATCAGATAGAATCACTGGAGATATAACAGTGCGGTTATCCAGCCATGTTAAAAGGGGCCTTCTGTGATTTTTTTGCCTACGGTGGAAAAGGAGATTAAGCTCAGGGAAGAAAGAGCCGAACAGAAAAATCGGGCGTCTGTGGGGATCTGCTACAGTCAAGGTGAAAGTTAAATCATGTTGGCGCGAGGGGGGAGGGGGCGAGGGAGGGAGGGGGCAGGGGGGCGAGGGGTCTTTTTTAGGGAAGACACTCCTGACGATACAGGAGAAATCTCTAACAGCGCCCGTTTGGTAATGATATCACAGTTTGGGGTGTTTGTGTAAAGCAGCACACTATTTCAATGTTAGTCTAAGAATCGATTAAAGGCTTGCTCAGTGAATACATCTGATAGGAAGTCTATACTTTCAAACCCAAGTCAAACTTTAATAGTTTCGCAAAACTCACCTACCTGGCCTGTAATCACAGGGGACCGTGGGAACGGAATTAACTCACATTCTTAATCAATTTCAACCAGCAGACGACAAAGACGACATTTTCTAGCGCATTCCGTGGAACATGGAACGCGAGGACCAACTGTCAATGTACCAAACAACTCCTACCTACACACCCACACATCCAGTAAATGTGTACACACACACACACACCACGTCATTACAAAGACTCTCATGAACACATACACAGGTTGTGGACTACATGACTCACATGGCATTTGCTCTCTCCCTCTGTCTCTCCCATTGTCAGATTTTTGCTGCCGTGGCAACGGAGAGGAGCAGGAGAGAGGGATGGAGGCCAGGGGGAGAGAAGGATGAGAGAGACGGAGAGATGGAACAGAGGAATGAGAGATCAAAGAATCACCAGAGCACAGTGGTCAGGGTAGAAGGGGCTTGAGGGCTGCAGCATGTGTGTGTTCCAGATCTGGTGTGTGTTTTGTGTGTGTGTGTGTGTGTGGGGGGCTTTGTTGTGTGACTAGGGATTGTGTTTGTGTGTGCAAGGGCTGTTTGGGCTATACTTCATGAGTAGGGTGTTTGTACGTGTGTGTGTGTGTGTGTGTGTGGTGTGTGTGTGTGTGTGTTGTGTGTGTGTGTGTGTGTGTGTAGTGTATGCGAGTCTACTGAACTTGCATAATTGTGTCACCAACAACCAGAGCTAAAATCAGCAATCTGAGGCATCACACAATTCAACATGATGGGAAGTGACGAGGGGCACAGAGCCAGAGAGAGAGAGAGAGAGAGAGAGAGAGAGAGAGAGAGAGAGAGCACGAGAGTGCAAGAGAGAGCAAGAGAGGGCATGAGAGGGCAAGAGAGAGAGGAGAGAGAGCCAGAGAGAGAGCAAGAGAGGGCAAGTAGAGGGCAAGAGAAGAGATGAGAGAGAGAGACAGAGATAGAGAGAGAGAGAGAGAGAAGAGAGAGAGACAGAGAGAGAGAGAGATAGAGAGATGAGAGAGAGACTAGAGATAGAGAGAGAGAGAGAGAGAGACAGAGACCAGAGAGATAGAGAGATAGAGCAATATATTTCACTAGACTATAGACTATCTATATACAGACACCTATACAACACAAGACCCAAAAGGGACGAGGCAGAGATTCAACCCTCGTGTGAGGGATGTTTTCATCGTAAGAATGTTATTTGTGTTTTCATCTGTGCTAATTCGCATTACAGGAAGCAGCAGGTTTAAATATGGTTTGTTTTCCTCCCCAAGGACAGCAGAATGGAGTTTGGAAATAAACTTTACAGGATCCTTGTGGAGTAATGACATTAAACAACTACAGCTGGGTACTCAATTGGAACTGGGCAGCTTAGCGTCCTGTACCTGATACAATAGAAACCCTACGCAGACACGCTATGCAACATGTGCCGTCATGCTACATTGGTATTCACTATTAATGGTGGCTTTTACATTGATCAATGACTGCATTCTATTTCACTCACGGTTTGCTCCTACGAGACTAATAAATTGGTTTCATCGCATCAGGCAACATAAATCAAGCGTACCTAAGAATTTGCAAATAATATCGAAGCCAGGTCTAGTGGCATTAGGTAACGTGCCTCAGAAACATCCACTGCTCTACAGAAACGACAACAGAGAACCAGGTGATTGGAACCTTCATGTCAAGAGTGTGTGTGTGTGTGTGTAAGTGTGCAATGTCAAGAGAACGTGTGTGTGTGTGCTAAGTGAACAGTGTGTGTGTGTGCTAAGTGAGCAGTGTGTGTGTGTGTGTGTGCTAAGTGAGCAGTGTGTGTAGGCTACTATGTGTGTGCTAGATTAGGAGCGTGTGTACTATGTGTGTGCTATGTCACCAGAATGTGTGTGTGCGCAGCGCATGCTCTGTCAAGAATGTCGTGTGTGTGTGTGTGTGTGATATGAGTGGGGACGGTCAGTCGAAAAGAGATCCACAGTTCTCTCCAGTCTCTGAGTGATCCGTAGGCCTGGATGTAGTAAACCTGCAGAGTGTGTCTCTGGGCCCTATTTTGACGATCTGAAACGCAAGTATCAAAGCGCAAAGCGCAAGTGGGCGGGACTCCGGTGCGGTTGCTATTTTAGCAGCGGGATAAATGACTTTTCGCCGGGCGCAAATCTAAAAGAGGTAGCTACATTACTAATGGGTGTGGTTTGGGCGTAACGTACAATAAGCCAATCAGAGCGTCATCTCACATTCCCTTTAAGAGCAGCGCTTGTTACATGGCGGATTGCTATTATAACGGCGGATTTGCCAGGCGCACGCCAGCGGTTCACAGGAGACCGACGTTCTCGTCAGGACCGTAAACGATAGAGAAGTGATTGTATGGGAAAGGCAGAGCAGTTTCATTGCACTAAGTTGCCCACTCATGCTGCTCATTCAAATGTTGTCTATTTTGACATATATTTAAAAAAAATAATTGCTTAGTTCTTAGAATTAGTTTAACTGTTGTACTTTTGTTTACTTAATGTAAGACCCGTAGGGCCTATATGTTTATTGTTTGCACCTTCCTGCCACAGTAAATTGAAAACCGAATTCTGATTCTGATGTGCATGGGAGAAGAAACCTACCCAAATTAGCTTCGGTTAAACAGGCGTAGTAGTAAATTGCCACAGTTGTTACAATTCAAGTTCACATACATAGAGATTTCTCATGAACATCTTATTAATCATTGACCTGAACGAAATGTAACACAGCTAGCCATACAATAAATCAAAACAATACGTAGTTTCGCAGGAAGAATACCATGGCTTCGCCAGCAGTGCGCACGGACCAAGCTTGCGCCCTTAAAATAGCATCTGAATAATGCGCCATTGTCTTTAAACCACCTTTTTCCTGGTCAGTGGCGGAATTGTTTTTCGGAAACCGCAAGATAGCACCAGGGAACGTTTGCGCCGGAACACGCCTCCTTTTTCGCTGAACCGCCCCCGGGAGCGCAAGGTCATTTCGACTTGCGCCCGTGAAGGGAAAAATCCGCTTTGCGCCGAGTGCAAGCTAGGAATGATACTTGCGTCACTGACAAAGTCAATTGCGCTGGGTGCAAGATAGGGCCCTCTGAGTGATCCGTAGGCCTGGATGTAGTAAACCTGCAGAGTGTGTCTCTGAGTGATCCGTAGGCCTGGATGTAGTAAACCTGCAGAGTGTGTCTCTGAGTGATCCGTAGGCCTGGATGTAGTAAACCTGCAGAGTGTGTCTCTGAGTGATCCGTAGGCCTGGATGTAGTAGACCTGCAGAGTGTGTCTCTGAGTGATCCGTAGGCCTGGATGTAGTAGACCTGCAGAGTGTGTCTCTGAGTGATCCGTAGGCCTGGATGTAGTAGACCTGCAGAGTGTGTCTCTGAGTGATCCGTAGGCCTGGATGTAGTAAACCTGCCTGGATGTAAACCTGCAGAGTGTGTCTCTGAGTGATCCGTAGGCCTGGATGTAGTAAACCTGCCTGGATGTAAACCTGCAGAGTGTGTCTCTGAGTGATCCGTAGGCCTGGATGTAGTAAACCTGCCTGGATGTAGTAAACCTGCAGCAAGTCAATCAGCTTGAGCAGCGCTGCATCATTCATTTCCCATCCAACACGGCGGCGGCACAGCGTTCACTTCCCGGGGCTAATCTGTTTATCATCCCACCACAAGCCCTCACCGTTATGGTAATAGCCATATGCCTGCATGAGCGACGGAGCGTGTGTTTACGGAACTGCAGACGTTTAACACACAGAGCTGGTGGTGACTCACGGCACACTGGTGAATATGTTCACACGGTGGACTCGCTTTATGAATACGTAATACGGGTTTGGGTTTGTTTGTGTGCGCATGCAGTCTCTATCTATCCATCCATTCATCCATTATGTATGAGTAAAAGTAGTAGAATTAACATGTCTCTATAAAACAGTATAGACGTATATAAATATATTCACAGTGCCTGTATGTAGACGTACAGATGATAAAAGGTAAAGACATATTTATAGGACTCGTGTGTTTACACGTGTTGCCTCTGGTCTCGTCGGAACCCCCAATCACAGAGAGAGAGAAACGGCGTTAGAGCCGTTAAAGCCGTCGTTCCTGTGCACACTGCGATGATCAACCCTCTGTCGAGGGCGCTGACGAGGGCGCTGCTGTCGCTCTGCTTTCAAAACACTCATAAAGGAAAAGAACAAAGTGCGTAATGGCTTTCGGGGTTACAGATGGAAAGGCAGTGTTAATTGAATCACCCCTATTATCGTTATTTGCAGTGGTGGACGTGTGTGTCCCTGCAGTGGGGTTGGTGCTGTTCTCTCCGTACTGCAGTGGTGATTAGTGTGTGTGGCTACAGCCGAGGGAACAATACACACACACACACGCAATCAACACGCACACAATTACAAAAACCTGGTCACACACACAAACGCACACCGCACAAACACTGTCACACACAGAGTCATATAACCACAGTGTCACACACACACGCAGAGTCACACACACGCACAGAGTCACACACACAGACTCACACACACACACAGAGTCACATACACAGAGTCACACACAGACACCACCACAGAGTCACACACACACACAGTCATATAACTACAGTGTCACACACACACACACAGGGTCACACACACACAGAGTCACCCACACACACACACAGAGTCACGCTAACACAACCTGACAGTGCAGTACATCTACAACCGCAGAGTGTACACCAAAAAAAAAGAAACGAGTAGACACTGCAACAATGCGCCTGTGTGAGAACTGAATGTGCCTGAAATGACAATCTACTCTTTTCTCTCTGCATGGAACTCAGGTCAAAAGTACTGCACTCCAAAGGCGTTTGGAGTGCCATGTGAAATCTACCCTATATTTAGGCGGGGGTGGTGTTTAAAGCCAGCCTGTCTACATTTCCCAGCGCACAGCACCCCCCAGCCCCGGCCTGGCGCTGCACCCACTGCTGGGGGCAGGTGAGTTATCGTCAGGACGACCACACTCTCCACCGCCCCCGCATCATCCAAGCTGTCCATTACTCTGCCTGTCAGCCCAGCGCACGATCAATACTGCTCCTCTGACAGCACAGAGCACGTGGGCGAGGGGAGGAGGGGGAGGATGGGGAGATGCCGGAGAGGAGGGAGGGGAGTAGGAGCGGAGGAGAGAGAGGGGAGGAGGGGAGATGAGCGGTAGCTTGATGAGAGTCTGGGCAGGTTCTTTGTATTGTCTGTTGTTACGTTTCTTTTCTGAGAGGAGATTCGCTTTGCTCGCGCTTCTCTCATCCTTCGCTTCTCCTCTTCCCTCGGCTCTTCTCTTCTCTGCGCTTCTCTTCGCTCTCTTCCTCTTCTCTTGCCTTCTGCGTCGCTTCTCTTCTCTTCTATTCTATTTCTCTT
>CAEFZP010001686.1:0-182500 GCA_903064625.1 Mallotus villosus
TAAGAGCATGTAGTTCAAAAGTCTACGCGTTCAATGAGAAAGAACATAAATTAGAGTATTTATTGTCCCATATTCTAAATCGAAACTTTCTTCTCTTGTTACATATGACGGGCCTTACTTAACATGTTATTGTTTTGATCCCTAGAGCCCCCGTTTGTCCTGAGGGTCATAGTGAAGGACCAGGTGACCCGCCGGCCACTAGCCGGGGCTGTGGTGGACGTGTATGTGAACCACACCCGGAGCAGCTCCGCCCTGAGCGGGGGGAGAGGAGAGGTCCTCCTCCGGGTTCCCTACAGACCAGGCCTCAGCCTCACCCTGCTGGCCAGCATGGTGGGCTATGTCCCCACCCCCCTCCCCTGGAGGACTGCCAAAAGACCAAGTGAGTGTGGTCTCTTACTGTGTGTCATACTCTTTAATTTGACCTTTTTGGCTAATGAGTGTCATGGTTTGCTCTCTTGTTTTTAAGTGTAGACATAATATTTACGCTCATAGTGTAAAGCATAATACAATATAGTGTATTTTACACTCTAGAACATTTATTTTAATGATTTCCACTTTCGAACAGCAGTATCTACAGTAAACATGTAGCCAAGCAGTCCGGTACCGTCAACGTCAGTGAAATCCAACCCTATCTGGCTGTGTTATATCCTGTATCACTTAAGTGCAGCCATATTGAATCACACGTTGATGTAGCAGTGGACTCAGCATTATTGACGTCCTGTATGTGGATGAGGAGGCTGGTGCTGGAGGGTGGGTAGCCTGTTTCCATTTTTGTCTTGGTGAGCTAACCAAAAGGGAGAAGGAAAAACAGAGAGGGGGCCACTGAGAGAACAGGGGGAAGGGAGAGGGGGAGGGGCTGACAGAAGGAGAAAGCGAGGGAGAGCGGTGGGGGGGCGAGTGGCGTGCTTTGCTCTGCATCGTCAGAGGCACCTCCCTTTGTTATCTAACACACAGCAGCTCTTTAAAGAGTTTGAAGCACCATCGCCACCTGCTGGTAGCTATAAACATTGAACCGTAAGTTTGTTGATGGACTGCTATCTGGCTAATACTGTTTGCTGTGTGCAGGTGGTTTGCACCTTAACAGCTTAAAAACTAGTCTCACTCTGTCTCTTGCAGTATTTTCCTCTGTGACGTTATTGCTGCTGCCTCAAAACCAGGGGAACATCTGGATGTTTGAGGACTCCGTGCTTCTCACTGGAAAGTTACCTGGTATGTGAACTCATGGTCATTATCTTCTTTCTTGTGATCACTCGACTTTCAAAAAGCCACTGATTTATCACAAACGTGCGATGCTTCCAATCAAGAAAACATTCAAGTTATCCATGTCTCTGCTAGACGCAAAATTTGGCTGGATTTACTGTACCTCCAAGGATCAGGATATGGTCCTTACCTGTATTAGGCTATTTGTACTGTGCTTCCAAGCGTGATCGTGTTTGTCTGTTGTTTTTACAGATATCTCCTCTCAGGCCAGTGTTCAGTTTCCTAAGAACCTCCTCATGTTTTCAAGCAACAGCAACTTATCTTCATTGATAGCCTACCTGACTGTACCACAGCGCAGCCTAGCAAAGGACTGTGTCAACTGCACTGTCGGCACCATCAGCAAGAAGTCAGGTGAGCACAAATCCAACCAATAGTAATGGGATATTTCATACAACAATGAAATACAGTGTGTTTTATACATATTTAAAGTTCACCAACCAAGTTTCATGTGGAAGGTTGTAATCTGAAGAACGCAGTGTAACAAAAGCCTCACATTATGTTATGATAACCTGCATAAAGTGCTAACAAAAATATGCACTTCATCTCGTCCGACAAGCAGTGTGGCATTTTTTACAGTATGTGACATTGTTTGAACCACGCATGGGTCATGTGTGCAGGATACAGAAGTGTTGAGCTGAAGGCTGTGGCGGCCGTCAGTGCCAGCCTGTACTCTGCTGGGGAGGAGCTCCAGTACGGGGGCCCATCCAGATCACCCTCCCCCTGGCAGAGCCCACCTCCCTCAGGCCCTCAGACACCGTGCCTGCCTGGGCCTTTAATACCAAGACAGGTTGGTGACGTTTCCTTTGGCAAGAACTTGACTTATCGACTTGGCTGCAGAACAGTGGGTCGCTAATGTACTGGATACTTAATGCGTACTGTCAGTGCACTACGAATAAGAATTACACTGATAATAATAATATTTCTGCTGATCCAGACAAACCCTATCAGAAAGTCTAGGTTATAATAAAAAGTTAACTTTTATTGTGTAGCACTTTCAAGACAAAGTTAGTAAGTGCTTACATAAATCAAGTAACAATAAGACGTAGAATTTTTCTTACATTCCACATTTTCCTCTTAAGGTGCTTGGGAGAATCAGGGCCTTGGAATAGTAAAAATGGTAAACAATCACCTTGTCTGGACCTACATGGCCTCTCATCTCGGGTACTGGATTGCTGCATCCATTCCCTCCTCCAGTGGTATGTTACAGATGAATGGAAATGAACCACAATAGAGTACTTTGACTACATTGGTTTTAATTGTTGATGGTGCTAATTTCTGCCTGTACAGATTACATGGGACATGCAAGTTCCTTGGAATTCCTGTCATACCACAGTTACCTGCTTGTGGGAATATTGGGTGGGACTTTGGCGATCGTCATTGGGGGTCTGTGTGTGATGCTTTGCCATTGTGGGTAAGAGATCAGTTCTGCAGTATGTCCAATTGTAACCTACACACTTTGCACGTCTAAAACAATACAGATACAACAGACACCCCACCACCACCAGCCAGTTTAATACCTCTCATTCCCAATGTTTCTTTTCTTGTTTTCAGAGGTTCACGTCGTCAACCAAGGAGGAGGAGTGTACGCTTCTCCAAACTGTCAGTTATGAAGAAGGACCAGACGACCTCCACCCACCTGGAGGAAGGGGGCCACGGCCTGTCTTTCCACCCCGGCGAGAGAGCCCACGGCCTGGCCTCACGCAGCGTACAGTGTGACCCCTCATCCACTCCTCGGCACAAAGCCAACTACAACATCTACGTAGAAGACCCGGGAGTTCGCTCTGTGGGCCCTCTGTACGAGAACGTCGGCTCAGAACGGACCAAGGGTCCCCAGTCCTCGTCTCATTACATCAACAGCGAGGAGGTGGCTCGCCTGAGGGAGAGGTCCGACCAAAACCGGCCCGGGATGGGGGCAGGCCAGGACATGTTCTTCCAAGACAAGCTGGTCCACATTTACAACCAGCCCATGGCCATCATCCAGGCCCCTGAGCTTTTTAGCTCGCTGGAACAGCAAGGGTCAGGCTGCAAGTCAGCCACCTTCCCACGCAATGGAGGCGACTATGACCCTCATTTGGATGCTGAAAGTAATGACAACTACAACCAGACCCTCCCTAAGATCCCCCACCACACCCAGACGGGTCTTGACCCCAAGCAGGGCGGCCAGGACCAGCCCCAGGCACCGGAGACTCCACCCCAAGGACAGGGGGGCTCCAACCCTGGAGCGTGGGGCCGATATAACAACCTCCTCGAATCCTCCGTGTCTGTCCCGGGGACCCTCAACGAGGCCGCTGGCATGGGGCCCTTTGGAGGTGGCCACGGGGTCCCTAGTGAGCTGACACGGGGTAAGTCCTCCTCTCCTCACTCCAGGGCCTGGTTTGTGTCTCTGGATGGGAGGCCCGCCGCCTCGGTTCGCCACTCCATCATCGAGCTCCAGGGCCGCCACCGGCCGACCAGCAGCAACGACACGAGCCTGGACTCCGGGGTGGACATGAACGAGCCGCTGCAGAGCATCCGCGAGGTGGAGCGGCAGAGGCCCTCGGGGAGAGCATCCTCCTTCCCTCACCACAGCCGGGGGCGCTACGGCGAGGACCAGGATCTGAGCAGCAGCGAGAGCGGGAACACGGCCACCTGCACCCCCGAAGACCCCTATCTCCGGAACATTCTGGACGGGAGCAGCGGCGGCATCCCCAACATTCCAGAGGAGCAGGACGGCATGGATACCTCCAGCGCTCAGGAGGACAGCGAGTCCAGGGCCACGCCTCCTCCACGCCGGCTGAGGAAGGTAAGGGATAAAGGGAGAGCCGACAAGAGGAGCGCCAGGCATGTCAGAGAGGAGAGGCAGTTGACGAAGCGAAGTTAAAGCTCTGGACACCAACTGACAAATACGGCCATCCAATCAACAAAATTGAGAAATCGAGCCCCTACTTCAGTCCCGACTGCACTGTTATTTCTAAATTCAAATTCAAATTCTTGCATACGTTTTGGCATAGTGGTCAGTGCATGGCTGCGCGACAAAAAGTCACACACGAAGTAAGCTACAGAGGCAGGATGTTTGACAATTTGGTTGACATGCCGTGCACCAGTTTCCGGACTCTCCCTAAACTTGGAATAATCACTGGCGGGACGCTCTACAGTGTCTACGCATGTCTCATTGCCCCCTAATTCTTGAGCACCAGAGGGTGCCTTCCTTAAGCCTGTTGTTATGTTGGTATGTGTGCCGATAGTTTGCGATCAAATTAAAGGATACAGATTTTGAGCAGTGTAGAATCGACATTCAATCTATAGAACAGATGAGCAGACTGTATAAAGACAGTCCTTGTACAGTACACTTACTCGCACCATAATTGCCTGCTTTTGAAAGAAAATCTATATTTACGCAACTACACATCCACAGTGCTTACTTCTGGTTTACTCTCAGTTGGCCTTCAAACCATCAATTTTCTTTGAATTAAAGAGTCCAGGTTGCATTTGCGATATATTCAAGGTCTTATTTGACCAAAAATACAAGAGCACTGGAAAGCAGACACTTCTGTACATTACATTGCGATGCACAACTGCCCCTTGTGAGGTCTTCATTGTTTTGGGGCTTGACCCCTTTATTTGAGAATGCATGAAAGGAAATATTACACTGTGTGCGACAAGAAAGAAGTTACTTAGATTTTACATAAAGCGTCTTAAACCATGTGAATGCTGCCGTGATCTGAGGGATGTCGATGTACAGTCATATCTTACATTAATATATTTGTCAAACACTGTAGTAACTGTAGTTGTTCAAAGGTTTGCTAGTCGTAAATCTCACACTGATCTCTCTCATATGGCTTGATGAGGTTTTCATTGATGAGTTCAGCCAAGCACAGAACACTTTTATCCGTTTGTGATATTGTATTTTACCACCGTTGGGGAGTAGACATACAGTACAGACTGTCTAATATGCGTTTAAAGTAATGGGAAATCACAGTGAAAACTTACAGAACAAGAGAAGGGTGGTGGGGTAGGTGAGTGAGGGAGTATTTGTCTGCCGATCTTGAGGTTGCAGCCAGGTTGATATTCTCCTCTGTATGTCGATTTGGATAAAAGTGTCTGAAATGAATACATTGTTATTGTTACAGTACTATAATAGAACACAGCCAAAGTGTTCAGTTTTCACAGCAATCAATTGGCAATAGAGGTTATTCATTCAATGACCTCTTCCTGTGAAGAAATGTCATGTAGCACAAACTGATGCTAATTTCCTGGAAACGACTTATCCAGCAATATTAGAGTGTGTGCTGACTTTGAAACATCATCGGCATTGTGGCCATATTTAGTCTTCCTTCATGGTAGTGTAGTGACATCTTTTCCCTCAGTGCTTATGGCCTCAATATGGTAGTTAGCTACATTAATAGCTGTTTGTGTATAAGCATTGTGTGTGATGGTCTTTTTATGTTTATAATGTGCATACAGTATGTGTACACCACCTCCATTTCCCTGGCTTTTAGCAAAGAAGTTATGAGAGAATGCACCCCAGTGTTTAGAGTGAGAAGGTTTCAAGACATAATATAACAAATTCAAGCTTTAGATACCATTAGACCATAGAGCGCAAAAACGTTTGAATTGTAGCAACTTGTACCTTAATTCTAAATGTAGCATCGCAAGTTGTGCACCAGATCAGTAATGATGCATACTGTTAAAAGGGGATTGAAAGAATTAACTTTGTATTTTTAATTTTGCCATTGAAAATTTGAAAAGTGGCATTTGCTGAATGTATATCCCTGTATTTATTTCAATGTGCTGTATTGTATTTCTACTGTATCTTCATTTATAGGCTTAAAGCTTACAAAATGGGCAAGTTGTGTTGGTTTACTTCTGTATATGAAAGTAGTGGTATTAGTCTGCCTTTTTGTGCACTTACCAAGTTTACTTAATAAACTCACTTGATACCAAATAATGAGTGACAGATTTTTCTTAAAAATATTGCAGTTTTACAAATAATGTTAACAGTAAACATTAGCAAAAAAGAACATGCTTCCTCAGGCCAGAGTTGCCAATTTTAACTGTCGTATACAGTACAATCCTCTCATTACTTTGTTGAGTGATTAATCATTTTAATCCTACTCTTACACTCCAGTTGCAGGACACATCTTCATCAAGACCGCCAAGTCTCATTCTGATTTCCCCTGGTGTGGAGAGCTTATAAGCACCCCCGCCATTCTCAGCTCAGTAGTCAGTCTGTCCCCAGGGTCGAGTCTGGGCTTGGCTCTCAGCTTCTTCACTGTCCTGTTTCTCCACAGGAAGCTGGCAGCGTTATGAGCAGGGGCATCGGTCATTTCTGCTTCAGTCATTCTTAAACCTACAAACAGGCCCTGCAGGCTTCCTCCACTCCCTCTGTTGGCTGCCAACCTGTCTGACGAGACTGTCCTACTTTGCCCTGTTCTCATTTTATACAGGCGTGACTTAGTTCCTGGTCTTACCCCTAATAAATCTTTCCTAAGCTGGTCAGAAGGGCAGCCAAGTTGTTCAGTTGAGTAGCTTTTCCTACTTAGAAGAGATTTCGAAAGCACTCTTTTCTCTTTCGTGTCCCTCTGATGATCAACCATCTCTTTGCTCGTCGTGTTGATGCGAAGGCCCTGTAAGCCGTGGATCGCTGGGTCTGGTAAGAGAGGGAAGAGGGCACCAGCGAGTTCATCCGCTACACCCAGGGAGGGAAGAGGTCCAGAGACTGCCTTATGAAGGAGGGACACTCCAGGGACGAACAGCTGCTCCTGCTGGTCGGAGAGCTTGGTCTGGGTGTGTGTAAGGGCAGAGGCCAGCTTTCCTGTGCTCTTGCCCCATTTGCAGCACCACAGCAACGGGTTGAAGATAACAAAGCCGTCCAGGGGGCAGAAGTTGGACGTCCGTAGAAATCCGTCAACGCAATCTCTATGAAACTAAATAGGAGAAAGAAATGATCAACCTTGAGACAGGGGGGACTACAATTCAATGAAAGGCTTGCTATTTATTTATTCTGACAGGAAAAGGGGCTACACTGAAAACATATTCTTGTCTACAGGGAAACTGAATAAATTAAGGTTAAATTCAGATACATATATTTATGTGAACCTTGTGGTGGCAGGGCAGAGTTCTGACATTCTGACCAAGGTTAAAGTTCCTGAGACACATTCTGCACTGCTGACCCGGGTCCAATAGTCGGCTGCCTTTCCTCACACGAACCACAGGAAGGCTCTTCACCACATGTTCTGGCACTGGGTCACTCTCTATTGGAACCGAGCTGAGATGTGGATGAAAAAAGATTGGGTTTCAATCTCAACATGAAACATGGCTCAATGTTTGCAAATGTCCTTATTTAATTAACATTTAACATTTCGAATATATTTTTGCAAAATGTAAGAGTGACTGCGATTTATAGGTCTCGACTATAGAGTATCGCTATAGTTCTTTATAGCTTAATCAAATGTGTGGATTCTAGACTGAAAGTATTCCATGGATGAGGGAATTCTTGCCTGGCATTCTCTGACAGCTCGGTTGTCTCCAGGGGTTTCAAAGTGTGAAAGACCAGCTGTTTCACGGGTCTCCACTGCTGGGTCCGTTTCTAAAGGAGATTAAATAACCATATTATTTGCTGAGACTGTCTGTCAAAACCAATACACATGAGACATTTCACAACGTTTCACGAAAGGTGCCTACCATTCGCATTGCAAATATATGCTGTGGATGACAATTCCTCCTCATGCACTCCTCACAGAGATGGTAATAACTGCAGACAGTGCATCTGAGCAGAAAACATTTTTATATTGAGATGAGGTGCATATAGAGGAGACATACAGTAGGTACAATGTCAAGGTCAAATATTATTATCGTACTGCATTAGGCCAGGGTATTATCTTGACACCAGAAAGAAAAGTTGACTTACTTGAAGCACTTCCTTGTAATAGGACAAACTTTGCAATTGTTGCAGAGGACGCCCAGGTGTTTGTCTGGCTTTTCTCTCTCTGCAGCCGTGTGGAGCTTGGCGGAGTTCTTCACCTGTTCCTGCAGGAGCTTCAAAGGCCCAAAGTCCTCTCTGCATAGGGGGCACTTCACCATGGCTTCCACATCCGATGGGGGCTGATGATCAGCCCACACTTTCATACACGAGATGTGAACATTGTTGCCACAACCAAACCTGAAAATGGGAATGAGCAAATCACAGGAAATAGTCTCACGGTGCTATGCTTGAAGGCACTTTTCCGTTGAATCAAAACTTTCTTAAATAATTCATTCAGAGTGGCTGGCAAGCCTTGTCAAACCGACCTGCAGTAGCACACAGGTAGAAGCTTTTCCAGTAGCTCCTCCTGACAAATGGGGCACACATCCTGGGCTTGGATCCCCTTCTGGAGTATGCTCCCATCTTCCTGGTCCGGATCAGGCTTCTGTTCAGCTGAGGCCGTCGAGTCCGGTTGCTGCGGGGTTCTGCTCTTGTGTAAACCATGCAGCACCTCCACAATCTGCCTCTCCACAAGGCCCTGCTGAAAACAATCTGGAAGTAGATGAAACACAAAAACAACTGACATAAATATCTAATTAATCTTTTACATGGATTCGATTTTGTCTTAAGATTCAGGAAAAACAGCAGACCTATAGGCATTTTAAAGAACTTACATTCGTGTTCTCTTGGCAGTCTGAATTTCCTCATTAAAACCCTGTAATTAAAGTGTAATTAGTTTACAAATTCTTAGTCACATTAACAATAGTTATAGGTTTTCTGTTTACCAGCAAATGTGTTTGCAGGGGCTCCCTGTCTTTGAGAAAAGTTGAACAGGTACAAGTATGTGGATCTCCTAAGCAAACCTGAAAGATCATTGAATGATGATAATCAATATCAGCAATTGAATAGATTTCTTTTTAAAATTCCGACTGCCAGCTAGCAAGCATAGACTGGGTTTGCAAAATGATGTAGTTAAAAGTAACTTGCAAGGATGCACATAGTGCCTTACTTTAAACGTGTTTTTGACTCCCCCTCCTCTTTGAGCAAGAATCCGATTGGACCATATTCCTTCAGAATGAATATAGTTGTGTTCAGGGCTTGGTCCTGGTGCCAACTAACTGCATCGCTGACAGTGTTCTTCCAGGGTTTTTTTCTAAACATGCTGGCACATTTAACGAACAGTACTGTGCTATAAGTTCAAACGTCAAGTCTGCCAGTCACTTGTAGTAGCAATGGTCAAAAAGTGGACCTCAGCTAGTATTGTGTACAGTTAGCTAGGCTACCTGTTACGATGACGAGGAGCTAGTTTTTGTTAATATTCGTTACTACTTTTAGAAAATAGCTTATATTCTATCAACAGCCTTGTTCTGAACAACCACCCCATTTCTAGTATAATGTCTTTTCATCCATCTTGTTACGTAGCTGATAGATCTGAGTTTACCTTGGTAGTGCTAGCTATAACACCTGTTTGCCAAGTATTGTTGTCATGGAAATAATGGGACCACCTCGTTTCATTCATTATTTTACCACTAGAGGGTGGTGTTCACTCAGCTGCTGTATGCGACCATAGAAATGTAGTATGGAAATATCCAACATAGTAATGTCCTAACTTGGTCGGCCACTTTGTCACTCTCTGTCTGAATAAGTATAGCTAGAGATGCCAATTTTAGATGTACTTGTAGTCTGTCACTTTATATATTTTATTTTGTATCACATTCAGATTTGCAAATGGTGTGAAGTAGATTTTCTTGGATTGAAACCTATGTTGGTTGTTTTTGATCAATCTCTTCTTTTGAATGCCGGCCGTGGGCTGGACTGATAGGGCCTCTCCTAGACAAAGTTCTGTAGCCCTCAAGTTTCCTTCACTGGCTATCGCAGTTGGAGTGCGATACTGTATGAACCATATTGGATTAGAATCATATGTGTTGGCAGACTCCCTGCTCTCTGCCTTGTTTCATATTAGTCGCATGCTGGGAGGTTGTAAACAGAGAACAAAGAAGAAACTCGTTGTTGACATTTAATATAGGCTATTTCATGCTTTAGTTTCACTCTATGCAGTTTTAGTAATATACATGAGTCTTTGAGTTTATTGAGTTGCCTCCTCTGTGTGTATACTAGAGAGAGAAAGAGAGGAAAGTGAGAGAGAAAAAGAGAAAGTGAGGGGCGGGGAGCGAGAGAGAGGGAGAGAGAGAGAGGGAGAGAGAGAGAGAGAGGGAGAGAGAGAGAGGGCATCCTTACAGGAAGGTGAGGAGCTAAAGGTCAGTGAACACATGTTGAAGGGTCGCCCTCTTGTCTCTTGCTGCGATACCAAACGTGACACCCTGGCTGCTTCATGCAGCGTAGGTCATGACCCCCATCTGGGGAGATTCAGTCATTTTTAGATGACAGGTTTACCTTTCCACATTGGGGAGTGGGGGTTGACTGGGAAATTATAAAGCAAAATTGAAATGATCAGATTATCAGATACAAATATTTACTGCAAGCATAATGTGCATAATTAGCAAAACAAGTTTGTCTAAACAAAACTCCCCTCCTCTGCTGACTAGGAACTAGGATACAGTACTTTGCCTTATATGCTATGGATGTTAAGTAAGTAAGTAAGTAAGTAAGACTTTATTTATATAGCACTTTTCATACAAGATTTGCAGCTCAGAGTGCTTTACATAAAATCAACAAAAACAATTAAATAGTTATTAAGTAAGTAGTAAAAGTAATTGCTGAGAAAAATGGATGAACCAATGTCTTAGTGTCCTACAGGGTCCTACAGTCAGTAAAAACAGTATCATGACTCTGTTCACCCAGAACTAAAGATGTCTTTTTTGTGCATGGTTACTTGAGACCCCTGGAAGAGTTCAATTTTTTTAGAGAGCAATGCATTATTTTATTTAGGTCATCATTGTACAGTGTCACTATTTTTGTATTTATAAACTGTGTAAACTGTACATTCCTGTAATAAAACCCCCCCTGTATAAATAAAGGATAATTGAAAAAGGTTTGTTCGCTAGAAGCCAATGGCTATAAACATAAGAGGGCTTGTCGCACACAGACAATAATGTTTATTTTCTAATCACAATAGCAGTGCTACGCCCTTCTCTGTGCCCTGGAGAGTGGGGTCACAGAAAGGTCAATATCTAACTGCGATCATTGACTGCCTTGAAAGATGACCCTACTCCCTAAACACACAGAGGCAGACAGGCAAAACGTCATGCTATAGTGAATGCAAGACAAGTTTGGTCATCTCTTTTGATAGGCTATTTGAGCTTATGTGCACAGGATTGGGGTCAGGTTTAGAGCTTACCCTGTATGTGTTTGGACAACGGATGTGCGTTTGTATGTATGTGAATCCGCTAGCTGTGTGTACTCACAGGTACAGTACATGGATGCATGTCTGCATTTAATCAGTGCTGTGGGATTTCAGTCAGTGCAACAGTGGACATCTGTGGTTCTGCCTCCGCCAGAGAGCTGTCTAGGGAGCCTGGACCAGCTCCAAATAAAGGATGAATGATTAAGGGTTCGTTAGGCCATGTAAATCCAGCAGCCAGCCTCATTACGGTCTCATCCTCAGTCAATGGAAGTCAAATGAGGGTCAGGACACACGGCTGTGGGCTGTGGTTGGGAATGTTTCTGGGTGTCATTTTATGAATATTGTTGCAAACCAACTGGCTTTTGCTCAAGCTTGTAAGCTTTCACTTGTTGGTTTGTATTTAGTACCCTAGCAAGAGTCGGGACTTGCAACAAGATACTCAGAGACACGCCCAGCCTATCAGCAAGCTGGCGGTGGATACCATTTGATCTCTACTACTAAGATAAACCATGTTGGAGTTGGGTACATTTGAGTACATTTTCAACATTTAGATATATGTAGAAATGAACCCCTGTTTATCCCCCAAAAATTATAAGACAGTTGTGTGAACTGTAATACAGAAATTACTGCAGTAGAAACCGATGGACATTTGGGGACGCTGCACGCATGCCTTGGCTCCCTGACTGCTCTGCCGAAGCGGAAGCCATCGAGGCCATCCTCCCGGACCCTCTGGGGCAATAATTTGAGTTTTTACACTTCTGCTCAGCCGCTGTTCCTATTCACCTTGGAGGGAAGTGGCCATTTCACATTTCCTGGGGAAACGCATGAGCCTTTCTGCTAAATATGTTCATCTTCAGGGAGCTGTGTGTGGACAGTATACCTGTGTGTGTATGCATGTGTGTGTGTGTGTGTGTGTGTGTGCATATGTGTGTGCATGTGGGTGCATGTGTGTGCGCATATGCATGTTCGTCTACACGCGCACACACAGTGTGTTTGCTCTCGGACTGTTGTGGGTTTGTGCTTGCCTCAACTCAGATGTAACGTGTAATGTGTAGAGTACGTGACCCATGACAGTGACGTTTGTATCCTGGTGCTGGGTCTCCTTCATCACACCGCTGTATTTGGTGAGGAGCCTCACTGAGCTTTCCCAGCTACTCCTTTTCCTTCCTGTCCATCTCCAAACACCCAAAGGACACTTGGAAGTATCTTCCCTTTACCACTCCCTTCAGTCTTTTCAGCTAACAGTTTCTCAGGCTTGGGGATTTAAATGTTTCCAAAACGATGGGAGGGCCTGACTTTATTATTGGGGTTTGATGTGGAAATGTGGCTCGTACAGAAATATTGTTTTCCATGAAAAGGTTTTACTTAAACAAACACCCTACAGTGTCTATTTCACCAACATAGATAATCTCCTAAAATTCCATGCTTTATCAACCCCCCCACCCCCCCCACCCCATCCCCCCCCCCACCCCATCCACCCCATCCACCCACGCACACCCCCCCACCTCGCACATCAGCCCACCTCCTCCCAGTATCCACCCCCCTCTGCCACACCCCCATCGGCTGAGCTGAGGTCACGGCTGACTGACAGGAAACGGGGGGTGCTTCAACATCCCACCTTTTCCCAGATCCTGGGCGGAGTCTGGACTGGACCGCATGGACCAGAACAATGGCAGGAAACGAGCAGAGAGGAGCGAGCGAGTTCCTGAAGGTGGGATATTAGTGGAGTCGCCTGGATGAGTGGACACTTCCAGCCCTCCACAAATACGAGAACAACTCATCAAGCTTGGGATTGTTTAGTAAAATATAATTATATACGACCAAATATGTTTGGTAACTATGTTGGTCAGTACAATATGTTAGGTACACTTTGCTCTCTAAGGACTGGAACAAGAATTCATTTAATTTTGTTCGGATTTTATTACAGTGTGATTGAAAAGTAATTGAAACAGTGCCCAGCAACCAGGTCAATTAAAACCTATTCCTTTATTGGCTCATCGAGTAGCACTAAGTCTGGGAAACACAATGAACAATAGGCAGTTTATACAGAGGCTACATTCCTAGTGTGCAACATTACTGTTGGTGTTCCCCACACGCACGTAAGCAGAAAATCCTCTGTGACGAGAAATTCCACCACAAAAATGTCCAGTGAAATAGCTTTATGTTGCCGTCATGTCCTGTTAGACAACTAGGCATCTAACAGGCAATAAGAAACAAAAGACTGTTTTTGTGTTATCACGTCACCCATTAAATACATTTTAAGTAAAGTTAGTTTGATGGGGCTTCATGTACACACAAACACAACTGCACAATGTACAGTATTTGTCTTTCTTATCTTAACTTATAAAATAAAGTTTAACAGTACAAAATATGATATTAAACCCCTAAAACTATACTGGTAAATTATACATTTATGAAGGTATTATCTGCCACAATCTAATGAAAATAAATCATGTGTCTACAAGTATGTAGCTTTTCCAATAATCTTGCATCCAAAGCAGCTTCAACAGGCTGCCAAGGAATCAAATGTTGACATCACTCTGCAATGGGAGTGTCCAGAAAATTTACGACCCCGTGTCGGCAAGGCAGCGCGACCTCACTGGTCGACAAGCAGCAGACTTCCTGTGGTCCCACCCACCCAGGCCGGGTCACATCCATACGGCTGGCTGCGGTGTTCGCCCTAACCCCTCCACGCCCCCCACACCCAGAGACAACCCGAGCCAAGAACTCATTCCATTGTTCTCCAGAGTGCAGACATCCCATACTTGGCTTGGCCCACATGATGTTCTAATATTCTACGTTCTTCTTGATTGGGCAGATGTGCATGATTTGAGGTGTTGGTGCGTGCATGGGTGTTTACTATAATGTTGTCTTGTTAGTTTGGCCGTAAATGGTGATGAGCAAGTATTGTCTGGGATGGGACCCAGCTTAGTCATAATACTGCAGTCTGTACACAACAACAAACACAGGAGAAGTCTAGAAAGAAAGACATGTTGAAGTGTAGCCTCCCTATCAGGGCTGACAACACTGCCCTCATGTTACCAAGACTTGGAAAAAAGGACACCCCCTCCCCAAATTTCCAGAGGATAGTTCTGGAATGTTTTTGAGTTTTCCACTGAGAGGAGACCCTTTCAGGGCTATCTGACCCCTGGCTCCTCTCTTGTCTGGAGACTGATAGAAACTGGAAATATGAGAGTCTGGCAAGTCATGACCGGGGGACCTTTGCTATTGCAAAACACTTCAGGCATGAATGGGCTGGTGTTGTTGTTGTTGTCATTATGGCTTACTGACTGCAAAATGGCTTGCAACAGGAGCTTGTAACTGTCATGAAAAAACACATCACAAACGTATTGATACTGCTGTGTGGAGTGCTCTCCAACCCACAGACTCAAAGTCGTACAGAATGGCAGTGTAAGCTGTAGAGAATGGCAGTGTAATGGGCCACTGCACCAAAGCTGTCGACTGATTGCCTGAGCCTACAAATGACTAGATCTACGGTAAATGAATAGACAGATGCCTTGGTAAACTAAGCTGTGCTGGAATTACCAGGTTGTGGGTTCACTGTGGTTACTGGAGAGTTGACCCAAGGCCAGAGTAAACCCAGTGTGAGAGGTTCACTGTGGAGTTCCTGGTGGTCATGAGACTAAGTGGAACTGTTTGTGACTGTGTACACAAAAGCAAACGGATCAAAAGTTCAGTGGCAACGTATTCTTAGAAACAGGAAGCGTCTCTGTGTTGTGTGCACGGCTCACATTTCCATCGGGTACTAAAACAAAACCAAAGCGGAAAGCGGTTGATTTGATGTTGTTGTTTGTGTTGTTTTGCTTTACATGCCAAAGAGACGAGCCCTGTGAGAAGGTCAAACTCATTCTGCATTCAGAATATTGTATGTGGTTTTAGCCTTTCAAAGTTGACCAGAACGTTCTCACTGAACTTGAAGTTGACGAAGAAAAAGGGCAAGCAAGTGTCAACAATCTGTCACAAAGAGGAAGTGTGTCCTCTGATCATGTGACAAACAAATCAACAACACAATACTGGTTCCAAACCCCGAATTTAAAAGAATGTCAAATAGTCTCAAGGTTCTGAGATGACAAGATCATGGGAAATAGTGTCTTTCAATCATATTTCCAATATGGAAAAGAAACATCTAGTAACACAGCTTTTGGTACTGTTCCCTTTGAGGGAGAAAGGCCATACTGTATGTTTTAACAGAAAGCAAAACAGATGTGCTAACCAGGAAGTCATCCCTCAGGGCACGTAATTAGTAAGAACTTCTCAAAGTCCACTTTTGTGATTTGAACAAACACAGCTGAATATTTATTGGATTTTCAAAAGCCTTGATGAAATCATTATGTTGCACTACGGCTTGTACGTGTTTTCCCGTCATGTGTTGTTTTGAAGATAATTAAGGTTGTATTTGGTGGAAACGATTCAAAACCTTCGCCTTTGAATCAACACGCTTGTAACACTTGAATTGTTGGACCGAGTGGCTGCAGAAGAGATGAATTAGATGTGAACACATCTGGGACCAATATATGCTATACAGTTACCGGTAATAATATATAAATAGCTATGCTTGGAAGAAATATAGTTCAAATGGAACCTCACAAACAAAATATTTGGTCAAACATTTCCTGCTTGAATCAAAAATGTATCTCATGTCATGCAAAGACGCAGAACCATGAGTACAGCCATGTCACACCTTCCACTGGAAAGAGTAGTGCACAATGCTCTGCAGCAATGAACTCTGTTTGGATTCCCAGTACAGAATGCTTGTGCATGCACTGTAGGTGCACAGTGGTAAACTGTGTCTGTCGCTTAGATTTATTTTAATCAGGTTTGCTTTTATCTATGTCATTTCTGTCTGCATCCCCGTGAAACTGTTCGTTTACTGCAAGTCGTTTAGCGTGCCGTTTCTGTCGCATTCAGTTCTTGAGAAGACGGTGATGCCTCGGTTGTGAAGTGGCAGGATGTCAGACATCCTGTTGGACTTCAGGCTAAATCACAACACTAGAAAGCCATAGTAACATCAGTAACTACGGTATACCAACGTCTCTCAACGCTTGTCCTCTGGGCCCACATTCCTTCATTATTTGCTTTAGATTCATTCACACATTTCTATTCTCCAACACATCTGATTAAAATGTTTCCAGCTCTGTAGAAGCCTGATAACCCGTTCATTTGAATTAGATGTAGAAGAGGAAAACATCTAAACCATGCAGAGCAGTGGGCCCCAACGGCCAGGGGTGAGAAAGACTGCTGTCTACTAAATATCACAAATCTAACCACGTTAGGCAAAGGTAGGACTTCATAGCCTTTATTTTACAGAAATATAACTTGTACATTTCCAAACACACAATAGGCTCCTTCAAAGTACAGTTTACTAATGATTTTTGATTATTATTAATTTTACAGAACTTCATCAACTCCCACTAAAATGACATTCAATACATTTACCATACATCGTGTCCACCAAGAGCAATAACGCTCAACGTTTATGCCCAGTCTCAATAACTAGACCCTTTAAATCCTGAGCTAACGGCTTTGTGTCAAGAGACAAATATATTCTAATTTGAGTAATAAAATCATAAGTATTGACATCAAAATATACTTCACACATCATGAACTGATATCTGATATCAAATGAAATGTTTTGGAACAACACCCGAGACACGTCAGTCCTAACCATGACTGATAAAGTAACCATGGAAACGCAGATGCAAAGAAACAAATGCAAGATGAGGTTCACAAGCATATTAATTTGACAGTATAAATCACTTAAATATCAGTTGGCCATACAGTTATGATAATTATCGGATATAATGTTAAAGATATATTTAAAATGACAACATTGAATTATACACACATTATTTACATGTTTTTTACTTCTCTTTTCAACTTTTTCCCTCACTAATATATACTGCTTGTCTGTGAGCAGAATTCTCTCCAGCATTTGGACTTGAAGCAACTTACACAGACACCTATTCAATACACTTTAACGATTTAAAGTGGGTTCATTTCATGTACCAGACAGAAAATTACACATTGGGAGCCTGGTTTAAAGCTCCAACAATAGGAAGGACGCCCGTGGTGGGGTTCAATCAGTAGAACAGTGTGGTTCTTGTCATAGAAAGTTAGGAAGTGTCTGTAACAAGTTATAACTTCAGTGCCTAAGGTTCTGTTGGATTCCTTTCTATGTAGTTAAATCCAGAATAGTTTTTCTGCTAAACTTGAATGCAAACCACCTTTAGTCTTACACCTCTTGGGCTTAATCAGTCTTTAATTCAGCAATCAAAGCGTCTATTGCACATGAACAGATTGTATTGTCTTTAGGATGAAAATCTAATGCCATATACAGTTGCAGGTAGACCCTTTCCCTTCCTTTGTAGGGTTATACTGTCGACTGAAGTGCCAGTCACAAGGTAGATAAACAGTGGAAGGAAGTCCTCTCTAGAAAGGCAGGTTCCATGTATGCTGAAGGTATTAATTGGTTTGTAAGTCTTAGTAAAACCAGGTCTTTGGAATGGACTTTCTCTATATCTCTCAAAAGAGTTTTCTTCCCCCATCTCATCTACCACTGTACAATGGCCACAGTAATCCAAAAGATTTGTGAAACCCGACTCTATCTTTTCCCCGACTCCTGATGGCTCCCTGGGACATGCCCTCACGCGAATGGATTGTCCGACCTGTGGATGGTGGTCTCGATGTCCAGGTAGTTCTTCCCGTTCATGTGCTCAGTGTGTCCGTCTATGCTGTAGCAGCGGTGGACTTCAGTCAGAGATGACGCCACGTAGGAGGCGGAGCGAAACACGTCGGCGTGGGCGAAGCTGCCCCCGAACTGCATCCGCTGCTGATTCCAGTGTCGCCGTAAAACGCTTTGGACCTAAGAAGTACATTGTTCCACACAGAGGAAATCGGTTGGGGTGACATCTTACACCAACTAAATATTTACAATAACCAAACCGAATGTTTAGTGGTTTTATATGATTTCTAGGTTTCAAATTGTCAGTTCATTTTTTGAAAGATATTTTGGAAACCTATACACATTTATAGTAGAAATAAATAATGTATTTCTAATTAGCATTTAATAATAGAAATGGTTACAGTCTTACCTCTCCGTTGAAGAAGCAGAATATCGTAGCAACCAAAAGACCCTAGAGAATCCAAAAAATTGCTTTGTTTACCCCATGAGGTTTTGAGGGTCTTCCATCAGCAGAATACAATTTACAATAAAAACAGCTGACATTATAAGTAAAAACCTGACTGTTTATCAGCTCCACACCACCTCTAGTCCAGTCTAACCTGATAGTTCATGAGGATGTTCATGACATAGCCGTATATCTCAGCGGAGCGTCCCTCGGGCTTGTAGGGGAGCAGGACGAACTGGATGCCCAGCAGAGGGACCAGGATGAGTGTGGCCCTCACAGCCTTCATGTAGAGGCTGAACTCAGCCTGGTGGGTCACCTTCAGCTTGGTGATGAGGACACGCACAATGTTCAACAGGAAAAACAGGTTGACCTAAAATGGATGATGAGTAGAGGGAGATGAGGTTGAGATGAGGAAAGGGTTTAACTAGACATGGCATTTAAACAAAACACAATATAGTGTTACCAGTAGCTAATCATTTGGTGAATACATGATAAGAAATAATACTTTGTCATGTTGCGAGAACATCTCACAAAAATCATTGTCCATTTGGCTAAGAAATCCAATTATAGAGGTCTAGACTGTAAATGTAATTGTTCCAGTAGTACTGATACTTACTAGTAGTGCAGCACAGATAGGACCATGGATGATGTACAGAAGGGAGGTGTCAGAACTGATCCAACAACTGCAAAAATAGTTACAGGGAGAAAGGAAAGACGTATAATATATATGTATCTTTAGAAGACAGTCTCTGTTGTTTGGTGTCAAAACTGGGATGAGAGGACACTCTCCCCCCCGAGACATAATAGAAGGAGCTGCTTCTTCTCAGTTCCTCCTGACATGCTGAACATAACAGAGCTGTCACATTGTTCCTGAAGACCCTGACACATACAGGGGTTGTGTACTCCTTTGTTTAATTATTATGTCAAACAAACATGCAGTAACCATTTAATTGGATCTTTAAGGACCTTTGTTTTTATCAAACTGACTTACTTGTCATTGTAGTAGCAACAGCGGGCTACAGCATGTATCAGAGCAGGTATCAATGGAAATCCTGAGAGAAATGGAAAATTAATTTGACCAGCTGGAGTAAACAGCCAATACATTTATGACCGTGATGTTTCTTTAAATTGTATCCACACAAACATCACCATTAGCAATCTTTCCATTTGCTCAACACATCTTTCATTTCTCCCTTCTTGGAGAAAATCTATTTTAGAAGATTATGATGAAAGCTTCTCTCAGCGATGAATATGGATGCCCCAGTAATGCTGTCTACATGATACACAGGCACACTGCATGTCAAACTCTCATGAAGATTACCTTTCTGTCTACTATACAATTAGCAGTGATACATGGGTGGGGGACAGCACAGAAAGGAGGGGATATTGATAAATGTACAATATGCCCACCATTTATTTATGTACTAACCTACACCACTGGAATATTTAGTATTTAATCAGGAGCTTTAAATGGTAAATGGACTGCATTTATATAGCGCTTTTCTACCTTAGCGGTTTACAATGTTTGCCTCTCATTCACAAACCCTCTCTACCCACTGAGCCACAGCCTGCCGCAACATGAGCTTGGTGTCCCTTTACGTACCCCATCCAAGAAGGTAGTACCACATCAGGTGTTGCTTCTCTGCGAACACTGCCACGACTATGAGCGTGTGCAGGTAGATGCCCTCACACAGCATCCAGAAGTAGTTACAGCCAAACAGGTAGAGGTGGATGAAAGTGACCACTTTACAGCTCACCTGAAATGATGAAAAGGACGGTATAGATTATAGTATAGATTTTGATATTCAACTGTGTGTCAAACAATTTGCCAGCTAGCCACTCACATGATAAAGTATGCAACCTAATCGTTATTTATTTTTTAAACAGTTCCCAAATTGACATATGAAATGGGAAGAAGAAACATCCCAAAAACAACTATTTTAAATTGTTCTCAATGTAGAGATTGTGTACCGCATATAGCGTATATATATATATATATATAAATGTCAAAGCTCAAACCCACCGGGTTACTCTCAACAAGTTCCCGGTTGTCTGCCACAGTCAACCAGATGATGGTGATGATCGAGTTTAACACAAATGAGAAGAAGAGGTTTTTATGCAGCGTTATCCTCTGGCAGCTTAAACTCCTGGGGGAGGCAGAGGGGAACACACAAACAACTTTACTCAACTGAGTGGAGCAACACTGTGTATCCTTATATCAAAGTTGACAGACAAGAACAGGACAACGTGCACTGCACTCTATAGATGTATTTGTATGAATGATAAAAGTCCAATGTTGTATAACGTCAAACCGTAAAACACAGAGTGCCTGTTGTGGGAGCGTCTTACTTGAAGTGAAAGAATATTCCCAATGAGATGAACAGAGATATTAATGATAATCCATGGCCGATTAGAACTAAGTAGAGGAGGTTCTTCGCATTCTGCAAGGCAATATAAACGATGAGCAGTCAGCATAAACAGGTTATGAGACATATTAAATCAGTAACATGAGCTCCCTAGATCTCTCACACTGTATTATATTGTGAGATGGACAAACAACAACTACATGCTAAACCCACCATTTCACCTTCCGTGGAGTTGCCTCTGCATAGTGTGAAGTTCGTCCATGTCCTATTGCTTAGGGGGTGGCGACCCCAATCACCTGCTTCAGTACAAACTTTGGATGCCACTTCTGTTAAAAGAAAGAGAAAAAGGGATTTGAACATCACTGTCTGTTTAAGTATTGTAATTAAAATACATGAAAACAGGATCCTTTAATTCAATTGTATTCCCTGATGCTTTTGTGGACATGTACAAACTCGAAGATTTAATTAGAGAGGGCGCATCGATGAAAAGAATGATCAAGCTGCCAACAAACTGTCAAAAGAGACTACTGTAACTCGGACCAAAGTCATTAGCGTTTTCATTTGTGTTTGTAAGCAAGCACATCTCCCTCACAAAGGAACTTCCTGACTCAGAGTGTGTGTGTGAATTCACGTTAATTACACATTTCCGATGCCTGGGTTCCTTTGGATCTCTTAGGTTAAAGACATACCTTTAGTATCAAAGTTGTTGTAGTAGTCTGGACAGTGCTGCTCTGTGGTGAAGCCTGCCTCTGTGTCCTCCCAACACAGCCAGCCATCCCAGGTCCTGCCGCACACCGATTCTGACACACACAGATGGAACACACTCAACATGGTGTGTGCAGTTCATGTTCTTTAGAGTTCCCTGAGTCTCTCTTCACTGATGAATGCCTTGCAATGAATAATCCTTCTGGATGATGTAGAGTATGTTCATATTACAGTCTGTTCTAAAATGTATCAAACAAACTTTGCAGAGTAAGACCCTGCTATTTTTCCATTTGAATGATTAATAATACATTTGACAAATATTCAAGTTAAATAAAAATAGATTCAGATAAACTAAGATTTTATTATTTTTGTCGTTAAAATCTTTTGTGAGAAGGCTAACTTCTGTATGCATAATGACTAAACTAATTTGGTGAAACTTTCTCCTGCAGTTCCTCACAGAGCTGGCTGCCAACCTTGTTTGTCGTGGTTATAGTCTTTCATAATTTTCTGGTAGCATTCATACTGAGCTGTCACAATCTTGTTCCGGGAGTCACTGATGCTGTGATGGGAGATTTGGGGATCCACATAGGTCTCGTTGTCCATAGAACTCCCCAGCACAAACAGCTAGAGCACGACAGTATAACACAATCAATATAACCTTTCTGTAGGCCTAAATATTCAAAATATACAACAATTAAAAGAGCTTTGGATATGACACTTGATTAAAAAAGGAATTACCACTCTGGCAGAAAACAGCAGCAGAAGTGTGAGCATGCCGCTTCCATCCATTCTGGGTTTGTTTTCTGTTTAGTACTTAATCAGTCTCTGTGAAGATATAAGGAAAACATCATAGGTTCTATCATTTATAATTGGACTATTCCTGTCCTGTCCTTAACTCACTTAACTAAAACACGAGGTGCACTCAAACGGAAAAACGAATCAGGTTTCAGCATTTTTAAATGCAGTCTGCTTAGGGTCTGATGTGCCTTGCTCAAGGGCACACTAGTAGGGTCTTCAACCTTGTTACCTCCAGGTCTCAATTAATTCACTCGCGCTGTGTGAACTATGACAAAACCTACAGCATTGACAGTTGAGGAGAAAAAAAACAGTTCTGTGTTTTAACGGCAGAATAATAACAAGCCTGACCGTGATAACCTTTACCCTTCCTGGGCCAACTGAGGGGGGAGTGGGAGAGATGCCGGATCCTATGGGCTGAGCAGAGAAACAGACCAGGACACCCCTAACATTCCTAGTGAAAAGAACCCAGTTGGAGTCCTCTGTGTCTCAAGGTAAGTCTTTCCAGCACATTGTAGGTTCATCTTTGTTTAGCTAGCGGGAGGGAACCCTGGCATCAGCCTGTTCCTTCCTCTTTCTTACTATCTTCCAGTTCTCGCTCATATCCCACCATTTTTGGCCTTTTCTTCTCTGATTCTTTAGTGCAGTGCTCTACCCTCATCCCCACACTACTGAATCTCGGCAAAACTGTGTCAGCTGCGACAACATTTAGTAAATAATGTGTTCTTGAACACACCCCTGGAAACGTACCCAAGTTTCTCCCTTGCCTGAGACCCTTTATTGACTGTCTTCTTTCTCAAAGGAGAGAAAATGACATCCTTGATCTTGATCAGAGGATAGACAGACGTTTGCTCTGTTTATTGTGAATGTGACAACATATCTTTACACAACACTTTTTAACGTACTGTATAGCACACCTTACTTTATACAAATGCTGCCATTATGTACAATTACATTTACTTTTAAGTTGCAGTATAGGGAATGGCATCATCAGGTATTCTTGCAATGTTAAACAAAATAAAATAATGTCTTTAGTATAGGCCAAATAAGTAGGCCCAAAGTTTGATCAATTATGTATTCAGAAATTCTTTGCTGATTCCCATTGGTTCCCAATGACAAAGCAAATAAACAAAGTATTTCACATTGAAGAGAAACAGAGTTAAACTGGACATTTGGTTTCATGCACTGTCTGGTAAGACAATCAAAGCCAACTCATGTATGGAGATATTCAAGTCCTGAGTAGAGAAGCATGAGAAACACATGGTGATTCTATGCATGGTCCCGAATATTTCAGACTTCCTGACAAACATGGTGCCCTTAAGAATATCTTCAATACTATATTTATATAATGTCACAAATGCACTTTGTGTTGTGAGAATGAAAAAAATAAACTTAATTTTGAATGGCCTTTTCTCTTTCTATACAATGACATACTGTCTAAAACCAGACCATAAATGTATTCTACATTTTCCTTTAAATGCTCTCTTACATAACAATGGAGATAACATATAGAACAGGATACAGCACCTAGGCACACACTGAGACTGCATGTCTGTTGTCTTCTGCAGTGGACTGTTACTCTTGGGCACGTTTGAATTGTGATCGAATTGGCAATTTGTCTACTCTCCAGATAGTGTAAAACGTTAGTCCGATCTGTCCTTATTTAACATAACTTTCAAATGGTTGATCATAAGGTGTTCATTTCTAAGGCAAATTCGTAAAAAATTACATCTTACCTTGCCGATAATCTGAATAACTCAATTCGAAAAGTCCCCTGTAATCGATAACGAGCTCCGAGCGCAGTTATGATCCGTGTGTATTCGATGAGAGTACACTATCAACTTTCTACTGAATTGAACTCAAAGTGAGCTACCGTATGCAAGAGGCCGGAGTGAGCTGTCCGGTTGAAAATGATCCAGCCCAGCATCCTGTTACATCATGGATTTTTCGGCTGGTACTGTATCTGTTAGACCTCCCAAAAATGTTTGACCTAACTTCTATTTCAAGAATACGCGAATACGTTAACAAACATTGAACCTTGCTCATAACAGGTCAACACATTTGGCTAAATAGGACTACTGTCTTTTTATGATGTTTGTTTAAAAGTTTTGACTCACAGTCCCATGTTACAGATTGGAGCTATAATGACTTGCTTTCCTACATGTTTTTTTTATTTATTATTGAGCGGTTGAGGTTTTGAATCGATATGAATCACACAATGAACAAACCTAGGTCTGCAAACTGTACACCTAATTATAACGAACTACCCCAATCTAAAGACCTGTCAGAAATGTTTTATTTTAGATACCAAAGATATTCCTGAAGAGGGCAGCAAAGAACCTTGTTTAGCTATACACGAAAAGGGTTGCGAGTGATCAAATCATAACTGAATTACCATCTTTTGATTGTACAAACAGGGTGTTACAACACTTACTGAGAGGAGAAAGTTTTCAATCCCCTCCTTTAATGTTTTTAAAGTGAAGATAATTTTTATCCTAAATGGAAGAATAAGTATTAAGTTTCAATCACAGGATTAAGGCTTTGTATTCTTAATGTCTTCGCTCAGTGCTTTGATGGCATTTAACATGATGATGAAAAAATCAAAAACCTGACTGCATATTCAGAAAATACATTGTGATAGTATCACAAGTACATAAACTCAATAGTGTTCAAAGTTAGTGCGGCCCTGCCAGTCATTATAAACACATGACCTTTGCTTTTTGACTGACCTCCTGCAGCTAAATGATGTAGCCTAAATTTCTTTTTTTGTTTAGTCACCTTAAAGTTTCCTTCCTAAGTTGTGGGAGAGTGGAACCTTTAAACCAAGTAAACTACAAAAATAGCTGAACTAGAACACTTCTTTTCATAGCTCTTTCACTGGGTCCAGTGGGAAAGTACCAGAGCTGTCAATCATTCAGAGCTACAGCAAAAGCATGTTCACCTTGAATGGTAGGGAAACCTGAAAACATATAGAAAGTCACTCTTCAGCTGTTGACAGAAAACAGTACATTTTCTGTGAGATAAAAGTATCACCAAATATAGAAACCAGCAAGATGTTTTCAGCAAGGCATATATGCACAGACTGAGTACAAGAGGCCTGAGGTGGTAGGATTAAGCCAGGCCCCTGCTTCATATTGAAGGGAAACAGGACTTATTACTCATTTATGGACAGGCCAACTGTCTGCACAGGGAGACTTTAGTAGTGAATCACTTACAGTGGAAGTCTTACCTGTCGATAGAAGACAGTTCTGCTCGGAGAATTAATGCTAGGCTGTGTCGAGAGACTAGTGAAACGTGCTTTAGGATTACTGGTGCATCGACCATACCTGTCACTTACAATACTATTAGCAGTTCGTTATGGAAGAGAGGTTGAGAGCGAAGAGGGAGAAGAAAGAAAGACAAGTGTGGAGGAGCTGATTCTTTTTAATATCATGAGCGGCGTGGAATCCTTGAGCGAGCCTAGACATACCCCCCCTTTCCCCCAACTCCCCTTCCAACTCCCATCTGCTCCCCTCGGTCGCGAAGGCGTGATCAGAAGAAGCCTTTCACATAAATCAGAAACGGGTTAGACACCAAAGGCCATCATAGCAAGATTTGTCGAAGACCTTGGAAACAAATAATGAAAACTCTAAGCCTAAATATAGCCGCCAGTTCGAACATGCATAACAAAACATGCTTGATGCACTTTACGAAATTGCATGACTTGGGAGTGAGAACTATATTCCAATCAACTAAGTTCCTGTGTTTAGAATCAGAGACCAGAGCATTACCTATGATGGAATACATAGTCATGTAACTAATGATCTAACTGGAAGACTATCAATCAACCCAGAGTCTATGCTTTTGCTGTGTTTTGCATATGATATAATGCAGATGATGGAAATATTGAACACGGACTCCTCTATAGCTAGACAGTCAAGAGCAACATCTTTCACTGGAACATTAAGGTCAGTGCCAAAAATGCCTTTCAGATTAGCTTGAGAAAAAACTACCATTACACTAGTGTAATCATAAAGTAGTTTCGGCATATTTTCCTCCAAAGTCTTCAGAGACAAAGTCTTCATGTTGAAAGGTTTTGCCCCAAGGTATTTTTGTGATTATAGTAAGGCAATGCTAGGTGTGAAGGTTGCAATTAAGATGCATCGATTGCACACCATAAGAAATATTAGATTAATGTCCAAAGGACCAACGTTGAAAACTGTGACAAATGAAAACTCATCCGTTATGACTAGGCTAAGCAAAGTTACTGAAACTATGGCCCTTAGCATTCTAAATTTGCAAGATTTGCTCAGGTGATAGGAAAGGTTATGCCATCCATTCATAAAAGAAGTGTCGGTTAACTTTATCTTGCACTTCAATGGTGGACTGACCATAATACGCTATTTCTACTACCCTGTAGAATTCTGCACAAAGTTTTCAGACCATGCAATTATCATTTTTCAAAACTTGCATTCAGTATTATGTGTTTTCATTCACTAGTGTGCATTCTTTATTCTACAACTCTATATTAGTACTACTACTACTCTACTACTATATAGAGGAGATAGTAAACTAGAAACACAATACTGCCTAAAGTGCAGAAGTTACAATGAGCTTTGAGTTGCCTCCAGAACATAATGTAGCCATGGCAATAGAAAATAAGCATCAATCCACTTCACAGAGCAAACATCAGTTGTGGAGAACTGTTATTGATAAGTGTTCCTTAATGCCTCAGTAATGGGTGCTGCACATTTTGACCAGTGATTACTCCTTTCACAGGATAGTGTCTTAGAGAGACACACAATGATTGGACGATATCAGACCTGATTCTCTGAAAGCTCACATCTAAGAGCATTGCATTATGTAGTCTCGGAGTGACCCTATTTTCTTTTCATCTGAAAAAGAAGACAAGAGCTATCTAAAAGCTTTTCTTAAACTTGGCTGCTGGGCTTTGAAATTACAGTTTCTTTTTAAATCATGCATACCATAAAAGCAAATTAAATCTGCGTGGACAATAGTTGCTATAGTAATATACTACAACTGCATAGTGCTACCCAACTGCAGTCAATTGAACTCTACTTTTTCGTAGCTATTACTTTGGTGCAGTTAGTTAATTTACTTCTTTTCTCCCTACTTAAGCCTTTTCAGCGTATTTAATTTACGCAACAGAAGATGTAGCACAGTGCAATGCTAGGCGTGGACTTAAGGCTGAGGTGGGAGGGTGGGGGGGGTGAGTGATGCTGCCAGTCTGCTGCTTTATAAAAGTCTGGTTCGGAGCTGTGAATCCATCAGCTTTATTGTTCTGCTGTGGGTCTTACTTGGGAAACAGAGAAAGGGGAGACGTGTGCAGACTACGATCTCCTACTCAACCACCCTGTCCAACAGATGTCCCAGTTTTATCAAAAAGGTTCTAGGAAGTGCTCTCAAATTGCTTAGTGTTTCTCACCAAACCGATTACCTTTGAGTCATGAAGAACTTCAGCAGTAAATTTTGCTTTTCAAAAAACACCAAATTACTATTTTGGAAAAGACCAGGACAAAGCTGGTGGAACACCAGGTGTTCAAATACATCTCCTGGATATTTAGCTACTTTTGGATTTGGTGTGCAAGGGCTTTTACTCTACAACTGTTTGCTGTTAGTGTGTATACAAAGTGATGTTTGGTCGTTTGAGATTCAACACGAGTGTAAACGATTCTGAGAGGCTGGTCTGCAATGAATCCTTGAATTAATGCCGAGACCTGCAAACACATGACATGCAGGCACATAAACATGTCAGTTTCCTCCATTGCTGAACCTTGAAGTCTTGGACTACTTTATGCTGATATTTTCTTGCATTTTGTTTTGTTTTTATTCAAGGAACATCAATGGAAAAGGCTATTACACACCTACAATAATAAACGCTATCACTCATATAACTGGGGAGGTGGATAAGGTCTATTTCAACACAGGCAGAATGAGAAATGTCCTATTTGGCCACAATCTCCTACAGTTCCTCTTCTCACAGTGCACACAATACACATGGGCTTATGATAAATGACCGGTTCAACCATAGTCCACCCATTTCTGGAGCAAACTCCCCCTCACCTGCTTTCATGCCAACTACTGGTAAATGTTGAGTGAATGAGAAACAGTTTGAAGTTCATTTCTCTATAAATTCCTCCTTTTTCAAGGCCTCTGCTTACAGAAGTAGTACAGTAACTGCAGTTGTTGACTAGATGCAAGACTAGATGGTAGTCGGTTCCCTAAGGGCAGATCTAAAATGGGAAGCAAGGAGACTGTGCTGAAAGACACAGTGGGGAAGATGGGTCAGGGGTGAGCTAGAGGGTGAATAAGTGAGATACAGGCCCTAAAAGTCAGTAAAAGTCATGTTTTAGCTTTTTGTTATTCATTTTCAATCCTCTATTACTGATACATGCTCGGCTGTGCCCTCAGGCCTTTATGGGTTTGTTCAATAGACCCCTGCTCCTATACACCATGTTCACAAATTTTGATCTTGCAATATCCTTCCCCAGTATGAAGTTCCCTTACAGTGCATGATGAACTTTTGAGAGTGGTGGAATACGTTTGACATTTTAATTGTGCTGCAGATAAAATGAAATTGGGGTGGTGAGTGGGAAGATTAAAAAAGGTTTAAGGGGAAAGATGATCCTTTCCATGCATGACTGACTTGGCTGCTAAAGTGAATTGAAGGCAGCAAGGTTTTCTATTAAAACTTGAAATGAGAAATCTACCATTTGTACAGCAAAAAGAGTCTTTCTCTCTATTCTTTAGAATCTAAGGTAAGTTTATTTTTTCCTTCACAAAAGTACCTGTCAGATCACGAATATTGGTAATTTCTTAGAGGACTGAAGTGTCAACATTAATTAAACCAGAAGCTTTGTCTCTTTCATAATTACACCCAATAACCTACAATAAGCGTTCTGTGTCAGTAGAGCTGTGCCACCTATACTTTAATTCAGTCTCCTCATACGCATTTGTCTTGCTTCAGCCCCAAACGGATGCCAGAGTGCATGTCTCCCTGAGGAAACGTCCAACCTGGATAATGAAAAGGAGTGTTGATAATGTGCCCACTCTCTGCTGCATTCTAATGGTATCATTAGCGTCGTAACGCAGCACAATTTGTAGATGCCCCGTGGAGCTGGAGCCATGAAAAGTTACACATTGTAAAGACAAAGATGCTTCTGTATACATAGTGTCAGAGACCACTGTGTGTTGATGGTAAACAGTATCCAACAAAGAGTCTTTCATCTGGTTGAGTTGATTCATTGGAGCATGGTCTACCTGAGTTACAGACTGGCCTGTCTGCTATTGAACTGCAATCTGTCTTTTGGCCAATCATTGGATACATTTTATTGCTTGAATCTATATTAAACTTAGTCTGCTCTTTGCTTTTTCTACTGCATTGCCACTGTTTCAGGAGAGTCAAGCAAAGGATTATTATTTGAGATTATCAAATTGAGAACATACTGTATCATGAGGCAATGAATATGGATGGTATGTCTCATTTGCATATCTCAGTAATGTGGATCTATTGAGTTTCTGATGAATGAAAATGGGTAAATTAGGTGACTGGGTGACTGATATGGATGGAGCCTGCCACTCTTTTAATCAGCATGATTTATTCACCCAGTTTGGAATAATTGAGATAACTATATGTTTGCATGTTTGTTATTCAAAAAAATATATAGTTAGAGAAACGTCTTTGTTGAGACTTTGAGGGGCTCAAAGAACCGCAACATGCTGTGCCTTACTGTGTACGTTTGTGTACACGTGTGTGTGTGCATGTCTATGTTGTGTGTATGTAGGGTGCTCACGTGCAATCAAACCCATGGACTATGGGTTTGGATACTGTGTATACTGAACAATCATGACTTGTTTATGTTATCTGAAAACTATGTAACAGCTGGATACTGAACAATCATAACTTGTTTATGTATCCCAACTGCAGTGCAACCCTGAATCACTCAATGTTAAACGCTCGGTGCATCTGATCACAGCACAGCAAGGTGATGTTCATAATACTGAGACTGATCACAAACGACACACAAATATACACACAAGTAAGTACAATGATGAATAACTGTATGATATGATTACTTTATATAACCCATTTGATGGCCAGATCAGCTCTCTAGGCCTAAAGTATATTCTGTGTACACAGTGCATGCAGTGATTTTGTTGTTTGTCTGCACCATATCCATATCAAGTTGTTTATTAATAAAACGACTTCTGCTGTCATAAAAAAAGACTGCTTTAAACATCTAAGAAACAACTTGATGTTATTACTTATGTAGCTGTCCTTGTAACAACATTGTGTGGTACCTTGATGTTAGTTTGTACCTAGAATCTCCTCTCTCCTTTCTTTGATCAGGTGTTCATTAACATACAGTTGATGATTGCTATTCTGATGGAATCAAGTTGAGTAGCAAGCTTGTGGAATATTTTTTAAAGAATACAATTTGAATGAAGGTTTATTGATTTCATATGCATTACATAAATTTATGGTTTACATTTTACAAATGATGTCAACCCCTCCCATAGAGAACCCTGAGCTCAAACCATTTCTACAGAAATGATTTACAGTGTACTTTCAAAGTCATTGACAATAAATCTGTTTTCCTGATGAGCTTTTGAAAAATGGATCACCAAAACATTTTTCATTTTTATGTATTCCTAATCCTAACGCCAACATATACCACCTCCTAACTTCCTACCCACTTCCAAAATTGCAGCACTGCATGGTGAATGTTCATCCTCTTCTCCTTTTTAATAGGACTTAATAAAAACTAAAAAAAAATCATTTTTTTTAACAAATGTTCACCTATGTAGCGAAACCTGCTCTATGTCTTTAATACTGCTTCATACATTTAAGTATAATATCAGGTGGACATGAAACTGAGAGAGGTGAGTGTTTGACAGTTTGCCAAGACAAGCCTGGTGTGATTATGTTTTACCCGCCCTACAGCTCTTCTCTGATTTGATGGGGCCATTGTAAGAAGTACCTGGGATTGACACTCATTACAAAACATTCACTGAATTCAAACATTCAGATGTTGAAAATGTGACGTGTGCCATACCGACACCTCTTTCACTTGGCTTTCTTACCGAGCTATGTGGGTCATTTAAAAAAAACATATTTTATGTTCAGGGGTGGAAATGTTTTTGCACGAATTTATGCCCCTCTTTTCTGTTGTAACGGTGATGCATCTGCACATTTTCCCATTGATCTAATAAAAGCCATTTCAGGAGGACAAAAAATTGCAGCAGAAATTGCTATCATCAGTGTCTGTGTATGATTAATGACAGCTTGGAATTGAATGGTACACTAAGGCTGATCTCTTACACATGGTCAGACTTTGTATCACAGCACGATAGTGGTAAGTCAAGTATTACCTTCAAAGGAATGTCAGTCATCCTCCAGCACATTCAAGTGTAAGATTCATGTTAGCAGTGTTTCCCACAACTGACAATGATTCCCCTCCCACAGACACACTTTGAAAGGTTCAATCTGGAGTCTATTTTACCCAAGCAGAATGTTATGATCCAAGCTATTCATTGACAAAGAAGAGACTTTGGTTTGTGAACTACACTGTTATTTTTGTTGTCTCTGAAGGTGTTGAGGAGGCTACTTCCTTTATCAATCTGAAGAAACCTGACTGCAGTAAAACAATTATGGATATCAGGGCATCTTCTTTGAAACCCATCAACCACAAGTTGTTTATTTCTTGCGTTTAAACTTTCACTATGATATTGCTTTTGAAGAATGTTTCGACTTTTAATATGTTAAGGAATATTCTCGATCCACATATACTCATGACTGCAGTTTGGTATCAGCAGGATAGGCTTATTGACTGACGTCACTAAGTTTTGAAGCGCGGCCGTACTGTACCACTGTGCTTCCAGAGACGGCTAGTGGAGGGGATAAGGAATTTAGATTTATCCAATCCATTCAATTCGCACCCGTTCAATGTGACTAGAAGACGCTCTTTACCATTCGTCGTTCAGTGGTAAGTCATTCCACTTTATGTAAATCTCTTCAAATAATTATGTTTATGTAGGATGCATACGAAACTTATTTTCAGTCAAAGCAAAAAATCAGAGGAAGTGCATTACGTTTGAATTTATCTTATAGTTTAATTCGTGTGTTAATGACAGCAATCATTGGTTTTGAGTGCACTTTGTCGTAGCCATAACCAAATTATGGAATAGATCGTTTTTTAAAAGCGGATGAGTAGCCTATTAAATGTCGATATATTCTATAGTAGTGCACTCTGCACACATGTATGGAGCCCAATTGCAACCCGAAACGATGTGCAGCCTAAACAAAACCATTATTTTTTAATATCGAACAGCGTACAGCCTGTAGAAAAGTGCTGGCTGAACCAGTTGAAAAAGTTGAGGGTGTGAATATATATTTGGATAAACTACGGTCGTTCTATAGCCTAACCGTTGCGTCCGATGCAAAAGCAATAACAACGATAGGTGTCCATGGTTGTCCAAAGTGTGACACTTCAAAGTAATTATTCTGCAATGGGTTTTGCAACGCCTGAAGCATGCGAAAAGTAGGCCAATAACAGTTCTTAGCCCTGTCTGCTGGCATTCTTTAAATGAAAATATATTATTGGCGTACTATAACTTATTGTTATATATACATTGAGTATAAAACGGATAAAACCAGCCTGAGGATGAAAAAAAAGAGAAAATAGATTAATGAAGTTCAGCCTATGTACCAACTGCATTGTGTACTATGTTTCATGAATTGCGGTTCTGTATTTCTGTGCCAGTGGATATAAATCTACTTTTCTTGCCTTGATGAAGCCAAGTTTCCGCTTAACTCATTATGGACAGCAGTTGGCTTGGCAATCAGAACACTAATGAAGATGGTTAAGCCAATTAGCCAGCTATATTGACTGGCAAGAGACTTGACTGATTGTGTGAAGCAATAAACTCAATTTAGACAAGGGTGGTTAGAGAATGAGTAGGGTGGGATGGGTTTGTGCTGGTATGTGCGGCACAAAGCTGTTGAACGTACTTGTATACTTATGTATCCAAAACATATGAGAATAAACTTGAATTGAAAATTGAATTGTATCATCTTGGGGAGGCTGGTGGTTCAATCCCCATGGCCATTACCTGCAGGTAAATCGTACCCAAATAAAAAAATAAGGAGAGCACAGAATCAGGGAGTTAGACATTGGTGTGAGCAACATGTTTTATCACCCCATCATGCTAAGACTACACCTACTCTGCTGTTAAATATTGGTGGGGACGTTTCAAGGGTTGGGACATGCCCCATTCTCTGCCCCTAAACCCACACTTATGAGTGGGACATGAGGTAAGTACCAGTGATAGACAAGCATCGTCCAGTTCAATGTCTACTTCAGCATCTACAGAATCAAGGCATAGCTCTTTCCTATGTGCCTCTCAATGTCTATAAGCATTCTTACTTTATACTGTGTGCATCCTTGTTTTCTATACACATCACAAATGTGCAGTGCACACAGGTTGGATTAGGTTGCATTGGCCTTAATGCCAATTAATCAAATGTGTAATACTTCTTTGCACGTGACCTTGGTATTTTTTGCCCTCTGCTGTGCTTGCCGGGGAGGAAATATATTTCTGTCACCACCTGTGCATGTCTTGCATGATTGGTGATTGTTCTACAAGTACAGTTTTGCTCTGGTTGATTTGAGTCTTCTTAATCCCTCTTGAATTTTCACAATTGCTCAAATTGATTGGTACTAGCCAGTATGTACACAACATCTGGTTTCCTTTAAAACAGATTAGTGTGGTCTAAAAATCAATGTGGTATGGTGTTCTCCCTTTAAAACACCATTCATCATTTCACCGAGGAATACCCATGTGTTTGATCTTAATTTAGATACTGCTGATACTGAAGGAATGATTATGGTTCCTTTCAACTACTGTGAACGGAATTGTTTTCTTTATTTTCTTTTAGGCGAGGATGGCTGCCAGCTATTCACCAGCTCTTCTTGTTCAATCAGTCTTTATTGAATTCTGTGATTGAATTTTTCTCAAGACTAATTAATCACCTTGTTTGTTTTTGTTCCTTTCTTCTCCTAAAACTTAGTATAGTATAATATGGATCAAGTAAGCTATTTGTTTAGCATAAAATGTGCAGTACTTGCATCCGTTTTATATCATTGTTGGTTTTACATAGGCAAATTATTGTTCACAAAGTCTGCCAAAATAAGCCCATTGTTTCTGTTGTCAGGACAACAATAACAATAATACAGTTTAAGATATTGTATGTAGTGTAGATATATGATCAAGTTAAATCTACATTTGACAAACTGTGACTCAAGGCAGGTTTTTCAGCACATTCTAAATATAGAATATTATAAAGTAGACAAGATCTGTATCTCTGCATCTACAATACATGTTTTGGAACGGGGCAGTGCACACATGATGTCATTTCCAGCCTTGGAGAAACAGGAAGTCTTAGGACTGAGGGTGTGGAAATGGGTCTTGAGGCAGAGTTCATCGTTTTAGCCAGATGTCGTTTTGGGATATAAAAAAAAGAATCTCCCCATGTTTTTCTCTCCAATGGTCTGCTGTTTCTGTCTGTCTGTCTGTCTATAATTTCATAGTCTTCTGTCTGTCAGTGTCATTGTCCTCCACAATCCCTTTGGTGTTCTTGTATTGTTGGGTTTGGAATGTCTGTGGTCCAAACCGATGTCAGCCCAATGCAGCATTTGCTGTGTAATTGTGGTGGTAAATGGGCTTAGTTGAGTTTGGTCTTTCTGCAAGAGCTAGATAGCAGGTTCTGGAATGAGGCACAGTCCCACTGGTTTGGACCTTGGCATCCATCAGAAGACAGATGTTCCAGACATCTCTGCTCAGTTAAGCTTCCTGGCTTTCTACAGCGGTATTGTTAATGTGTGCAACAGTATCCTAATCACTGGTCAATGTGGCATATCATGATCTGACTACATAGATCCAAAACTGTGTTGATTTTTGGTATATCTGTATAACATTAACAACCACTTTTCAGATAGGATGTTCGTAATTGTTTTACATGATTGCCTTAGTCTCTCAGTGAGAACAGTGAGACTCAAGGGTTGCACAAGCATTTGAGTTCTTTGGGGAATGCACTGCGTGGCTCAATTAGTCACGAAAGCTGTAGATACAGTGATGTGATGCTTGGTTATGTCTAAAAAATATAGACTTACAGTATATAATGCCATATATTGGATTTAGTCATTTATAGCATAATGCACCAAATATGTTCCCAATAAAAACATTTGTATCACGTTCTTTTCAGGTGCAACAAACAGATTGCTTCAGCTATGTATCATTTAAGACATACTGTATCCATGACCTACTTTATGATAAAGTGACTCTTTAACTTTCTACTGCTCAAGCTGAACTCCTAGGCACACTTTACCATTTCCATTTGAAAGCAATATTTACTTGTCTTGAAACAAGAGCATATACTCTGATATAGTTCATTGCTTTTCTCGATAGTATACAATTTCATGCCTAGATGCACCGATGATTCCATGCAATTATTTTTTTATTAAGTGTTATTAAAGATACCAATGTTACTGTATAGACCAGAGATACTGTACATCTTGAAAGGCAAAGCAAAACATTGAGATCCCTCATTCATGCTGTTATTATGGAGATTACATGCTTCATCAGGATTGCCTTAGGCCTAATCAATATGAGCCAGATTAATTGTTTTGGTGTGTACTGAATGGGGGGGGACTGATTTGAATCCGTAGGCAGATATGTACTGTCGATAAGTGATTGCCATAACCTAAGGAGCACACAGTACATGCAATCAATAATGTACAACGCTACAGTACAGTATGATTTTAGTATTATTACAGTACTGTATGATTTTAGTATTGTTACAGTATACTGATAGTGTCCAGTAAGTCTCCCTTCCATTCTGTTCATATCAGTTGGTGGAGATAATTCCTTCATCTCTGTGCATACTACAGTCTGACATCTATCTCAGTTGTATTAGTTTAAGACCCTGATAAATCATTGTTCTGTGCTTTATACATTTCAAAAATAAGAAGGTAGAAGGTAATAAGAAAAACACAAAATGTGGAGCACAGTAGTTTCTTTAAACCCAGAAAACGTTCTCTACTTTCTATTTAACTGACAGTGAAATGCAGGATCACTGTACACATCTTTGTTTAGTCTCCCTTTGTCCTTGAGGATTTCTTTCTCACAAGAAAACACTGCTTGGAAATCAGTGGATGACAGTAACATATGGTCACATTATATGTGTCTTGGGCAGTACTTGTTCTATGGGTAAAAGCCTTTATCATGCAAAACCAGCCCTGAAGATTAGAGTGAAATTATTAAAAACGGTTTAAGCCACATAGGGGTCACATGGGAATCACTCAATGAGATTTATGGACCTACTTCATTATTCTAGAGTGCTTTGTCTTTTCCCACGTACCCTCTCAATCACATGCAAGCACACACTGATACATGCACACAGACACTTCACTGCATAGCTATGGAATCCAGTGTAGCAACTGATGTGCAGTATAAAGAACACACACACCTCAGTGCAAAGCAATCGTTTACTATGAAACGTAAAAACTATTCCATACATTTGGTTTAACTGTTTGGAAACGTGAGGCCATTTAACTTCCTTGGGACTTACTGGGCTTGGCATTGCGATGGTCAGGATAGCTGCCTACAGTGAGTAGCTTGATAGAGAACCACAGCCTGACATGTGACCCCTGTTGACTTGACACAGCTCTAGCATCAGGATCTGGAGACCAGGTCAGCAGAACAAACATGCTGCTGTGCCTTGCAGGAAAATTTAGGATACATTAGTATTAGAATCAGACTGAATTAAGGAAGTTGTGGAGGGAAAAGGGGTATTGAGCGCTTGCTTTGTGGAGAACTGTTTAATTTACCGCCCTAGGATCTTACTCCTCATTGATTATTTGTGTAATCACAAGAAGTAATTATGGGGACTCATTGAAGGTCCAATATATAGCTAGGACTGGACTATCCACCCTACTTGTCCTACAAGGTAGAGGTAAATAAAGGAGAAAATCAATTCAACGATCATGCCACAAACACGTTATGTTTGAGTTTAAAGTTAAGCTCTGGTTAAAGCTTAGTCTGTTGACCTAATGGATCTGGATAAGCTCATAGGAATGCATTTTTATGGCGGAACATTTTGCAGTGATTTGTGCTCAGACAAGAAATGTAGGGCAATTTCACAATTCACCACCTGCTCAATAGGTTTGGATATGTTTGTGCACAAATTTTAATATTTCCTGTTGTACTTTGGCTTGTATGGGGTTCCACCCATGTTGAATTTGGATTCCAGAATGCAGGATCAATGAGTTCCCAAGAGATTTTCAAATAACTTTGGCATTTGCTATCAAGCCTTATTATTGAAATGTTCTTTTAAACAATAATATTTAAGAGTACTGCCTTTTAAAGACAATCAAAACATATCATATTGCAGTCTATTTAATCTTAGACAGACGTTTTTGTTTGCTTCGTTTATTTGTTATTCAATGCTGTTTACCTTGTTTTCGCTGTTCCCTGTTTTCTCTTTTCCAGGATTAAACCGTAGCAGAGCCCGTCTCAGACTCCTCCAACATGAACAGAGCATTTAGCAGGCGAAAAGGTAAGAGCTTGATCGCATTACTCGAGAACACAGAACCCAATCCCATGTGACCCCCACATCCACCGCTGCCTGCTACCCCTCCTTACAGTACCACATCAAACAATTAGACAGTGATTAGCCGCCATGGGGAGTTCCTGTTCAACATCAATCAGCTTGGTGACATGGAACAATGGGCCTTAAACATGTTGCATAGAAAATTCACTAATGTGGAAAACATAGCTGAAAAGAAGATAATAGGGTCTGTGAATGATAATTTAGCAGAAAAAAAATGATCTGGGAATTGAATAGATCCTAGATTGCATAACTACATAAGTTAGTTTTGATTATCCTGTTTGATTATGATTAATTTGTTTGAGGGAAGATGGACTGACATAATGATTTGGTAATTGGTGCAAAAAAAGGCAATGCTTCAAGAATGTGTCAAACACTATTCACATTGGCCAACTCACACAATTGCTGTATATATGCTTTATAATTGTTTCCAACCCAGAAAATATGATATACACTACATGTATTATACTATGTAATTATGCACCTATATATCACCTGCCTTCTGTTATCAATATACTTTATACACATGTAAATGTGCTTTACACCCTGTGTGTGCTATGTTCTGAGAGCCTTTTTCTCTGCTCTGTTATATCAGTGTGCTATCACCTAGACGATGTTTATGAGTCAGATCTCATTCTTTCCACAGATAAAACAGTGATGCCCTCTCCTGAGTCTTTGGTGAACAGTCACATGACATACAATGCTAAGGTAGGCAGGATCTACCGGACCTCTGGAACTGGTTCATAATACAGTTGGTGCCGTGAGAGCATTTCTCACGCAAATGACTTGTTAAAAATCATCATATATCAAATAAATAATTTCAAGAAATTATGTTTCAAATGGTTGATACATGAAACAATTAGCATACATGTCACGTATTGTAAATTATGAAATGCCACCATCTACTGGTTAGTGTGAACTGGTAGATAATTCCCTAATAAAATCCCTATTGTTCTTATTATCACAGTATGGTGTGTGTGTGTATGTTTTGTTTGTGTGCTTGTGGAAGATGTTTTGACATGCATTGCTGTAATGATATGATGATTTTTTGTCCTTACAGTTCCTTGGAGTGACCGAGGTAGCCCAACCCAAAGGAACAGATATTGTTAGGGTGGCAGTCAGAAAGCTAAAGGTACTGATAATCATCATTTTGTATCTCTGCAACAACTTGGTGTGAAATTGAGACTTGGCTGGGGCCGAGTGGAATGCTGTCTGTGATGTGTTTTGTGTTCCACTTATTTAGTTTCAAAAACATATCAGGAAATCTGAGGGACAGAAAACCCCTAAAGTGGAGATGCAGATATCTATCTATGGAGTGAAACTATTAGATCCAAAGACAAAAGTAAGTCAAGTTCAGATCCATTTTTGTCATTCATGAATCGTCTGCTTTCCCAAGCAGGTTCCAGAGTACCATGAAATTCTTATTTTTTTCTCAACTCAGGACATACAGCACAATTGTCAGTTGCATAGGATATCCTTCTGCGCTGATGACAAAACGGACAAGAGGATAGTCGCCTACATCTGCACAGAACCAGAGACCAAGAAACACCTCTGCTATGTGTTTGACAGTGAAAAATGTGTAAGCAGCACTTTCATTACTTTATTGATCAGATGCAGACGCAGGATTCTCTGTTCTCTATAAGGGGTTAAACTAAATTGATTGGGGCCAACTAAATGCACCACTAACCACTGCAAAAACATGATGGAATGTCAGCCAGTTATGACTCTCTAGATTAGGAATGTAATGTGAGAGGGGAAACTATCCATTTGTGGATTCTGCAAATGTTTGATACCAACACACCCTTGGTTGCAGGCTGAAGAGATAACTGTCACTATCGGGCGAGCCTTTGAATTAGCATACAGGAAGTTCCTGGAGTCTGGGGGCAAGGATGTGGAAACGAGGAAGCAGATTGGCAGCTTGCAGAAAAGAGTATGTTCAACGCTACTCTAAACTCTCAATGTTCTTATATTTCCCTCTAGTTTACTTCTATGTTGATGTGTATGGAATATGATTTCTCAAATGTTATTGCTGATCCCAAACTAAATATTACTATTTTGCAAAGTACTTATAAAATAGACAAACATGTTTGTGTCCTTCAGATTCAAGACCTGGAAACAGAAAATTTCAAATTAAAAAAGCGACTAAAAGATCTTGAAGAGCACTTAATAGATTCACCGGTATGGCAAAAAGCTTTTTACAGTAAATACCTGTCTTTCTGTGCTTTCTCTGTCTGTTAAAACAGTGTATAAACTGTATATATACATATATATATACAGTATATACTGTATGTAAAATAGATTTCCATTGATATAGGATACATATTTAGCTCATGCCAGACCTGTGGTATATGGTTATGACATCACAGCTGAGGGGCGTTTGTTCGGCCTGATGCAAAGCAGAACCCTCAGTTATGAACCAATCTGATTGCTTGACTCAAGCTACCAAATAAACGTACATAAATAAATAACACTGTACAGTATATTTCGGATATCAATGGCCATCTATTTTTGGTGTAACACAAACTAATATTTACCCACTGTGGGATACGTAATACTAACATTAACCTGATGCAGTTTCTCATTCCTAGTCATTGTGTTGATTCTCTTTTCAGCATCTCCACTTAACATCTGTTAGCAAACCCAACATGTTGCAGCGGACATCGTCAATGTTTTGGTGCGGCAGCTTAACATCTCTATCCTATCTAGAGATGTCCTCTGTCTCTCTAACCCCTGCAAGTTCTCCAGAATCCAGCTTCTCAACAGGCCTACTAACACCACCACCCTCCAAACCAGCCCTGCTCCAAAAGCTACAAAGTGGATGCTGTGTTCCTCGTCCACGAGTAATACAAATAATATGTCAAATTGGTTCCTTTCTAATATTTAATACTTCATTCTTTTGATTTATGTGTGTCATTTTGTTTGGTCCCACTGTTTAACTTGACGGTTTTCATAGAAGTTGACACGTCATATTTTATACTGTACTCCAATCATATATCCTAAGCTTTGTGTATACTCCCCCACTCACCTTCCCCCCCCCACATTCATTCCCCCTCCAGGCAGGAAGTTTTCAGTCTGATGTCCTGCCCACTGATGTTTTTGACATGGTACCGTTTTCCTCTGCGTCCCCTGTCGCGAATAACTCGATAAATGGCACCTCCCCTCCTCCAATTCCTCCAACTCCACCACCAATTGCACTCCAAGAAAGAGGTCAGTATACTACTTGGTTGTGATTTAGATTCTGTGTCAATGGTTTCAATCTCTTTGCTTGTTCAATCATTTTATTCCTTTAGATATAGATGTGTTTGGAGCGCCACCTTTCAATCCGTTTATCTGCAACACAACAGACTTCCCTCCACACGTCCAATCCAAACTGGATGAGATGCAGGTATGTAAGCAGTGAAGATGCAAGACAAATATGTTGCATTTATTAGAAAATATTCATCTTTTGTTTCCCCTGAATGAGCTTTGTCATTTGGTTGTTTTATTTAATTGAATTGAAATCTGAAAAATCTGAAATCTGAAAAAAGGGGCATAGGATTATATTAAATCATCATCAGTTGCTCATTTCAATGGTTAATTACCAAACAAGTAATATCCAGCAGAAATGTACAGTGTGTGTAACCATCCATTTCTTTCTAACATGCAGCGTCAACGATGGTTTGTACACTTTCCCTTACGTGTGACTTGCCACATTCTCTGGCTGCTGCATGGTTTAAGATGTCTCTTGACACCATCATTATAGATGGATAGAATTCTCAAAAAACTCAAACTGTTCGCATTAGGCTGTACTTTAGACTCAAGCAAATTACATCTAGGGCTCTTTTGAAGACCAATCATTGGTTATTTATTGTCTCATCTTTTCAGGTATATATTTTTGTGTTTGTGTGTGTTGTACTTTAATATATAGAGAGATTTGAATGATCTATTTTTTTTACTGACCTAAACCTGTTGTATTTTGTTTTTAAGGAGGGGTTCAATATGGGACTAACACTGGAAGGCACCATCTTCTCCATGGACCCTGTGGACAGTCGCTGCTAATAGCAAAACCTTATTTTTTCTTAGCAAACCATTCACTGTATATATACATCATAATCTTTGTGTGATTATTCCATATTTCTTAACTGTTTATTGGGATCAAAGCCAGGCCAAATGTTGACTACTAAATGTTTGACTTTCTTTAAGCATATGGAAATACGTACAGTATAATTTAAGGACAAAATACTTAAATGAGATTGTCTGTTTAACAATAGGGTGTCTGTTGGTGTAATATTTGTATCTGTCAACAACACTATTTACATGTGTCCAAATGTGTGTGAATGCTAATTGTAAAGATGTTTTCTACTATCTTGCACCACAAAGCACATTAAAGTGGTCCCTTGACACTTATCACAGTGTCCCATTAAATCGGGATATTACGTTGCGAAACTCAATCCCAATATGAATTACTATTGCAACTTTGTACTGTACAGTATGAGTACCCTATGCTATTGAAAGTTAACTTAATTTACACTTACATTCACTTTTAATGACAAAGGGTACAAAGGGAATGAATGTACAAACGGAGGTGTATAAAAACACCTCTGAAGAAGACGATAACACTAAACAATACAAAATTATAATCTCTTTAGAAGACGTGTTGCTTTGAAAACCTGCCACTTTAATGAGTATCTACAAGTTGTTCATTGGTTCAGATTTGTGCCTTTCTTTGAAGGAAAAACTATATTAAACAACATATTTTGAGGTTTCTGTCAGATAGATTTCAATTTCTTGCATCCTGTATGCTAGTTTATTCCAAAATAAGGTTATAAATGACAGAAATGATCCGACCATGATTACACATTATAAACCCAATATTATGTATAATTACACAAGCATGTATCATTCCCAATATGTTACTTAAACCTGACAGAATAATGGTTGAATTCCACTCTCTTGTCTCTTGTCTCGTACGATCAAATAATTCCCCGGATTGTCTCTACAACATAGAAATGGATTAATTATGAATAAATCATTCACCCACTCCTCTTTGAAAAATGTATTTTTGATTCAAAATACATACATCCATTCTTTTTTATTTAACATTAACATTATATAACAATCACCAAAAATATCAAAAAAATCAACAAAATAAGAGACAAATTTGCAGGAAAATTTACATGGTGTTGCCTTTACTGTCAGACTTTTTGTCATCAACAAGGAAACATTGATATACAAACTCTCATTTGTAACACCTTTTTTACAAGCCTAAAAATCATCAAAAAAAAACGAAATATTTTTTTCCCATAAAAAATCCTTAGCAAACTAAGATAGAATTAGGGCATACTGTAGATTCTCCTTCTGGGGCCTGAATCCATTTGCATGCATGTTTTCAATTAAGAATAAAACTAATTTAGATTTCTGGACACAATAAATATTTCAATAGCAGACCTGACAGTATGTACATGACTGAACAATTCAGCAGGTAGTTCAAGAGTCTCTGGGTTAACCCTTAGAGTAGCTTTTGACATCTTACCACCATGAAAATAGAATACTGTAGAAGAGACTGACCACAGACTACAGACATTAGGGTTGTTTCTTCAATTGCATTGCAAAATTCAAACAACAATGAGAAAGGCATTCTGTGAAGAAGATAATCTCCTCAAAGGGCTAACGATTTCTGTTCATGTGTTTGAGTTTAGGAGAAACAAACTGGCCCAATGTCCAAACCAAACTCCTGATCCGCCTTGCCAATGTCCATGGGGGCCAAGTCTACAATTGGCAGTCTTGCCGTTGTCTGAGTCCTGTACTCAATTACAGTCTTGGACCCAATATCATTTGGTTCCTGAAGGCACAAGAACATAAGAAGTTGGAAAAACACAATTTTGATGATACATTAATATGCCCTTGGTATACAACTAAACATTTCCTGGACACGTGTTCAGTTGAGGAACAGCTGCCACTGGTATGCGGAACATACTGTATCGAAACTGCAGGGTGAATATGTAATTCATTCGAATCTTAAAGTTTTTGCTCTACTACAGTCAGAGTGGATAACTTACCGAACATCCGTCTTCCAGGACAGTGTATCGGAGGTGGTTGTTACCCTGAGCCCTGATGTCCTGTCCGTTGGCACCCCTGAGGACGAGTGCTTTCTTCAGGGTGCCACTCTTTTCATCTTTGTAGGCCACGCTATTCTTGCAGTGGAAGGTGACATTCTGGACCGACTCTTTGGACATAAGTCGGATCATCTTCATCTGAATGGCGACAGTGTTGGGCTCGTCCCCTTTGTTGCCATAGTTGAACTGAAATCATATGTTAGGCAAAGTGAGTTTCAGAAAAAATATGTTTTACTTTTATATATATACTTTTTTTTATTTGTCTTTTGTGCACTCACTCTTGTTCCTCCATTCATGTTGGCTCCAAACCACAAAGGTTTGGTTGGGCTAGGAGTAGATTTCGTCCACCATGTTTTCTGCGGTATGTTTGCAGGGTTGGCTGGGATGCAAGTCTCTCCGGTCTCCATGTTACAGAACACCTTAATGGCATCCTTGGCATTCCCTTCGTTGGGATCCACCCAGTAATCACCTAATACCAGAATATCAGATCACAAAAGCATTATGAAATGAAAAGGCATCAAACGCCAGTGTCAGTCACTTCACAATCTACACACGCTACAAAGACCTACGCAGACCTTCAAAAAAGCGAATAAAGTCAGACTGTCAAAGCCCGTTAAAGCATGTTGAAGCTATACACACCACTGCGTTTTAGAGGATAACACTGTTTGATGTCCTGGCAGGTTTTAGCTGGGTGAGCACGGCTGCCGTCTGGGCTGCGCAGGTTCTGCAGATGTCCGCTGAGGGTCTTCAGCGTGGTCTGGACCCCCTTATCTACACGGACCACATCTGAGGCCTTGTTGGGAAGGGCCTCGTCCTCGTTGAACTCAGGCGGAGGATTGGGGGCGTCCGCGGCCTTGCCGAACACAATGGGGGGGTGGGCGCGCCCTCGTCAAAGTCATAGTCGAAGGGGCTCCCGAAAAGGTCATCCCACAGCAGCGGTGGGGGGGCCAGGAGATCCAGGGGGACCACGGGGGCCTGGTTCTCCCGGAGGTCCCTGAGGGAAGAAAGAAAAACGTTTTAAATATAAAAAGGTATTAAAGGTTATTTAACAAAAATGCAAATATTTTATCAGCTGTAGCCAAACTGGAAACGATTGGATGTAGCTTGATCGTTGAGCTCTTACACAACATATTTTCAGGGCCAAAAGATTCGTACCTCTGGTCCAATGTCGCCAGAGGTTCCTCTTGTACCGGGAGAGCCCATAGGCCCGGTATGTCCAATGTATCCTTCCTTTCCTGGGGGCCCGACCACACCAGGGGGGCCCTATATGTAGCAATTAGAAAAAATATAGCTTGACTGTACCTAAATAAACACACATTCTGGTCCAGTTTGTTCTGTGCACTTACTCTCTGCCCAGTCGGTCCATTGATGCCTGGTGATCCCAAATCCCCTGATTGTCCCTAGATAAACAAAACATCTGCAATTAGCCATCAGCATGCCGTGTTTATCATTGTGTTTATTGTCCTATTACTGCTCAGAAACAACCATTTCATTATTATAAATATTGGAATAGGTTGAATGTGAGTTCACTAGGAGACACCTGGAAAACTAGAATCATGTGAAGGTATGTGATTTACTGTGCGCTTCCTGTATTTTCTACAGGGTGATTTTTATTCTATGGTGTGATTGAGAAAGCCCATTTCTGCTTACGGTTGTGCCAGGCAGGCCATGGAGTCCGGTGAAGCCCCTGTGTCCTTTCTGGCCCCTCTCTCCCTGATTGCCACGTGCTCCCTTATCTCCCATTGGCCCTTGAGGCCCCTAGGAATCACACAAAGGTATTTTCTTGTCAATATGCATATGCAAACTTGACTCTACATTACAACGTCAGTTTGATGTTTAATCAACATGATTTGACAATTACAAGTTTTACAAGTGAGAAACACTTAAAGACACAATGAATAAGAGCTAAGTTACCACTCACCAACTTTCCTCGTATTCCTGTTGAGCCTAGAGGGCCAGGGGGTCCTTTAGAACCCTATTGTTAAACAGACAGAATCAAATAAGGGGAAACTATTTCCATCAAGATCATCATTCTAGCAGACCCAGTGAATAAACAAAAATAAACGAGTTGAAAAGAGGACTCACATTGTTTCCTCTCTTGCCAGGGTTTCCAGTGGAGCCGATGGGTCCCGAGGACCCAGGGCCCCCCTGAGCACCAGCAAGGCCCTCAGGGCCGGTGTTGCCTCTATCTCCCTACACAGACAAGACAGTCAGACGAAGGTATGCATGCATCACACCAACACACACACTACAATTATGTCAATCTTACCCTGGCTCCAACGATGCCGTCGTTTCCAGGCGTCCCATCCTCTCCAACTCCTCCCTGCATAGAGAGGCAACCTTACTTAGATACATCTGTGATACAGACCTGCTTATCACTCTTTTAATTTATATTAGTAAAGTAAAGTAGTGAGAACTGAGAACACACCTCAGTACCGGGTTCTCCTTTAGGACCAGTTGGTCCAGGTAAGCCCACGGTACCTGCGGGCCCCTTGCCTCCCTGACCCCCTGGAGTCCCTTCTTTACCCGGAGGACCCTGAGAAGAAGGTACATCTCTAACATTATGCACAGTATTTAATAATTGCCACTGTAAAAAAAATGACGTTAGATGTAATTATTTTCATTTGAATGCTGAGTGATTGGCAAGTGAGTGATTGGTCGGTTCCATGGGTCTGACTAATACATACAGCTGGACCAGGAAGTCCCAGCATGCCGCGCTCTCCTCTGAGGCCAGGCATACCCACTAGGCCCCTCTGTCCTGAAATGCCTGCAGGCCCAGGAGGCCCATTAGGACCCTGTCACAGAACACGATTTGTTATTATATTATATCATTAATACAAAGAATAATTTTATATAATACAGTGGAAATACTCATGATTTTAAAATTGGATTTTGCTAAAGTCAAAAACATATATTATTAATACAATATATAACTGCAGTCTGTAAAGCGTTGTGGAGGTGGGAAAAGCTCAAATCAAAATTCTTACCCCTGGTCCATCCTCTCCAGAGTCTCCTTTATCTCCGGAGCCTCCTGCTGGACCAGAAGCTCCTCTCTCTCCTTGGCTCCCCATGGGTCCGTTCTCCCCTAGAATCCCTTTAGAACCTGGCTTGCCTGTGGTACCCTGAGGCCCCGCGGCCCCAACTGCACCCTGAGATAAAAACATGTTTTCTCAGAGACAGAAAGTTGTCCGACTGCTACTCTGCTGCCTATCCGAGGTGTTTGGGGGAGAGTCAGTGGGAATGAGACACAGTGCATTTTAACAAGTCACATTTCTGTTAAATGAACTAGTTTCACTAAACAACACACCACTGCAGAGCTAGCTGTCAGTTGGATTTGCAACATTGACAGGAAAACTCACGGCTGATCCAACGGGTCCAACTCCTCCGGCGAGACCAGGGAATCCAGATGAACCCTTTAATGTAGCAGAGATAGTACATCAATGCTCAATCAAATACCCAAAGACTCAAAGTAATTGTGAGTATGATTGAAAAACCTCTACTCACTGCTGCCCCCTGTGTCCCCCTTCCACCTTTTAGTCCAGTCACACCCACAGGCCCCTGAAAAACATCAACATAGCATTTTGAGTTCAGTATTATAGATTAATATAGCGCTGCAATATGCCCTATTTTAACAAAACAAAACAATTATGAATGCTGATTTGCATTTTCACTGCACATTGAAGGATTTAGTTGTGCCTGAGCTGGCCCATACCTGTGTTCCTGTTTTTCCTGCTATACCCTGAGGTCCAGAAGATCCAGCCTCACCATTCTGGCCTGGTTCACCTGTATCACCTTTGACCCCAGGCTGGCCATCCACACCCTTAGAGGACACACAATCATTTAAACACTTGTATTGGGATGTATCACCATAGATCATCTCCATGTCACTCTGTTTGAGAATAGGAATAGCATAATTCATAATATTAACAAATAACTGCAGTTTCCTCGAACATGAAAATAGTAGTGTGATTGTTGGGATTAAGTAGTTGTTGTGACCGCAGATTTCAGCACCAACCCAAAGCTACATTGGTCTCAAAAGTGAAATAGTGGCTACTTACAGGAGTTCCAGGGAACCCAACAGCACCAGTTGGACCAGCTTCACCACGAGATCCCTAAAACCGAAATAGATAGATCAGTTAAAATGCAATCAATAATACTTAATCAGTGCCAAATGGGTATACATGAATGCTCTACTGACAGACGAGGCTCTGGATCCTCTACGTCCAGCTGGGCCTGCAGGGCCAGATTCTCCCTGAAACACACAACATAGTGATCATCATTATCATACTGCATCCACAATTACATCTCTGAATTTCTCAGTCTGTAATGTAACATTCAGACATTTCAAGGAATAAACATGTAAACACTAACCCACTCCCAGTGCTCAATTCCCAGATCCCACTCTCTCCACTTCCCTGTCCTTGTCTACCTCCCCCCTGTTTCCCAGCTGTCTAAATAAAACAACTATCCATTAAGACATATTTTATATACGTTTCTGGTGACACTGAGTGGCTCACCTTTGCACCATTGGGTCCAGCAGGTCCTGTTGGTCCAAGTGAACCAGGAAGTCCCTTTAAATGAAAACATAAAATACCTGAATCACAAGAGGTCACTATTTATTGTTCATACTTAAATTACAAAATGTAGACTAGGTGTTATGGGGCCATGCAAAGACATTTGAGACAAAAAATATTCTGGAGACAAAAGTCTGCTATTTTAAGACGTTCCAACTGAAAAGTTTGAAGAACATCTGATTGACCTATGCCATTGTGTCTTACCCGTGCACCATCATTCCCAGCAGTACCCGCTGGTCCTGCCTCACCCACTGACCCCTGCAAACCGAGGAGGTATCACAGCATCAGACTGATAAATATGAAACAAATATCTCCCACACAATTGCTGTAAAGCACCGGATGCTTGTTTGTGTTATAGTGTTATACTCAGGATTTTCAGTCCCACATACTATGTCTCCCTTTGGCCCGGAGGAGCCAGGAATGCCCCTCTCCCCTGGCATCCCTTGCAGGCCTGGGGGTCCGGAGTCTCCACCAGCACCTGCTGGACCAGCATTGCCCTAAAACATAGGGAGAATGGAAACACACAGAAGTTCACTTTCAGACACTCATTTGTGTAACCGCATCTATTTGTCAGTTTGGTGTAATGTGAAGAAGTATCCGTCTCTTTTATACTTGAGACAGCATTCCCAATTATATTATGTTCTTCACTGAATATACTAGGACTAACTGCATTCTATGAAGAACCTCAGACTGTTCTCAACAAAGACAGCGTTCACAATGATACTGTGTTCTTTACTGAACCTATTAACTGTATGCCATTAAGTATGTGTGCATGTAGTATAAAGTCTGAACACGTTCTCTTACAGTGCATACAATAAAGGATGTACCTTTGGCCCATCACGTCCTTGTGTTCCGGGGCCACCTTTAGGCCCCTGTAATCCATTAGTTCCCACCTCTCCTCTCTCTCCTGGTGTCCCACGTTCACCCTAGGATACAGGATGAGTCTGGTCATCAGTCATCTCTCAACTGCTTTCTCTATGTACAGTCCTGGTATATGGTTGGGACTAGGAATGTAAATCGTTAACAATCCAAGATCAATGATTTGGGCGCCTTGTGGTCAAAGTGAAAATGGCAGTTCCATAAATAACTTACCCGTGGTCCTGTCAGACCTACGCCTCCCGCCTCTCCAGCAATACCCTGGACACAACAAAGATTTCAATCAATTTGTTTTCTTTTTTTCGTTGAGGTTAACCATTTGGTAGAAACCAAATCGTGTTTCTACTCATCCTATTAAACCCTAGTAAATCTATGGATTACTTTCCAAAAATAGGTGTACCACATTTGTTTTAGGTATCTTTAGACACACACAGAGGACACACAAGATCAGGTATATGATTGAGAAGCATGTGACAGTTCTACAGTGTGTCTCATTCTGTAGAAGTTTGAGACTATAGTGTGTGTGATACTTTTATGTGTACATCTGCTGCTGTACCTCGTCTCCTGGCTTTCCGGACTCTCCAGGGGGACCTTGGGGTCCTGGTAAACCCTGCAATCAGACACAACTCAAGTGTTAGTGTTTTTCTCTTTTACTCAAGTTCAGCTTCCGTCAGCTCTCATTGAAATGTCTCTGATTACTGAGAAGTCAATTATTTCAACCACGGAGCACCCAAAATGTATTTGTATTGAAAAGTCTGTAATCTAGTATAATTATGGAACCCACCTGAAAACCGTTGAGACCTGGAGGGCCTTGTTCTCCTCTCTTCCCTGCTATTCCCTTTAAAAAGATAATTGAGAAAATATTTTCATTAGCAGCAACTCCATGGTAACCTTAACTTGTCATGTATTGCCCGAGGTGTCAGTGTTCAATTCAGACCACATATAGTAACATTAGTAGGTGCAGGTATAAATTCAGTAAAATACAATTTTATAAATCATAAAACTGGAATTGAATAGGCTTACTGCTGGGCCAGTTGAACCTGCTGCACCTTCTTCACCATCCTTTCCATTAACTCCCTGAAATCGAATAACTTTTTAGTGAGTTATATCTTACAGTTTGTAGAACATAGTGATACTTTCTCAATCCTTCAGCAGTCTTACAGCAAATCACAAAAGAAAAGATTTACAAAGGATTTCTTGTGGACCTACCCTTTGACCTGCAGCTCCTGGGGTTCCCACCTCTCCTGTCTTCCCAGGATCTCCCTGAAAATACAAGATTTCGGCATCAACATTGCTCCCTGCTCGATTTAATCCAATGCGTTAGTAAGTGATATTTGGACTACACAAAACATAACAGTTCATGTGGTTTAACGAGCTGCCTTTTTAACACTGATGACATGAGAGGTACTGACAGTGAAGCCCTTTGGTCCCGGAAGGCCCATTGACCCAGCTAGACCCCTTGATCCGCCCGGCCCGGCTGCTCCTGATTTCCCATCCTCTCCAGAACCTCCCTGAAAGGCAGACAAACACAGACAGATGTTTCAGTGTTGGTCTCTACATGATTATCTCTCTCCTCAGTGCAACACAGTGTGTTGTATTTGACTTTGTTTACCATTGGTCCTTGTTTTCCCTCTGCTCCTGTGCTACCGGCAATGCCAGTCAAGCCCTGAACAAGGAGTAGAAAAGGATTCTTAGTTTTAGGCTTTTGGCTTTGTAAATGAGCATTCAATGCACACTTACATGGCATCTGTTATTGAGTTCCATGTTTGATTCCTTCCAGTTGATCATACACAGTGTGTATTGGGTATGTGATAGCATGGTCAGATAAAAGAACATGACTGTCATCTCACCCTTGCTCCGGGCAAACCAGGCTCTCCTGAGCGCCCAGGGTCACCTTCAAGGCCTTTGGCTCCGAATGACCCCGCCAGTCCTCTTTCACCTTGGGCCCCCTTTAGGAAAGGGAAGAGCATCGAAGGTTTGTTAACCCATTGAAGACTAAGAATTCAAGACGCAGTGTTTGTTTGATGTCACTCAATTTGAATACATTCTAATTCAAAAGGTAACAAAAATTGCATGCGGGATTAAGCAAACACAATTTAAAATAATCCTGCGAACCTTTTGACCAGGCAGTCCATCTCCACCGGGGAAGCCCCTGTTTCCTGGAGAACCCTGGAAATTAAACAAATAACATGTAACTTGTACACTAAAAAATATATATTTTAGACACTATTTGTTCAATGCTCATTGAAAACCTCATTGATAAGAGAAACAATGTTGTTCAGACACTCACCATTTCACCACTAGTTCCGAGGGGGCCGACGGCCCCGCCGTCCCCCCTCAGTCCCCTCTTTCCCTCCTCCCCCATTGGCCCTAATGTACCGTGGAGACCCGGTGAACCCTGTGGGGACGTCCCGTTTAAAAAAAATGAATTTATCCACATCTATTAAAACATCCATCGATCAATGTATCCATCCATCTACCTATCCTTTCATACCGCCATCTATCCATTGTCCATGCATCTTTCTATTCTCCATCTATTCATCCTCCATTCATACATAGTGTATATTTTTCCCTGCATCCCTCCATCCATCAATTTCTCTATCCATCCATCCACACACAGGGACCCATTGAGGACACAGCAATAAAGGCCAACTAATGCAAATAGGCATATCTTACTATCTCTCCTTTGAGTCCAGATTCTCCTTTGAAGCCCTCCACGCCAGAATCTCCCTGTAGGGAAAACCACAGTTATTCATAGTTGGTTTTCACCCAGTCCTAAAAATCCCACAAAGAAAGATGAACAACCCAGGTCGGCCAGGTTGAACTCTCACCAGTTGTCCCTTGGGCCCGTCTAGGCCTGTGGTACCTTGAGGTCCAGGTGTTCCTGCTGGGCCGAGCAGTCCGACTGGGCCCAGAACACCTGGCATTCCCTAAAATAGAAAGAAAGTTAGGCTCTCCTATCAAAAGTAAGATTACCATGCACATAGTATAATTTACGTTCTCCTTACATGACACAATTGTCACAAAGGCCTTTTTGCTCCTAGATACACGTATTTTCGCACATTAGTGCTATATACAATTGTTAAATTATCTTTTGATTTTATAAAAAAAAATATATAATAATCTGTCAATCAATACAATTATAATCATGACCAATCAGTCATGATTACTATCTACTAGTCTAATACTGGTGCATAACACTTGCACCGAGTCTATCATGTCCTCAAATGCAATCCAACATGTTGGTGAATTTTATGAATGAAACTATTTAGTATGGGGGGGGAGACTTGTTGTCCTGATAGCTGTTTTCCCCATTTGTGATGGGCAGAATACAGATGTTTAAAGTAAAGTAGAAACACAGGATAAAACATATGACATGTTAATACCGTGGAGCCTCTGCTTCCTGGTGCTCCATCTGTTCCTGAAGGACCCTGGATGGATTAGAAAACATTTTATACAGACGATCAACTCAAGTGAAAGAAAATATGTCAGCTCGTCTGAGTGCATGTAGCAAATAAGCATGATGAGTTTGTAAAACAGTATTTTTGCAATTATCTTAGCTGACTAGCTACATACTTGAATTCCTGCGGGTCCAGGAATTCCCAAGCGTCCAGCGTCCCCTCGTTGCCCCTGGGGACCCTCTGTCCCGCGGACCCCCGTCGGCCCCGCCTCTCCCTGGACAAAACACATGTTGTATCTGGCATTTAAAAGAGTCCTGTAGCACTTCAGCAACAAATCAAATATCATGGTCTCTTTGTTTTTGTTGACAAAGGTGGTGTACTCACCTTCACGCCAGGACTACCTGGATAACCTGGAGCACCATTGATCCCCAGTGGTCCCTGAGATTACAAGTGTATATTACAGTAAGTATGTGTGATCTCACTTCAATTCTTTGTAAAGATATGAATATGCCGCATATTCGTGTAGCATATATGCTATGTGTCCCTTTGTTTACAGTAAAGTAGAAATGTACTCTGACCACTATTCAAACTTAACGTGTTAAGTTAAGTCTGTACTCAGCCTTGCTTGGGTTTGGTTTAAACTCTCACCATGGGACCTGGTTTACCAATATGACCAGAAAGACCACGTTTTCCCTGTAAGTAGAGAAAGGACAGAATTGAGGCAGGATTTCATCACGCATATTCCATTCGAACTCTTGTCAAACTTGTCTGTTTCTCATCAGCTTTCACTTACCACTGGTCCACTTGGACCGTTTCTGCCTCTCTCTCCAGCCATGCCCACGGGACCCTGAAATATTTATAGTGGGTCTATTAGAACAGTATTTCTTTGGAAACGTTTTCATGTTTACAAATTCAATCATTATGCAACCATTGTGTAACCTACCGGTGAGCCCAGAGGCCCCATTCCCCCAGGAATACCCGATACGCCCTGTAAAAAACACACACACACACATATACTTGTCAACCTTTAGTTTGTAAACAAAAAACAAAGCACACAACCGAGGTGTAATTGAGTATATTCCTGAACCATATGACTTAGAATTGTGTCCACCTTTAATCCAACCGCTCCTGTTTCTCCTCTTGATCCCCCAAGGCCAGCATGACCCTGTCATTGAGAAATACATATCATATGTAGTTGTAGTAGGTTTTATTTGTCCTTCAATCATATAAAGCTAGTACAGTACAGTATGTCTATTTTGAATAGGTCCGATTAAACATCATGCAATCAAATTAGAAGTACTCCTTTTTCTTAGCTCCTAAAACAAGACTTTGTAGAAAGTCCTAAATTGACTGAAGTAATAAAAAACTGACCCAATTAACCTTTTGCAAATCCAAAACATTGAACAAAAAGTATCTCACCTTGTTACCCTTCCCTCCTGGATGACCAGGTAGGCCAGGAAAACCTCTCGATCCCTAAAATACATTTGATTCACCTTAGTGATACCCTTCTCAGTAGCACATTTAGCAAAACGTTTATGTGCTAACTATTCAACAACTCTTTTCTTGCATTTATAAAAGGTACAGTATGAAAACAGTCATTCATTGCTATGTCAGAGTTGGGTCTTGTTTGTATTTGTGTTTGTACCTGAGACCCAGCGAATCCCTGTTCTCCAGTGTTTCCTGACGCGCCTGCACCTCCCTGATGAGGAAACACGTCACATAACTCATTTGATCTCACCTCACAGGTGAATCATCTAAACATCTGAACATTCGTTCAAGCAGAAACCAAACCATAACCCAAAATTCCCCTAAAGAGTTTGTCTGGTGAATGTATTGGTTAGTGCACTTACATCAGGTCCTGATTTCCCTGTCGGACCTTCAGGTCCTCTATGGCCATAGGAGCCCTATGGAAAGACATCACTTGTTATCACAATATAAATCACTACTCTACAGCAAAACATGTTATACAATTAATCTAATTTGCAGAAACCATGTGGCCAGTGCAAAGTCACATCTTTACTCAATTGCAAAAATATCAGATTTTCTTAATCTACCCAAATGACCTTAATCATTAGGGAGGCCATCTGAAATCTGTAACTGCATAATGATGTTGTGTCAGACAAGAAATATGAAATAGATACTGAAAAGATGGATGTAAAATAGATTTTGGGAAGGATTGCAAATAGTATTTTGATCCAGGTCTACTGACCATTGGTCCTGGTTCTCCTGCCTCCCCTGGGATTCCCTGCGCTCCAGAAGGACCCTGAAGAAATTGGAAAAAGTAAATAAGCTCCTACAAAACTCTTATTTGACTCTGATCAAAAAATGTGTCAGCCCATCATAGACATACTGGTGGTCCGGTCGACCCTGAATGCCCTCTTGGCCCTGATTCACCCTAAAGAAACAGAGTAAGAGCAGATAGATAAGATACACACAGCCTACTGCAGGTACACATTTATTAGACATACAGCCACGATGTGAACAGATTCAGAAACACTCACCCTTGTTCCAGACACCATCCCAGCCAGTCCTGATTTCTCATTAAAGCCAGCGGCCATTTGAGAGACCAACTGACTCTGAGTAGAAAAAAAAGAGAACACATTTTCAGTCCAGTGTGTTTTTTTGCTTGTTTATACGTCTACTTTTTTTTCGTCTTTGTCTAGGCTGGTGACAGAACAGACATTAAGATACATTTCTTTGTTATCTCCCTGATATCAATACTGTATGTGCATATTCATTAAAGTGATTTAAACGATGTGCAGATAAGCCCTTGTGCAGATAAGCCCTTGTGCAGATAAGGCGCTGTCAGCTCTACAAGGAGAGGGTTTCTCATGGACAACTGTGCTCCTGTTTCTATGGACTAGAGTCCAGATGCAGGCTGCAGGGGCTGGGGTCAACAGACTCACTCACCCCAGGAAGTGAAGGCTGGCCGGAGGGTCCTGGCTCTCCAGGGTTCCCTGGAATCCCAGGTTCCCCATCAAAGCCAGGTGGTCCATTAATACCCTGCACACAAGGAAATATGTATAGGAAATATATACAGCTAATCAATAACCAGACCCAGGGTGAGAAAACTGGATGAGTATATAATACATAAGGGTCAGAATTTAGCTGAATTTAAGTGATGTAAAGTCAGTATTTTGGACATACACGTCTGCCTTTGAATCCCCGGTGTCCAGTGGTCCCCTGAGAACCTGGGGGACCCTGAATACACAGAAGAGACAGGTCATCACAAGTGGAGAAAACACAGTTGTAGTATACATATATACTACGGTGTATAAGAGTGCAAATAAGAATACTTTGTCAATTTTGAGAAACTGGTGCAACTTGATTAAAGAAGTTTGGATCTATCTTAAACCCAATACTTTTTATCACAAAATCAACTTGATTCATGTAGTTTGACTTTTCAAAACATAATTGTGGATCCTGGTGATTTTAATTGAAGCAATGGCACCACCTAGTGTTGCCAGGTAAACATAATTTACACAGATCTTACTATGTCTGAAAATGTATTCAAAGAGAAAAATAAAACAATTAAGAAATGTATTCCCTACCATAGGTCCAGGTCGACCCACAATTCCAACAACCTGGAGAAAAATACATGAAGGTACAGTATGTTTCAACAACAAATTATATGGAGACAAATATACAAACAAATATAAAATTATTTCATGAGGTCCAGCAAAAAACGCACATTTTCCATCTGGAATAGACACTTACGTGAGGAATGTCACCTGGTTCACCCTTTTGGCCCTGCAAATGTACATTTCTCAATTACAGTCAGATAGAAACTGAAACTGAATTTCACTGATGTTTAAAAATCATTTGAGTAGGAGCATTTCACAGATTCAAAAATATTTAGTCTATGTTGTTCTTTGGATGGGGGGTCCATGTGGACTAAAAAGACAAGGCACTCCTTAAAACACCTTTACTGTCATGGCTTTGTCAAGTCTGACATGTTTTGGCATTAAGCCTTCTTGTATTTTTAACAATCCTCACACTTTGAATTATGTCTTACCTTTAAAGCCATTAGTTCTGGGGGGAGATTAAAAAGAAAAGAATATATTATTAAAAGTTTCGTGATTTAAAACACATATTTTGACGACAAATCAACCATGAATAATGTAATTCAACATTGTGGTATAAATAACACCTGCCACTACAGTACGTCGTGATTTGTGAGTAATGTCACCGAGTCAGCATCTGTCGCCTTCATCTAATATCAGTGCAACAATGTAATCCCCAAAAGGGAGGGGGGGTTAGAATGTGAAAGTAAAACCAACCAGTAGAGCCACATACAACTTTAATGCTACTCACATAACCTCAACACTCCACAGTTGTAAAAGCATGACCACTCACGTATGACCCTTTTAGCGCTGGCGAAGGTGTCACACAGTGGGCAGCACTGACCCTCTGGGGTGACAACTCTCTCACAGTTCACCACCGGTTCACACTGCACCTCGTCACAGATGACCACGCCACCATCACACACACACATGCGACAGGGCTCGGGCCTCCAGATCTCGTTGTGTGCGTAGTCCTGACCGTTGTCTGTGCAGTGTTCCAATCTCTGCACCTCTTCGGAGACAAGGAGGGAGAAAGAGTTTCAGTCGTGATATGAAATTGATGGCATTCATATGTACAGCAGGGCAGTCACACTGAACCTGAAGTTATCATTGTACAGCTCAACCACACTGAAACACTCAGAGACAAACATGGGTCTGGTTAACCAGATTTGGTGAGCAATCGCTGCTTTAGTGTTCCCCTTGACCATTGTGTATGAGGAGCTAAAAACCTGTCCATAGAAACTAGTGCCAAACAGAATCCCAGGCAGTTTGGAGAAGAGATTTACAGTCATTTGATCTGTGAGTATAATAGGATTTGGGTCAACTGTGTGTTCAATCAAATCAGAAATTCATCTTAAATATGAGTTCCAAAACCCCAGAAAACACAATTAATTATCAGTACTTTTGCGTGAAACTTTAATAAGAGGACGTTCTGCTTATTAAACGTGTTCAGAATGTGAGAATGTGGACTCTACACACCTGGTTCTACTCCTGTGGCGGCCTGAGAGCAGACAGGACAACACTCCCCCTCAGGTGTCACTGTTGTCTCACAGTTTGTCAGGTCTTCACACTGGACGTCTTCACAGACCACAGTCCCGGCCTCACACACACACATCTTACAGGGCTCCGGGCTCCATATCTCATTGTTGGAGTAGACATGGCCATTTTCTGTACAGATGTCTTCGTCCCCTGTAGAGCAAGCACCCACCACTTACATTAAAGAGTCAATCTAAGATTTTAAATGTTTGAAATTGCCCAACATGTTGACCACAGTTGATTCATCAGCAACCTTTTGGATCTTTTTGTTATGAATCAACAGTGGTCTAGATGAATCGCAAAGTCAAGTTTTTAGATGTTTGTATTTATAGGTTGTATACATTTTAGTGTTTCGCTACTAATATCAGTAGAGTATTGTATGTGGTTTTCTAAAATTATTTTGTAAAAATTGTATAAACTTAAAACTGGACCATACTGACTTCAACACTAGTTTTATTGAATGAGCAGGTCAAATTTGTGCACAGTTCACACCTTTCTCATCTGTGCCAGGTGCTGAGGTCGAGGCGGCCTGAGAGCAGACAGGACAACACTCCCCCTCAGGTGTCACTGTTGTCTCACAGTTTGTCAGGTCTTCACACCGGACGTCTTCACAGACCACAGTCCCGGCCTCACACACACAGAGTTTACAGGGGTCTGGGCTCCATATTTCATTGTTGGAGTAGACATGGCCATTTTCTGTACAGCTATCTTTGTCCCCTGTCAAGAACACAGCAGAGGAACATTAACTTTCATCAGGATGGGTATCCACGTCACAATAGTCATGTCCTAAGCATTATGGTACTTTCACTTATTGCCCAGTAGAGGGCGCTCAAACAGGACAAACCATGTCACAGAATGACCTGCATGAGTACTTGTAACTAATGTGATGACAAAATGCCCTTGTCTAGAACTTAATGAAGGATTTCAGTAACCCTAATTATGCTTTTATAATTTGAAGTTCTTTCACTTTAAATAGTTTTGTCACATTTTGTTAGCTCTTGTGACATTGTAAAAAAGAAAAAGAAAAGAAAAAATGAAAAAAGAAAAAAAAGAAAGAAAGAACATTTGTGTCAAGAAAATGTAACCAGTGATTAGAGTCTTTCCTTTTGCTCAGCCAGCACAGAAATCTTTAGACATTATTTCTCCAAATGTGACTTAAAACCAGCTGCTGCTTTATAAACCTCCTGACCTAGCTTTTGTTGACTCCACATTAAGAAAGATAATGTGTGGGGCACACACCCCACCTGCAACATAAAGAGCAGATCAAATCTGAATCCAGATAGATTTAGCAAGGCTCTAAGCACTCATTATGTGGGAGAGCCTCTCCCCAAGAGAGTAGTCCATTTTTAAAAGCAGGAGTTATTTTAAGTGAAACCACTGAGGTTGTATTATAGGCTTCTGGATAGCCTGTGCCTTTCTGTTCTGTTCAGGAGCAGAAGGACCACACCCAGTGACCCCAGTGCTGTAAAATCTAAACGTTTCAACATGTGTCATAACTTTTATTTAACACTCTAAAAACAAGCAAAAAGTGTAATCATTTAATCAGTTGCGTATCTGTCTACATTATCCTGACTTTGTTAGACGTAGATAATTTATTTCTGGTTATTATCTGACATCTTTTTACATTTTAGTTTTGTAATCAATTGCCTTGTTTTTAATTCAATTGATATAGCATCCATCATGTAGGTGGGAAGTTTCAAACCTCTTGTCACATGTGTGATAGACTTTTCCTACGTCATTTTCACGTCACACCTGCTGTAACTACTGACAGGAACATGAAATCCCAGTCTGTCATGCACTCCTTCTTGTCTGTCTATCTCTCTCATTTCACTCCACCTCCAACTCACCATGACATAAAACAAGCCACGTGGATTCCATAGTTTCAGCTGTTCGGCCTTACCTCTCTCCAACATGGAGAATAAATTGGGTATCTACCGTGGTTAAAATACAGGTCCTAAACATTTCTGTGCTGCTGTCTCTCTCATATATGTCCCATCCTTCCAAATGAAGTAATAAAATGGACTGCACTTCAGAGGGCAAACAATGCTTGCAGCTTTGAAATGTTTGCAAATCCTCCCTAAATGGGAGTTGCTTTTTCAGTTAAAGTAAAACCTGTAAGGTGTTGGATGGTATTAAGATGGAATTAAGATGGAATTAAGATGTTTCATGTGAGGTGACACACCAGTAAACCATTCTTCCCTGCGCAGGAGACATGTTGAAATCCTCATACAGTTATGTGAAGAGATGAGTATAGTATGAAGCATATTCTCATATCCAGCATTATCTCACTGGGTGTGTCTTGTCTTTGGCACGAAGTCTGACCAAAATCACTGGCCTGTTTTAGTCCGTCCCCACCAGGAGCCCACATCATTATAACCATGGCCTTCAGAACCCCTTCATTCTGCCTCCGCCTCATACCAAAATAACCCAGCCTGACCTGCATACATTGAGACTTTAGCACAGGACTTGTGTGTATTTTTGATTGAGACTTTTACATTCTTCTTTGTGGTGAGAATTTTCTGAAGATCAGATCCACTGACAACAATCCTGTGTCAGTTCTTTCCACCTTAGATATTGTTATTGTTTTTCCTTCTATACAGTCCATTTCATCAGGAACTGATCTGTTTGAGACATTTCATATTAAAGGGGATTATAGATTAATCATATTTAGTTTTTAGCTGTCTATTTTACAAGGAATGTTGAATCAACTATCAATTCAAATAAATGCACAAAAGAAAGATTTGCATGCTTAATCTATTGACATTTTATTTGTCAGCCAGTGTTCAACACCTGTATTGTCCTTTGACTTCCTTCAACAATAATTATGGTTTAGTTTGGGTTAGTCTATTTGGTTTGGGTTAGTCTATTTGGGTGTGATGTTTGATTCAGGGTCAGACACCATGATGGCCAGTGTGGTTTCGACGTTGGGTGGCAGAGCAGTGTGGAAGTTGGACTAATCTGCTGTGGGTGGCGGAAATGAGTGTACAATACTCTGAACATTAGACATAGTTAGACATACTTTATAGATAGCAATATTTAAATACAGCATGAAGCACCCTGAAAGTTTGAGAATTATACCAATGTGGTATTGTGTATAATGCTCAAAATAAGAGAATTAGGTATATAGAATCTGTCTTCACTTAATATACAATCCTATGTTTTCAAGCAAACAATGACCATCACAACATTAAAAACACAGATATCCTGTATCATTAATAGTTTTAGGGATGCAAATGATTACAATGATTGCAAACTATTACAGTCATGAAGTAAAAAAAAACCTCTCACTGATATTGATGATCTGAGCAACTATGCCAACCTAAACTCTCTCTCTCTTCACACCACAATAACAAGAACTGTAGACTGAGAGTTCAGCCTACAGTCATTCGGAAATTCAGCCATCACATTCTGTCATTCAGAGAGTATTTTGTTAACAGTAATGACTTTTACATTTACTCACCTAGTTTGACATTCTGAGTGGTCACTGAAAACACCTGAGCCAGGGATATTGCCACACATAGAATAATCCTGGAGCGCCCGGAGCTGGCCATGTCTGTATGGGAAACACGCACCTTCTCCACACCGAGAGGCAGAGGGGCAGGACAAGAGGAAGAAGGAGTTATACCATTCAGAATAACATCCAAGCATTCCTGTGAAGACAGAACGACTGCCTGAACTGGATAGGATATAACAAACTAGATCTCTCTCACTCTCTCTCTCTCTCTCATGCCCCACTCTCCCTCTCTCCATGCTTTGACTCAACCTATCATTTGGCCTGCTTTTTTTTCCTCTTTTTTTAGTCTCCAGACAGCTGTGCCGCAGCGAGGGATGCCCTCTGTGAAGATGAAAAAGACTCGGGAACAAAATACAGTATGTCATTACAAACAGCAACCATTAAAACAACTACTTACTCGAGCAAGATTAAAATAAATACTTTTCCAGAACATACTTTTCAACTCCTACTTTACTAGAGGAGAAATACAGTATTCGTCTAAAAAATTTTTTAAACCTATATTTTCAGCATGTCTTTGCTGATTGCTATTCCTGACTGGACTGTTTACTGAAGTCACATGCATCTCCATTTAATTAGTTTTCCAGCGTTACTCTGGTGGGCCAGTTAGTGGGACTGACGACACCAGAGCTTTTTTCCTTTCTTTGAAGAAAGCACAAAACCCTGCAAGTAAAGATGACTGTGACACTACCATCTCCTCCATCACTGTCCGCTGGTCCACCTGTGATTCTGGTGTTGAACACAGAGAGCAGCTGTGAGGTTACCAGAGTTGTGTGGCCTGTTTTAGAGGCGTTAAAAGACCAGGCAGATGATTTACCGTCAAGGGAAACTGGGACCATCAGGGTCAGTTTGAAATGCAGAGCTCCCTTTAAACACTTAGTCATACACAATTCTGTCATCTGTACAATTAGAAATATGTTCACAGCTACACAGTAGAGTACTTGTACTGTATGTGACACAAATATGTGTTTTGAATTTATATCTGATTGTCTTCACTGATATTGGTTTGATGAATCATTTAGAGTTGAGGCACGTGTTATCTTTTTTCCATTTGTACTAATGGTAAACATTAGCAAAGTTTTATCTTATCTTTATAATGCTAACTGGTTATTTACTGTACCTGAAGAGACTGCCCAATGTAACAAATAAACTAGTGTGGAAAAACCATAGAAAGCATTTCTTTGCCAACTTCCCACAGTTTTTACGGTAATTCAGTTAAAACAGTCATTATCTTTACTGGGTAAAGAGCTGAATTACATGGACAGAACAAAGTTATAGCCTATTCTGTATTTAGTGTTTTTTTGTCCACAAATGTGTGGACTATGCAGGAGAGTACCGGTACTTTTTTTACAATCTAGGTTTGCAATTCTTTCAACTTGTAAAAACATGTAAAATGCATTTAATGCATTTAATAGGAATAATCTAAGTCCAGGACTTTCCATATACTAGACAGATCGAATCCCCCCCCATGACTCTAAAATTACAACCTGGCTTTGTGTCTTCATGACACGAAGAACAGATGTTTACGGACTGTACACAACACATGTATTTCTAATTTGTAAAATGTATCCAATATATTCTGCCTGTAGATTAGCTGAAATGGGGCCCTGATATTTACAGGGGAGATAGAACACACTCAACATACAGTGGTGCTGCCTTGAATATACAGTATACTGTAAATCTCTCCCATGACCTTCAGCCTGCCTGGTAGGCACTGTGTATTGGGTCGTGGGCCATGCTTTCTGTCTACATCAGTCTCTACCCGAACAAAGCAGAGGTACCCTATGACTTGGACTGCAAGCATCAATGAGCACATAGGTCACCTGACAGGAAGAGCCAGGGCAGTGGGTGACTATCAGGTTAACATAACAGCTTGTCCCATATCCCCTTACAGTGTCTTTCTATTATTCAAGAGCTTCAATCCACAAGCCACACCGTTCCTGGAGGGAGGACACCTGTCTCGTACTCAGTCTACCGTATGAGTCTATCAAAGCAAAGAAAACATGGGCCTTTTAGCTGCAAACTCAACGATACCAAATTCAACACCAAATACTTAACAACAAGCCAAAGTATTTGAGCTCGTCATGCTTTCCAAGCAGTGAGACCCTTTTTGCGGATACTAGAATGTTTGCAGCGGCAACGAAGAACTTTGTGAAGCAGGTCGGGGACACGGGGCGTCTGATCCCCGTGCCCAGCTTGAGCGAGGCTGACCGCTACCAGCCCCTTAGCCTGGTCACGAGGAAGAGGAAGAGGCATTTTTGGCAGAAAACGAAATATGCCTCAACTCCATTCTCACTTAAAGACATCCTGGTGGGTGAGAAGGAGATCACAGCAGGTACATAAAATAGCATGAAGGGAATTTCATTTAATCTACAGTGAGACAAAATGATTGCATGTAGTCAATTATAACTTAATGTAAGATTGATACGGGCAACAACAAATGCTGTATTGTGTAGAGTGTATTTGACTGGTTGTCCTAATCTGTGTCCTAATGTAACCATATAGGTGTGTCATCCTACCAACTCCTCAACTATGAGGACAAGTCAGACGTTTCCCTAAACGGCAGACTTGGGAACCACCTGATGAATGATGTGGGATTCAACATCAGTGGGTCGGACTCTGTGGCAGTGAAAGCTTCCTTTGGGATCGTCACCAAGCACGAGGTGGAGGTGCCAACTTTACTCAGGGAACTCACCTCCAGGTACACACCAGAACGGAAAACTCACTGTTTCATTCAAGTGTTGATCCAGTTTGAAGTCTTTGCCAAAAGGCATTTGTGTAGACAAGAGGTACTGTTTACACCTATGGGCCTACTCATAAATAATGATATGCATCTAGTGTTTCTGACTTATGTGTCTGTGTTATGGCTTTTCCTCCATCCCACCATCCTCAGGAAGGTGGATCTGGATCACTGCCTCGTTCGTCAGTCCAAGGAAAGTGGGCGGAGTGTTCTCTGTGTTGTCATGGAAAGTATACGCACCACACGCCAGTGTTCTCTCACCGTCCATGCAGGCATGCGAGGGACTACTATGAGGGTAAACACACACACACACACACAAACACACTGACACCTGAGATGTGTGTTGGTCACGGTTAACGGCGTTGAACGGTTGATCACCTGCTGTCTCACCTACTGATGTACAACAGTTTCAGATCGACGATGGTCGGAACCCCAAAGGGCGAGACAAGGCCATAGTTATCCCAGCTCACACCACCATAGCATTCAGCATATTTGAGCTTTATGTTCGAATCGATGGCCGACTAGGTAAGTTACACATTAAGGGTTATGTTAATACTGTCACATCGTGTCAAAAAACTCACCATTCTCTCTCTCTCTCTCTTTCTTACACACATGCCTTCTACACTACGTAAACAGACATATGTGTGGCCCCGGATTCAATGGGTGGATTTGAAAAGGAGCAGATCAGAGAACAGCTGGGAGGCTTCATTGGTCGCTTCTCTATGGGACGCCTACGAAGGTTCCTATCCGGAATAGTCTACGGCAACCCCTTCAGAGCAGGTGGGACGCATCTAACTTCCTTGCTCCCTCTCGCATTTCAATAGCAGAACTACGACTAATCAAAAATTAAGCTTGGTTGATAAACTGACTCCTCACTTACTGCACAGTATGGGTCAAAAGACAATTTGGAAAAGTATATCTTTTGCTGTCTTTTTCCCCAAAAAATTCAGATGACCGGACATTCGAGGAGCTCACCCAATCCGACACCTACATGGATGACGTGGTGACTGACTACTATGACAAAGCAGCCAGCATGACAGACCTGTCTAGCACCTACCTGAGGGAGGGCTCGCACACCCGTGTCAACCTCCTCAACCATAACATCCCGAAAGGTCCCTGCTCTCTCTGTGGCATGGGACACCAGCGCAGGGAGACGGTCTACGGCTGTCTGGAGTGCTCCACCGGCGGGCAGAAGTACGTCCGGCTTCACGTGGTGCCCTGCTTTGACCTGTGGCACAAAACGCTGAGGTGAGGAGGTCTGGGATGATCCTTCAGTTATCTCCCGAGTCTCTATCCTTCATCCACCCTGCGGCAGAGAGGAAAACACATCTGACGGTGGTATAGGGACCACAGCACCTTGGGATCCTGTCAGACTGACTGAACACTTGTGTTTGGCATCAGAAGCTTATTTCTGCTGGCTTTAGACTGTCTTTTGGAGGCAGATTTGGGGAATTTGTTACATCTTTGTGATATGAAATCGGTTGAATGATGTCGTGCTTTGGATTTTAAATAAAAAAATACAAATATAGGTTTGTCCCACAATTTAGCACAGGGTGTGAAACTTAAGTATGGTAGGAGTCAAATCCTGAAATATAACTGTTTGTGTTGGTAGCTGACCTGAACAGCAGTGCTCTGTATGTCCAGTAGATGGCATCAGTGGGCTGACATGGGGAGAAGAAACAGACCAGACAAACTTCCTGTCTGGACTGTATGCAATTCACATTCATTTCAGAAATTACCTGAGATTTTAATAGACTTCTTTGTAGGTCTGCAATGAGCACTGCACTGTTTAATGGCTATATATTCTTTATTGTTTTTATACGTATCAAATCTCTTACACAAAACAACAGAGTGGATTTATTCAAAGAGACATACCACACAGGGTTAATAAATACAGGTTGTTTACATTCAAATGTTAGAAGTTATGCGATTAAAAAAAGAGTTTTCAATGTTAATTCTACTCAAATTGTTTAAAGGCTCACATTTTACACCTTCCAGTCTGTCCCATAAGCACCCAAAGAAAAAATAAGAGACAAGTCATTCCATGAAATGAACAGAACAGAAGACAACAGTGCTCGAGTCATTTCAAACTCTTTTACAACAGCATAAGTTGTGTGTGACCCATACTCTGTGTGACCCATGCGTAAAAAGCGTAGTATACAGTAAAACGTGTAAAAACTCCACAACTACATACATACATACACAAATACTGTACAAGCAGGGTAATCTTAGGTGTACTTTCGACATCAGGCATTGTTCAGACATTGGGTCAGCATGGCTGTTCATTCACCAATAGTACAGAGTCACTCGATGAGATTGGTGATAGGGATCCTCTGTGCCATCACTCATCATGATCCATCATTATGGTTCATAAGTAACCTAGGTTCCATTCTCTAAAACAGATCAACACAAACAAAGTCAATTGTTTTAGAATATTACATTTCATGCAAGAGCTAGATAATACAAGGTAAAAAAATATGATTCTAAATTATAATGGTATATATCCAAATTACTTAAGTTAAAAAAAGAAGCCTCACCAAATGCTTATGGTGTCAACATTTGTAGTAGTCATACATTTGTGTATCGAAGCTCACCTTCGCCTGGCCCCTTTGGTCCTGCTCCCTCAGCAGCTCCAGCTTTGACCTTCTTCATTGACTTCATGATCTCCTGGGACTCTTGGTCACCTGCACCAGCACATTCTATACAGTGAGTCATATTAGGTTAAACGATGGGTGATGCAATTCATATTTTAGCATAACACTTACTTAAGTTTTCCTGTTTTCTCCAAAAGCCTAGAATGGTCAAGAGATGCAGACAGACATGTGGTCAGTGTAGTCTAGAAGGGAACAGACTCACATGTTGTACCTGTTAAGGTTTGTATTACAAAAGGCCGTTTTAAAAGAGCCTAAGACTTCCAAGCACAGTGAAAATAAAGACTTGGTGGACTGTTACCTGCTTCCCAAGGCATGGATTCTAAGGAACAGTCAAACAAGAGAGTTAGATTTGCTCCTAAATGGATACTTAGGGAGTTGGATGTTTGTAATCAGAAGAAAAGAAAACATGACAAAAGAAATAGAGATAGTATCACCTTACCTTTCTCATAGAACCAAACTCCTGCGAAATACAGAAATACATTTTAGATTCAGATTCAAACATTTGAACATGCCAAGTTACAAAATTCAAAAATATAAACGTTCTTAATTTACACACTGAACTGTATCTAAGCTCTTATTCTAAAATTATAGGAACATAGATCATACATATTAAAGAGAACCATATGCAGACCTAGTCTTTAATACTTCAATTAAAAGGTCACCAGTGACAACATGAACATGAAGATAAAAAATCTAAATGGTCCTCACCTGATTTACATTTGTGCATGAAGACGAGCACGATGATTGCAGTGATTAATAAAACGAAGAGTGAAATACCAAGGAGGGTCTTTGTTGAAAATGTGGGAAAAACATGGTCTGAAAATAAAAGGTAGTAAGGTCATTTTAAATCTATACTTATACTGGATATATATTAGTTACCAATTGCATATAGTTCCATTTTGGTTCCCTGAAAAACCATGAAACATTTCTCGAACACGTCCTTCTGTCTACATTTTCATGGTTCCAAAAGATGCTTGCTAAAATATGTCTGGAAGGTGTATGGCACCTGTACATGTATGTTTATAGGCCATGGGCACTCACCTGAAGGAGTCAGTTCTGTTTCATCTGGAGAATACAATGAGTTCCTGTGGGGAGCACTCTCCTTCTGGCTCACAGCGTTCTTCATCATACAGGTGAATGCTTCAGTATTGTTATTTTTAGTGATATGGGTTTTTTCTGAAACATCGAGATCTGCTCCATCTGCTTTCCAGTCGTAGGTCACTGTCCCGGCTCCAGTGACGTCTCCCCCACAAGTAAGAGAGCATGAGGTCAAGGTGTCACAGGTAAAGCTAATTGTGGGTGTGGGGACTTCGTCTGTCAATGGGGAACAGATAAAAGCCATTGGTTAGGAGATATCTATAGCCATATTCCCACCCTCCTTTTCTCTCACAAACGCATGCAAAAGTAGTATTATATGCTATGTGACGTGCCAGTAGGCCTAGTCATAGGCTACTGTTGAAAGACGCAACACACGATTTCTCACTTACTGATCACTGATATTTCAAATGACTTAGGTAGTGTGTTATTGAACTCAAGAGAGAAAGTTCCACTGTCTGATGTCCGCACGTCACGAATTGAAATATTTCCAGTGACAACGTCAAAAGTTGTGCGGTTCTCGAATTCACCATACAGGGACATCTTAAAGAAGGGGTCCCACTCTACCACCTTGTTGGCGTTATGTTTCCAAAGGATTTGATTTACAGGCGTATTTATGCCACCTGGAAGCACTAGCTGGTCGCCAACTTTTAAGTAAATGGCATCTGGAGAGAAATAGATTGATTGCATTAGTAAAGATCCGACGTATAGTAAAACATAGTTAGGACTATAGCCTGTAAGCAAATATCAGGTCAATTTATGTTGTGCTCTTAAAACATCAATTCACGTTTTAGTTCAATTTGACACGGAAAGTAACGTTCTCTTTAAAGTCAAAACGTAAAAAGGGTAAATCCATATAGGCCTAGTCTACATAGCGACAAGCTAAATTAATAGAAGGCTACGCCCGTCGCCCCAATGAATGCTGACGATAAAAAGGCTACGATCAGCGATGTAATCAAATTCCTTTGATTAAAGATTTTCTTTGATACTGAGAAAGCGCATCGAATAACTACTTTCTTGACACTGTAAATTAAAACGTCTACAGTAAGCCTTTATCCGTGTTTTTTGCTATTTAAACGTGTTTTGCTGTCTTCATGGATGATCAACTGCGCTGGCAGTAGGCTATAACTTATACTGTAACTTACTTGATTCGGTCGCCTTCACAGTATTTACCAGGACGAGTAACACAATAAACATCGTAGAGTTCATGCTGACTAGTTTAATCGCGAGAAAGGAAAACAACTTGTATTAACGCAATCAAATGTGCCTCGCGACTTCGTTCAGACTAAAACGAAAATGAAAGTACGCGCCAGCTTGTAGCCTACGTCATTTCAGTGAATAACGTAGGCTAGGCTACATATAAAACAACTGTAAAAATGTTTGCCTCAGATATATAAGGGTTTGGGCCATTTTAATATTACCTTGTCAATCAATCAACTTTGTACGCATCTTAGTATGTTGTCCCATTACACCTAATCACCATTGAGGCAGCAGAGGTTCAATGATGACGTCTATAATACTATGAGTGCAATATAGTTTAATATGAATCAACAAAATATGCTCACTTTGAACATTTAAATTAGCTACTTTCATCAAAAATATCAAGTTTCCAGGACGTTGGAACAGTGCAAACAATGATGGCACAGACAAGTATTTCAACAAAGACATCAAAACAGGTTCAGCCAAGTCATTCAGCCATGAGCCAAGGAAGTTTCAAGTATAGTGGTTTTCAGCAAAGACATTCTCCTTATTAAGGTAACACAAAAAGTTAAGGCTATTCCACCATTTTCTTATAATGGAAATAGTCATTTGTTTCAATGGTTGGTTGAAGGGTCCCAAACTGATTTCATATGAAAATATCTTAACATCACCAAAATATCTTCTAATAAATTAATCAAAGCCATCTCCTGTGTTGAATTTGTTTCACACCCAACCCACATTGATAAAAGCCTTAACGTTAATACACTTTGGAGGTACTGCTAAGTACAAGTAACCCAACCAGAACAGACAGTACAATAAGGGCCACATCTGGGTCACCGCACAAAAACTATTGTTCATTGAGTGACAACTTTTCACTGGCAGGGCAACCATTGTTCATTTCATAGGCCTCCCTGGTCAATAGAAAACCATGCAGACTTGAAGGCACATGTGAATGTTGTCATCAATCGTTAGTTGTTGTGATACACTTCAATGGTCTGTGGCAGATGCCTGAGCTTGCCTTAGGATCCTCTGCAACTCCTGAATGCAGAGCACAATTATCGAGCTGTGCACTTGTGCCATCTTAAACCTAGAAACCAAGAAAGAAAGGAATATTTCATGAGCATGTCAAACTTGCAGTGCTTGTAGCCTCTATCTTGGTATTCCACAGTTATATTTTCGTGAAGTCAGACTAGCTAGTTTACCGTCTAAGGAGTTCTGTGGCTTTGCTCAGCAGAGGGGGCTGGTGCTGGAGAGCAGTGAGGCAGTGTGCAGCCAACACACTGAAACACTGCTCCCTCACTGTGTTGTGGCTGCTGGTGTCCCACTGGGGCAGCTCGCTCGTGTAGCGCCACGCCACCAGGGCGTGCTCCAGGACCGAGTCCCAGTCCTCCCTCTGCAGCAGTGCTCTTCCTCCTTCCTGGCATGAAACCTTAGTAGAACAGGAACAGGATTTAGACATTCTCGTGGGTCAATCTCAACCCTTGTGTTATCTTCGAGTCATTGTGACCCTTCAGTCATTGTGACCCCCCCCACGTGTTGCAACAACTTTGCCTCATACAAAAATAAAGTGAAGCTTTTTCTTTTAACCGTCGGGCGTTCTCACACGACCCACAGCGCGAAGGTTAAAAGCAAATGCTTTGTATTTGTTTTTGTATTGGGTAAAGTTGTTGCAGCACAACGATGGGTCGTTGTGACCCGAAGGCAGCACAAGGGTTCAAAAAAAGACATCAGGAAAGCAAACATACTATCTATTACATAAGGAGCGTTAGGCAAATTAGTGTGTATGCCGTTGTCTCTGATGAACAACCTTCACTCACTTTAAATGCCACCAGGTGCGGGAAGGCCTTTCTGTAGCAGTGTGCATCTCTGTTGGACTCCAGTCGCGAGTACGGTATTGACCTGTAGACGTTGGCCTTCTTTAGGTGGAGGTCCTCTTGTAAGAGTTTTCAAGTCTGAGGTTGGTGTCTGGGCGTGCTGTCTCAGTGACTGATACACAGATGGCTCAGATGGCTGAGAGGTTAGGGAGTAGGGCTGTTAATCAGAAGGTTGCCGGTTCGATTCCGGCCGTGCATTTACATTGGGCAGATACTAGAGAATAGTTTGAAAGACTTTTGAACACTATACCTCCAACAATACAATTGCACACATCTGTTAATTTAAAACAGTAACTCATTGTGAGTTCAATCAGATTATAGGAGAAGGTAGCATCATTATCTTCACCTGTTTAGTGATAATGGATTTGATGTGCTGCACCAGCTGCTGCTGCTTTGAGAGAAGAGCCTGATTGTCCTCCATCTTGTCACAGTGTTCATCATGGAGACTGAGTGGTCTGATGAGGGTTGTATCTACTGTGGAAAATGAGTTAAATGAATCACAGGCAACTTCTTTAGAGTTTATTTTAAACATGTATTGCTAATATGTGGTTGCCAAGTTAAATATTAAGGAGGATATTCAAGATGGTGGCACACAACAAGGTACAGAATACAGACACCACTGGTCCTGTTTTTGTAGGGAAAAACTTGCAGCCAACTTATACATGGTTGCAGTGTGTCTAATCAGTAATGTGAATTCTGACTGAATACTGGAGATGTAACTTACACGACTGCCCACGCCTGGAACTGATGTTCAGGTTCCTGCTTCTGGTGGTGGAAGACAACGGGTCCAATCGGGAACTCAGAATCTCCATATAGGACCTTCGTATCCGGGCTACAATACATCGACAAAACGTAAACTTTAACTTTGCATGTAACAAGATTGCTTAATGGCAACGCCATATTTATCAGGATGGGTTCGCTAATCGCTATGCAGTAAATAAAGAACACCAAAGTGTGGTTTATCAAGTTAGCTAGCTACAGATGCTAGCTAGCCAGCCATCTGCTTGGTGAACAGTGTGATTGTCTCTATGATTGCGCGCGTGCCAATGATACGTATGTGGAGTTGGCGCGTGGAGCTTTAACACTTTCTTTACAAAAGAATGCATTTGTTGTCAGCTAGCTACCCATCTCTAATTTAGGTAGCTAGACTGTCTAGTAAACATCAAGCTGTGGATAGTAGTTAGCAAACTAGAGTCACATTATCACATACCTGCAATTTTGGGCTGTGGAGGACAAATTTCCATCAAGGCACGTCTAGGTTGACATATGGCTGCCATTGTTAAGTACGTATTTACAAAAATAATATACACTATTTATTTTCCCTTGACCCTAAGTTTCTGTTCGCCTGCGAAAACTAGTTGGGTACTGTAGCTTGCTATCCTGATGAAATGAAACACAGCCGCTCGGTTAGCCTCGGTGTAAAGGTAAACGTTTATAAAAATAAATAATTAAAAGTACATTGACAGTCCTAAACTAACTGTTGATAGTCTGCTATACAAACTACATATCTGACTAAGGTAATCAAATCAGAAAAGTACTCTTCCCGCCTGTGCTAAACTCAAATGAAGAATAGGCGCAACTTGCATGAAGAAGAATTTGCCGCGCGGGCGTGGTTTAATTTGGCTTCAACCACAGATTGGTCAACGTCGGTCAGGCGCAAAATGTAAAGACTATGAACATTAAAGGAAACAGAGGAAACGTGAAAAAAGAACCTTACTGTTAATTTCCTAAAATGTTAGGCTATGTGCAATCTATAAGTAAATAAATTACTCAATAAAATATATTAAAATAAGCGATACGTGTTCGTTTCCAGCATACTGCTCCTAGGCTACATGTTTAGATCATAAGTCAGTCAACAACAGGAAAACAAAAGGAAGGTATAAAAAATCTTTATTGATAACCATATCAAGATAACCATATGTAACTATTACACTGTATAGACCATCTCTGAGAAGATTACACTCATAATACATCAATAACCAATAATACATCTTTATGTACATTATTGCCAGTGAATGACTCTTTTGCCATGAACTTGGGACACATCTGTACTACAGGATGCACATCAGATAACATCAAAACGATACAACAAGAACATTATTATTATTTATTATCTACTTACAATACTATAATGTCAGTATTTGATCTGCAATTTGCAGGTCTACATCATCCACTAATGAAAATATATTTTCTGTGATTGAATGAGCCATATATGGGTTAGTGTTCACACACCGGTAAGGAGAACTGTGTCTGTGCACTGCACACCCAACAGTGTAGGATAGCCAATGTATTAAAGGGTTGTCAAGACACCCTTTAAAAATATATTCAGATGGAACCAGAATCAGAAATGTCATATTTTTGTGGGGCGGTTGATCATATTGAGGTTATTTGCTGGACTTGTGTGTTGGTCTTTCCCTGTGGCTAGAGGAAGAGGCAGACCTTTGCCCTGGCCTGGATTGACCACACTGTTTGTCCCTTTAGGCATGCTGTAGCCTTTGGGTTTAGGGATCCTTGTTGGGCCTGGACGTCGGAATGCTTCTATAGGTATCTGGGAGAAGAGAGAGAAATAAAAAAGTTCAAAACAGACATGTAGTCTACCCTCTGATTCAACTATTTCTGAATTCAACATGCAGGTCCCAAACCATTACAAACCAAAGGCAGAGACATCCAAATTCTCACCTAAAATAAACTTGACCACTAGATGGTGCCAAATGATATGTTTTTGAGTGCCTCTGCTGTGTTTCCAAAATGACAGTGTTTTCATGTAATTGCTAAACGGATTTAATGTATAGTGAGAATAAATATAATATAATCTGTGCTTTTGGTCTGGTCATCTAAACTTAAAGTGAGTCAATGGAATAAGTTTCACCAAACAATAGCTTTATGAGTAAGAGGGGAACAAAAAAGAAAGCATGGAGTTTGTGTATATTTGGATGTTTCTGTGATGTGGTGTCAAATCCATTAACATTGTTTGGATCACTTTTCTGTTTCCTGCAGAATCAGCTCCACAACTGTTGTATAATGTAACGTTAGCATCTGCAAAATTATTAAAATGTAAATAATGATCTTACTCAGTGTTGCCACATGGTGAATTCACATACTAGTCATCATTGCTCTAAGAATATAATATGTGAATATAATATGTGCTTGTGTGTTTTGTGCTCTTTAGGAACAATTCATCAAAGATCTCCTTTGTGAATCCCACACCTGTGCGGTAACATCTAAGATGTCGAAGAATTCAAGGATAAGGTCGGTTTGGTGTGGTTGCTTTCTGAGGATGAAACCACAGTGTGCCTTAGAACATGATGGACAATACTGTGAACCTAATGGGGTCATACATCTAAAACATGGTTTTGGCCAGAGCCTAATCCCTTTAGCAAAGGCAGTTGATCAAAAAATCTCTACAGAGTTCATGTCAAGGGGGGCGTGATGTTGATGTTACCGCGGTGACCCATAATTAAATGTCTCCTACTGAATCCCAGGAGCAGGATAGAGTTAAGTTAGCACTTCTTCTGCCAGGGATCAGCGTGTGTTCTGCAATACTGGCACAGCTCTCTCCATGGCAACCAAACACAGGATTTGTTTGGGGGCGCTTGGATTGGAGTGGTAAAGAGGCACTTTGAACTCAAGTCAAACTCCCCAGGTTACTATTTTATCAAAATTGGCCATGTCATTGAGTGTTTTGCTGTTTTCTTATTATGTAAAACACTTCAGTATTCTGAGGTGTGTACATCACCCGGGTTGCTTTGATTAGGGTTAAGTTTCGAAAACCTGGAAATTGGTCCCCCGAAGAAGTAGAAGGTGATTTAGCCTAAATTGTTATGTTTGATTTAAGTACAATTTTGTATTATTTTAACTTAATCTCCACTGTTTAAAATCAGGCTCCTCTCAGTAGAAGTCAGCCTACAGTGCAGCAGTGATCTTAAATGAGGCATTTGGGGATGTTCAAGGACAAAGAACAATGTCTTTTTTACTCACAGCTGTTCCAATCCCAATGAATGAATAGCAACTTGTTTGGCAGGCAACTTATTCTTGGACTTGGTCGTTTTGTGTGCCTATGTGTGTATGAGCCAATGCAGTACAATTTAAATTCTGTCTCTGATCTCATGAATACAGACAGCGGAAGCTCAAGGATTGTAATGATTTTTCTTCCACTTTGCTGAGTCGCAAATTGCTTGTGTCCAGTAAGCATGCAACATTTAAGCTATCATATAGTGATACATACTGTAACATACAGTGAGCCTATCATCTATCCAAGATGTGAGGTACACCCTTATGTGTGTTGTATAACCTATTTTTCTGAGTAAATGTTCAATGGCCTCAAATACACAAAAACGACAAGTTCAAATATGTGAAATGTTGAAGCAGTGTCGTGTGCTGAGTTGCTTTGACGTCAACCCTCTGCAATCAAATGATTGAATAATTATAAAAATCTGAAAAATAAGTAAGCCTTTTCTGGAAAAATACCTGAAAAGCCAACAACTACAGTATGGAGGACTTACAGTTAAAATATGTCAGAACCAAGCAAATTTTCCATTGTATAATTAAATGGGACTTCAGATTCACTCATGCTAGTCTTTACTCTCAGTAACTGGGTTTCTGTGTTTTGGATGGTGGGAGTAACTATGACATCAGCCTATGAATTTAACCCAACCAAGCAAACACATGTCAGAATCCTTTTTTTTCTTCCTTCCTTGTCTTTTTATGTAAACGCTGCACGTTGTGAACATGGGGGATCCCCCATGATCCTGTGTGGTTCAGATACTTATAAAAGTGTAATGAAATAAACTATTGACTGTCACTTTGTCATAGCTTTCATTGGCACAATACCATTTCAACATTTCAATAAAAATGGACACATGCATTGCTTGCAATAAAATCCAATCTGAATATAGATTTTATTCTGATTCTGTAAACCAGATCATTATCTTCAAACTCCATCATGCGTTGTTTTTGCACAATTTTGAGTGAGTAAATAAGATATGCAGGCATGGATGACAAACTAAAACATGTGACAATTTTTGGCACACTTTAATTTTAGAAAAGAAATAAACTTTGACAAATGCGAGTTGTGTAATATGTATAAACAGAATTAAAAGGATACATCCGTGAATAGTCTTGTTACATGGCAATTCACCATTGAGCGAATACAGTAAGTGCACACAAGAGTTAAACTAAAGTTTCTAGTGCTTTCAAAGTGTTAATTTTTACGGGATGAAATAAGACTTCATGCATGCAAACATCTTTCCAAACAGAATCAAACAAACTAACAAACCATATAGAACCAAACACATTTACAACTACGACTGATAGAATGGAGAAATTAAATATGGATCAAGTTCCAAACAACATCAAACTAAAACAGTGGATGGGCCGATGGGTGTTGGTGGTGGGTATAATGGGATTTTATTTTAGGGGGGGGGTGGGGGCGGTAAGGTGTCAGTTATAGGCATTACTTACTGTAATATGTGAAGGTCTTTGGATTGGGTTGGAGGTGGGTTTTATAGTGATACTACTTGTGATTTTGCTGTTGCTTTTTGTAGGTGTGCCATTGGACAGTGGAGTTCTTGGCTCCTGCCCAGGTGTATAGCAAGGACTGACAGGCTGGGATGGGCTGTGAATACTCTGAATGAAGGGGCTTCCTAAATGTATGTGAATTTTGTTGTCTTCTGTTGTGATGACCTTCGGGCCCGTGCTGTTTGACCTCTGAACCTGCCAGCTGCTCTGCCTCTCTGGTGTCACCCGAAAGACGGCATGACCCCCGACGACCTCTACCGGCTCAGCTGACAAGGATCGGTCAGGGGTGCCGGTAGTGACGGACACGATCTGGATGGGTGACATCGCTCGGTCTGGAGTCACAGAGCCAGAAGAGTCTGGGGTCATCGCCCTTGAATAGGTTGCCATAGTGAAAGGTGACACAGCCCTGTCCGGAGTGCAGATGCCCTCAGATGATGACGGTGAACCTTTAGATTTTGCTGTTGGAGAAATGGATGCATTCTGTATAATGGTGATTCTCGGTTTAGGCGGACCTCCACTTGTGGGTATGACTGCAGTGCTGGTGAATGATTGGGTGTTTTCTGTAGTGGGACTAGTGATCTCAAGCATGGCTGTATTGTGGCCATGATCTGGAGTCACCTTGATGTGCAATGGCTGCCCAGGACTGTGTGTCAAAACCAAATCTTGCTGAACATGGTTTCCATTCAGTCGGGGTTGCACTTTGCCATTGACCAGTTGGGGGCTCTCTTTGCTCTTAAGTAAGGGGACTCTGGCTCTTCTCATGTTGTTGTTCAGGTTATTGACATTGTTGATGAGGGACGGGTTACACTTTGTGAGGGGAAGTTCGTTATTGTAATTTGGATCTTCCTCTGGATCACTCTCCTCGTAGAGTTTCCCGTTCACCACCGCACGTTCCAGTGGCGCCACGCTCTTGGAGTTGGCTGGTAGATGGTCAGCTGGGTCAGTCTGGGATTCTTTTGTAGACATATGCAGGTCAGAGAAGCGCCGCCCATTCATGCCAGGACGAAGACTCTTGCTGAAACGCCTGTATCTCTCCAGCTCTCTAGTGAGGGTTTCCATCTCTCGAGCTAGTTCCTTGTTCCGAACCTCTTGCTGGGTGAGTTTCCTCTGCAAGGTCGAGTGATCGTTCTTCATGTGACAGATGGATTCCTCTGTTCCCATGTATTCATGGATCTTCTCTTTTAGGGCCGCCACTTCTCGGGTAAGATGACTCGATTTGGCTTCCTCTTCTTTCAGACGCTTGTATAGGACATGCTCTTGGTTGGATTCTTTCTTTTCTGCCAGTTGGTACTTTGAGAGTTCATTCCTGGATATTTCCAACTCCTCCATCAAGGACTTGGCCCTCTCGTGTTCATTAGAGTATCTCTTTTCCAGGGACTCGAACTCGTCCTCTGTCTTCAAGAGGTCATCCTCCACCACCTTCATGTCTTTTAATTTGCGTCTCAGTCGTTCAACTTCCTGCGTTAAGTCCTTGACTTTGTTGTCGTCTTGTTGAAAACGATTGGCAGTTGGTGCCTTGATTTGTTCTTCTTTAGCTTTACTCCTTATGAATTCCCTTTCCACTGCCTCCAGTGATTGCAGCCTCTTTTTCATCATGCTGACTTTGGACTCCAGATCATTGCTCTTTTCCTCCTCGGCTTTGAGTTGAGCCTGGAGTTCATCTCTGTCCTTGGTGGCACTGCACATTCTCTCCTCCAGATCGGCCTTTGACCTCAGTGCTTTCTTGCTCTCTTCGATGAGTTTTTCTGTGACGGTGGTAACTTTGTCCTGCTCGGCTTGCAGTTTGCCTGTGCTGTTGTGGACCTTATCCTCCATCTGTTTCAGCTTCTCAGTCATGGTCTTTCTCTCATCCACAAGCATAACAGTCAGTGTCTTCAGCTTGGTGAGATCTTCCTTCAGGGTGAGTTCTGTCTTCTCCAGCTGACTCTCAACACACTCCAGTTCGTTGACTTTCACTTTCAGGGTTTCAAGCTCACTGCACAGAAGCTTGGACACGGTCTTCTCCTTATCCAGATTACACTTCAGCGAACAGCACTCTTGTTTGCTTTTGCCAAATGCGTCCTCTAGTTTTTCCAGATCCATAATCCTCTGGTTGAGCTTTTCCACCTCTGCTTTTAGGCTTCTACTCTGACTGCTTTCCTTCTCCAGTTTCTTGTTGAGGTCTCTGCACTGATCCTCCATCCTGATCAACTCCTCATCCTTCCCCTCCATCTCCAGGACCCTTTTCTGTAACTCCTCCACCTCAGACATGAGGCTGGAGTTACCGCACTCCCCACGACTGATTTTGTCCCTTAGCTCCTGGAGCTCATCCTCAGACCTTCGCAGAGTCTTGTTGGTCTCCTCTAACTCGTCCAGCTGCCTGCTGATTGTGGACAGCTTCTGTCGGAGCTGCCGGCTCTGAGCATCCTCATTGGTCAGTTTGGCAGTCATGGCTTCCTGTTCCTGGTGGTGGCGACTGGCTTGGTCGCGTAGCTCTGTCTCTAAGCGAAATACTTTGTTCTCCTCCTCCTGCAGTCTGACATTAGCAGAGCTCACCTCTTCCTGAGCTTGGGAAGTTGTGGTGGTTAGCTCCTGGACCTTAGTTGTCTGCTGAGTCAGTTGTTCTGTAAGACGCTGCTGCTCATCGACAACCATCAACGCAAATGACTTCAGTTTGGTCAACTCTTCTTTCAGGCTGCTGACCTTCTTGTTGCCCTCTTCCTCCTTTCTTATTTGATAAGCCTTCTCCTGGTCAATTAGTAGCTTCAGTCTGGAAAAACAAAACACAAGAGGAACTTAAGATAAAGAATGAACTTCTCTACAACAGTATTAAGTCAGATATAAATGCAAAAAATGTGTTGACATATTTATTGACAGAAGGGAATTTGGATACAGTGTGATAAAAAAAAATCGAAAAAAGCAAACAATGGACAGCAGAGCTATGGCTGAACATTCATAATGAATCAATAAAACCATGTAGACTTGATATATTATAAACCTTCAGTTGCATTTTGGACCCATACACCTGTCTTAGTCCCAATAAAGGCACACAATAAACACTTGAACACTCATGAGAGCCAATTTTAACCAACCATTGAAAATATCGTAAGGGTGTGAGAGTTTGAAACTTAATGTCATGGAAACCTTCACAGATCATAAATTCCCCTGTGTTTAACTATCCCAGGCCGATTGCCGAAAATACTTTCAGGGCAGGTTTTTATTTCCCCTGATGCCAATTCCTTCACAAATGATTTATTAAACTCCTAAATAGATCTATGTAATCATAACCAATAACCAAGACACACCAAAGAATACCAAAACACTTTACTCTACTCTACAAAAATGTACTCTACAGTTGTCTTTCCAAACATGTATAATAAAGTGAATGAAGAGCTTTGAAAATGACTCAGGAAGAGCACCCTCTACATAATGTTTGAACTGAACTGTCTTATCTCTGTTTCCAACTAGACAGATCTGGAGTGCTGATTGTTTGCACTGACCCAAATTTGAAAATGTTGTTCCTAGTCGAGTTAAAGCTAGACTTGCCTCAAGAGACTACTTCTCTGCGCTCCAAACATTAGTTTAACAACCAATTCGGTGGGTAGCGGTAAAATATATCGTGTTGTGGGCCTGTAGTTGTCTTTCTGTCTGTCTTTTAACCAGTTTATCTGCGTCAAAGGCATACATTGTATGGTACATTGCTGGGAGTATATGGGGGAAGTCATGGTCATGGTGGCTGGCATGCAGTACAACACCAGGCCAAGTGCCAGCAGTGTTGGAGGGGATGTTATGACTTGTGTGTGCGCAGCTGCCAGCGTGCTCCACAGATGTCGTACTGGCATGGAACAATCCCTTAATTAAGGAGTTCCTCTGCCCCTCCCACCTCGAACTCCCTCACCACCAGTACCACTACTTTTTATACAAAGAGGAACCACCCCCTTCCAGAGCCCTCCTCTGAGGGACCAGTGACTCCACGAAGCCTCCAGTGTAGAATCATGATGTCATCAAGGCAGGGCGGGTCCCTCTCTCACCCAACCTACTATGTGTCACCCTCGTGTGCTGCCGGGGATGGAAGGAGCAGGGGGGAAGGCAAAAGTAAATGATTGAATGTATTCCACATGTTCCAGTGTGGCAGGGAAAGATCGGATCAAAACTGATTTGTAATTTCACTGTTTTTTGTGGCTGTTAATAACCGGCTCAAGTGATTAAAACCTATGTAACATCTGGTCCTATCTAAGTAATACCTAAAACAGAAAGATTTAATAGTTGACTTATTTTTTTCAATAGGAATACTTTCTTTTGAAGTCAGGTTAGTTGAGCATACAACCCTTGGCAAAGAGAACCCATGAGTAAAGCTCTCTCTAATGCCTTCTCGTAATCTAAATTGACCCTTATCAATTTACTCTCACCACTGTTTATTCAGTGATGTAATGAGTGCCTGGATTGGACTTCAGACTGGCTAGCCAGTCAACGTATTTCCTCTAGTCGGAAACATTCAAGCTTAAGATAACTTGTTGACATATAGGCTATTCAAGACTGGGAAATGCACCGTGTATTGTCTGTCATGTGTTACATGAAATTGATCAAGGTAGGAAGTGTATATTACACTAAACGTTGCACTAAATTAATCACTCGACCCAAGAACAGTTTTCCTTCTATACAGGAATGTAATTTGACTCCCATGGTCTTAGTAATCCTCTTTAAAATGTTTTAATTAAATACAAAACATATAAAACCACTAGTTAAATACACTACCCCGAGAAATTAAGATGAGATAAGAATGGTTCAGAAATCACAAGCACATTTTAGTTGCTCAAAAATGGTGCACTCCCAAAAGTAGTTAATATGTCATGGAAAGTTGTACAGACTGCACAGTAAGCAGTAATAATGTTGTGGGGTGTGGGTAGGGCATAGATGGTGATTCAAGCCATGCATAACTTTTTGATATGATCTCTAAGCTCACCAACACACAGGATGTCAGCAGCCTGACTGTTAAATAACCGCATTACTGAAATAATTCACAAGTAACGTAAAGAGTGAAAGGACGCCTGAAAGCAGTGTAAACATAAGTATTAAAATATGCTTATGGTAAAGATTAAATGCAGGAATTAGTGCATCATCACTGACAGAGGATATTCCCTTACATATACGTACATGAGAAACCATGATCTAAGAAACTCTGGCTCCAATTTTCTGCCGATTTAATGTTGGCAGTAGACTCAAGTTTGGGCATGTGTATTGAGTACTTTGGCCATGTCTGTGTCTAATGTAATTTCCTATAACTGATTAAATCGGGCTATGTAGAGGTATTCATGTAAATGCCATGTATTCATGTCAAGATAGATTTGTAAGTGAATTGGTGGGTGTCCTTTAAAGCACATTGAATGAGTTTGCGTTGGACCAGTAGATGGCAATCTGTAGGCAGCCCTGACATTTCTGTACGGTAAACTACGGTCAAAATTAAAACATGAGAAACAAACCAGATACATTTGACTCGAGTTAAGACATAAATCTTCTGCAGACAAATTAAAGATTGTATAATTAGGCAATTAAAGTAAAGCCTTATGTACTGTATCCTTCAAATCTGCGATAGATCTCCCCAAAAATCATCCTTTTCAGTCATCTAGCCTTCTCTTGACATTAATATATTTGAAAAAGTAAAAAAAATATTACAAATTTTAATTTTTTAAAACGGTTCAAAGGATCTTGCCAGAGAAACATGCTTTAACTTACATAAACAGTATCTTGGGACACTTATTAAGAGGGACTTTATAGGATAGTAATTGCTTAACAAGTGTTTAAGAACAAGTAAGGTACAGGTGTCTCAACAGCAATGTTGTATCAATAAGATAAATAGCATAAGCAATATACCAATTTTTGTGAATAACATTGAAAATATATATTTTAATCATAATGCTATTAAAGTGTTACATTAGGAGTAATTATCTGCTTGCTGAATATTTTTAGAATGTTTTTTACATACTTTTGGACAAAGCTACTTCTAAATTTATCTAGAAAGCCCACAATCTTTCAATCTTGAAACTTATCACAGCACTCACTCACAGCTCAAGATTTACATGTAAAGAATGACCACAGTTTTGAAAGTTTCAAAACCTGTACAGAGAACCCAAACTTTCAGTGCTTTGCCTCTTACCTGTGCCATACGTCTATCCAACTCTCACTGATTGAAGCTCTATCCTTGGCCGTACTCTCAACTCTCTCATCGACTGTGGTGTGGACATTCCAGCAAGGAAACCAAACAATAAGAGATGTGCTCACTGCATGCTCCCTGCCCATAAGCATTACATCATCACCATGTCCTTATATGGAGCTTTATGCTCTACTGGCTCTAAATGGGGGTGTGCTCGTCGGTGTGTGTGTGTGTGTGTGTGTGTGTGAGAGAGAGACATGGAGAGAGAGTGTCAACCAACGTAAAGAGTGTGTGTGTGTGTGTCTTAAAAACAAGGAAAGAAAAGTGTGATGCGTGTAACATCTGCAATATCTGTTCTCTCTGTCAGTGCTTGAGAGAAGAAGACACCAGGAAGTGAGGAGAGACAAGTGGTTTAGGCTACAGCATTTCCTTCTGGATTTCCTCAGGAAAGGTCATTCATTCTGTCAAGAAATGTGTCTGTAAAAGACCACTTAGTAAGACAATCTGTGGTTGGATTATATACATGTATTTTGATAAATAAATGTAAGTTGTCTTGGACACCATAGTACAGAAAAATAAACAACTGTACGTTCCATACTGTGCCTTGCTAATTAGTCTTAGTATCCAAATCAATACATCCAGACTTAAAATTATTACATAATGAACTTATTTAGACTTAACTTACATCCACATTATGTTTTCGAATAATTTCAATTTGAAACAATAGGTTCAGTTGATTTTATGTGACAGTGATAGTGATAAACATGATCGCATTCCTTCTTCCGTCTTCCTGTTTAAAAAGCTCCTATTGTTCATTGGAAGAAAATCTACTGTTTGCTTGAACAGCAGAGAGAACTCAGCATCCGAACGGATTTACTGGGGCATCAGTCATGTTCATTAGGGTGAACCAAGGAAACATAGAGACATGTTCTGTCTGGAAAGTTCTAAATCACTTGATATGTCACCGTTTGTACAATGGCCTGGAGTCTGCTGCCAAACCAATGTAGGGAGGGTTGCCAAAAAGAAGGAAATAGAGATGTCTCCGGGAACATCCAACATCATTTTGTTCTGTTGTCCAGAACAAATAGATGTCAGTCACCACACTAAAATAAGAAAGCCTAATGGAAAGTAAGGTTATTTATCCTACAGTATGTAATGCTGCTCTCTTTTGAGAGACTTTAAAATACTTGATTGTCACATTCTACTTTCTAATAGATTGTCGAACGGATGTTTCAGCTTCTTACTTGTTTACCCCCAAATAAATAGTTTGTTGGAACAAACACACACCTCTAAATAGAGGCCCAAAATAGATCTGCCTAGTTACCGAATTTGGACATTTCCAAAGGCTTTAGGGCTCAAACAAGCCAGATGTTCAGATTTCTCTGTAACAGTTGGCCACACAAACAAGTTAGCTTTGTGAACATCTTCCAAATGGCCAATCATGGCGAAATGAAGCCGTATTATGCAACGTTCTGGTGCAAGCTCTTCCTCTGACACAGTGACAAGAAATGTTAAGTGCAAGGATTGGGCCTGTTTAAATAACTCTTGTGTGTTTTCCCCAGAACAGTTTTTGGCCACATCATGCTGGAGCATTGGCTCCTTAACCTCATGATCCAGTGTTATACGTGCGTCAGTAGTACAAAATGTGAAGTATTTTGTGCACACAACTAGTCACAAGTTCGGAACCGTTCATCGCTAAGTGTTGTGTTGTGGAGAGGAAAACGAAACATATCCTTTCTGTTTCTCTCCAAAACCTTAATGAGCTATTGTAACAGACGTGGCCTCGCTCCATCAGAGGTACACTCGGCTGATGTTCGCCCCTCACAGGGATCGAACCCGCGACCACTACCAGCTACGCCAACGAAAAGCTAGCTATTCGCTGGCCCGGGTGGCATGTGACATACCTGAGGACTAGTGAGTCAGCTGGTCTAACCTGAGTGACTATAGTCTTCTAGAAGAAGAAGATTCATCTTTTGATGTATTATGTGGTACACACACAACCATATGGGGAGTGCTTCATGCAGTAATTGAACCCCGGACGGTCTTGCTGTGAGGCGGCAAAGCACGGCTCTATCGATGTCTCGGACGCACGTCTCCTTCATGACTGCAGTGAGTGTTCAGACTGCAGACTGTGACACACGTTTGTGAAGAGACTAATGCTACGACATAGCTGCCTGAGGGCCTGATCACCTGACACATTACATCACTGGCTCATAATCAACTCCACATGTTTCACTCGCTCCCCCTTCCTCCCTCTCTCTCTCTTTCTCAAACCTCTGCATGATTTACATAGTTCAACCGCTGAGTGAGTTTTATGAGATTCATGTACACACGCGTTTGAAGTTAATGTTTATGTCGTTCATTTATGTCATTCACTCCACACCAGGGGCCTCTGTGTTTAAGAGGGGACATCCTGATTGGCTCATATCCTGTGTGTTTACCAAGTACCAAGTACCAATCACTAATTGTGTTTACAGCTGTTGACTTTCTATTTCTCCCTTTATCTCTCTCTCTCTCTCTATACACATATACATATTTTTAGAGTGTATATATCTATATGGATATTGTAGCTGTTCATTATGCAACATTGATAAGGTTCAGGTTTACTATTTTACACACACACACACACACACATATATACATACAGTATTTGTCTCTTTCTTTCAAACAGAATGTGAACCTGAATCTTATCAATGTTGCATAATGAACAGCTACAGTCAGTGAGCTGTGACCTGACAAACTATAATTCAGAGCCATATAACTGTTATTGCCACTCTGTGTCTGTGTCTGTGTGTGTGTGTGTGTGTGTGTGTGTGTGTGTGTGTGTGTGTGTGTGTGTGTGTGTGTGTGTGTGTGTGTGTGTGCGTGCGTGTGTGTGTGCGTGTGTGGTGTGTGCGTGTGTGCGTGCGTGTGCGTGTGTGTGTGTGTGCGTGTGTGTGTGTGTGTGTGTCAATGATGTGTGTAGACATCAGGATATATGTCTGATGCTGGGCACAGCTGATAATGATTACTGCTGGGAGTGTTTGGACTTTGATGCCCCCCGGGGTACAACAGAGGATGCTCCAATAACTGTTTTCACAACCACTTGCTTGAGCTCAGCTAGACATCAGACCGTGTGGGATTGTGCCCCTCGCCTCCCTCTTCACACGACTTGTTAGCTCCCAATGCAGAGAGGCCAGAGGCTGGCTCCAGCTAACCTCCATAAATAACCACTTGCTACAAATAGCCCAAGTCCCAAACTGTCAAGGTGATTTTTTATCTGTCCCAAACTGTCACTGTGACTTTTGATCTGTCTCAAACTGTCAAGGTGTTTTTTGATCTGTCCCAAACTACCAAGGTGTTTTTTGGAGTGTTAGAATCTGGTTAAGACCCCTGAAGAGTGAGACAATTGTTCTCCAGGTCACGTCCTATAAAACACACTGATGAATGGAAGATACTATTAGCCATAAGTCTCATTGTCCCAGCACTGGCCATACAACCCAATCAAGCCCATTCCCTGTAGCATCAATGCTTAGTTTACAGTTAGTGTCTGTGGACAGGAAACAGTAAACACCTATTATAAAAGGAACAAACACTCCCTGCTTTATCCTTAGATACACTCAGCTGTCGCCGTGCTTAACATCACAGGCTACATCATCGCCTGTTTGGAGGTGAAAAAGATGCCAAGAATATGAAGCTGCCATTTAAAATGTCTGGCCACTCCCTGTTCTACCCCTACTGTGTGTCTAAGTAGCAGTACAAACGTCTGGTGTTCCTTCCAGTCTCAGCTTGAAACAATACTGAGGTAAAATTTGTGCAATTAGCATACCTGTATACTTCAAAGTCTTCACGGCTGGCGCCCCCCTCAATTACCCAACAAACCTACAGTAAGCAACACTTGTTAATGCAAGCAAAATGGAGGCTGCTGTGCCTGATTTATTCCCCTCCGAGAGAGAGAGGATGGAGACGGGAAGAGAGAGAGAGATGCTGATAGAAGGCTATTATCTTATATGTCTAAACACTGCTGGGTTATTATATACAGAGGAAATGATTTCCCAATCTATTCGTTCTTTTGTGATTGCACTGGGGGAAAAACTCAAGCAGGAGGTTCTCTGTTAGTAAATAAGCCCTCTGTCGTCCAACATCACCACATAGCTATGTCAAAACAGAGGCAGTCAAGTGGACATTTTTGTCTCTTCCTTGTAAACAGTTCTAATTATAGATGGCAATGACGGTTTTGCTGAATGTTTCAATCGTTAGTTACCTACTGAACACATCAGCCTGTTTTCAATTAGGAGAAGGAACAGACACACAGTAAACTAATTGTGGTTAGCCAGTCTCTCTCCATCTCTCTCTCTCTCTCTCTCTCTCTCTCTGTCTCTCTCTCTCTCTCTCTCTCTCTCTCTCTCTCTCTCTCTCTCTCTCTCTCTCTCTGTCTCTCTCTGTCTCTGTCTCTGTCTTTCTCTATCTCTGTTTCTCGATGTCAATGAAGATTCACCCATGCCAACATGTGATCTTTAATCAAAGTGTGGCAAGATTTTGGACAGCTTAACAGAACAGTCCACCCAATGACACAGGGATTGTTCAGCTTTGCTTCCATCACACACACACGCACACACACACACCGCACACACATACACTTCCCCTGTCCACTCAGCATTTCCACTGAAGCTAGCCAACAGATTGCTCCAGACCCTCCCTTCCACACCACAGATAAACATGTAAGCATTTGTATTCAACTAAGAATGTAAATGATAGTGATTTGATAACCAGGCTTGACACTGATGTTCAGTAAAAAGCTGTCTCTGTGATAAAGTCTGTCGGACTGTGATAAATGTCTGTGATCTGTTTGTAGGGGGATGAGATTACAGCTTTGTCTAGGCAATTACATCATTTCCTTCTGATTCGTTCCCTATTTGGCCAGCAGCTTTTCTAAACAAGTGAGTTACGAGGAGAGACATGCCGTATACTCAGAGTTACAGAGACTGAGACATAGTTAGTCAACAGTTCACGTATGTATAATCTTGATCAAGTACTCTAGTAGGAGATCATTGACTGTGTCAAGGGCCTGTCTGACATGAGGGGATCAACTCTGAGATATTAATGAGAGCTCCCTTGACTCTTGCGGGTCTGTTCTGTGGCTGATGTCATAGTCTGGGACATAGCTGTTCTCACCTCAGTGACAAGACACAGCAGATGGTTTGGATTTGTTCTGGCCCTTTGGTAAAGCTCAGGAGGGCGCTCTCTCTATCCTGCCAGTGGGAAACCTCCGAGAGATCTGAGAATGTTCTGGAAAGTGACCTTGTTATCATTCCTATGTGTTTATATTGCATTTTTTGACACCTTGAAATATGCTCCCTGACATAAAACACATCTCTATTGCTTTTTTCCTTTTCCATTACAAAGCGGTGTGTTGCCTTTGGGGAACGTAAAGATTGTGAAGATTTCTAAATTTAACGATTTGATTGGGGATGGAGATTTATGTTTTTAACTATTTACTGTGAGTAAGCATCTTTGTCAAGATTGCTAGAACCCTAAAAGTATATCAGATTTTCATGTTATTTTGGGCTAATCAACTGCCAGTAATATATGGGTACATAAAACATGAGATCATAATGTTCTTTGTTTAAAAAAAAAGTACTTTAGACATGAAGTCATGGTATAATTAAATTAAATTAGAGATCCAGCCATAGTGCTTAAGCACTATTTTATTCTCATGTGCTTGCTTGTCTATGTCACTACCTTCCATGCAGACTCAAACTTTATGGCTATTGGCTAAACTCATTGCATGATGTCATTTGAAGGATGAGTAGTACGAGGGAGAAAAAAGGGAGAGAGATGGAGGAAACAAGGCTGGAGGATGTCTTCTAAATTGGCATCACAGCTTCAGAATGGAATAATTACAATACTGTAAACAAACATGTTTACATAATGCAAAGAATGTAAGAAAATGTTGGCTGTTTTCATCTATGTTTAGGGTTTGTCTCAAACTCTCTAGATGTTCACCAGGCTTTGTGATAAAAAGGTGAAAACCTGACTTATTCTCTTGACATTGAAACTTCCCAGTTGCCCTTTTAACTTAAGCCAACTGTTTGGCATGGCTCCCGAAATGCTACAGCCACTTTTAAAATGGCTTTGAACCCGTCTTCTCTCCAGCCCCCACTCATAAATGTAAGGCACTTTTTTCATAGCCAGGGTATTACCTTATTTGTGACCCCTCTGAGTTTACCTCAGATATCAGCTTCTGGAGTCAGACCCAGTAAGACCATGTGTTCATTGTGTGAGAAGAGAGGAGCAAAACCTTTTTTTAATGTACAGGGGGTTATGATGGTGGTGGGTTCAGTTTCATCATTCTAATCTTAAAGTGAAGTCAGCGTATGATACCTAATCCCTAGTGATCCCCCTGGCCCCAATGTTCTGTTTCTTTATCCTTTAATGTTCCAAGTAGTGTCACACAAATTGGCCTTTACTTATGTTACCCTTGGGGAGTATATTTTGTACACTGTGTTTTTGGGTCCTGTGCGGTGAAACCACTGAAAACAACAAGAGATTAGCATTACAAAGAAAGTTTGCAGATTACTTTATCATTATGTTTTTGAGAAGAACAAAACATGTTTGGATGAAATCAAATCCACTCTGCACTTGGATTATAGTTACAGTCATTTATTATTATTGCCCGGATAATTAACTCTTTGAGCCAATAGACTTGCGGTTTACAACCGTTAAATGAATTAAATGCTTCCTCTACAGTTTCTATAAAAATGTGACCAGATCTATGTTAATCCATGCATGTCTAAATTTCATAAGAAATTTTCCATATAAAGATTGGTTGGCTATGAACAGTTTGATACTTCATGTTTCAGTTATTGTAAGCCCATGTGGCAATGATTAATAACCTCCTTTGTCAATATTGTATAATGTAATTATAAATTAGTAGTTTAAATATCAATTTTGCTGCAACATTCTCAACTACTACAAGGGGCACTCTATGTCATGGTATTTTTAACATTACAAAATAGCAAAGAAAAGATTATACTTCTGATGTTCAATCCTACTCTATGTTGGAGGAATAGTCCATCATCAATCATGTGAAACACCTCACATTAAACCTTGCCAAGACTTAAGGAGGAACGAAATTTAAGACCCAACAGTGTCTCTTTAGTGCTTAGTCCTCCCATGGATGGATTGGGACAGTGTGATCCTTCGAACAGATCCATTGTTACTTGCCAACGAGTTCAGCTCAAATATTTTAGTTTTGGTTTCTATATCCTGCCTTGACATCCGACCACCTCAGTCTCGACAGGCAGTGTTGGGCTTCAGGATATGGCCTTGAATCTATCTCTCCCATGGTAACCCACCTCCTTCCACCCCCACTTCAGTTTCAGCTCTATTCAACTTGGACTTGAAACACTGGAAAGTCGACACTTGTAAATTCCCAAAATTGATGAATGTGGGTGGGGAAAGTTACAGAACGGAGCATGAGAAAGCCAATCTACCTCTTCTCAAACAAAGGGTGCATTCACAACGAGCAAGTAAACAACACAATGATCTTTTTGACAACCCTATTGAGTCTGCATCAGTTGAGCTCCGTCAAGGAAAAGAGAATTGAGGCCCCAATCCCTGTGCGTGTTAGTGATTACCTAGTGTTGTTTCCTAACACACACAAAAGGGTAAGATTTTAAACAAATCGAATTAATCACTTTTAGAAGCTCTGTTTGACACCACAGTGCCAGGATCCCTGGCTGGTACTAACTAGTAATCCATATAACAGGAATATGGCGGCAATATACAATAGTTTTCTTGCAATCATTCCAAATTTTTACTTAGTATGACATTGTTCTGAATTTATTATATGATAATGTGTTTATTTAGCAGATGCTATCATGCAAAGGGATGTGGGGAATTTCAACCTGATACCTCTTAATCTACAGTCAAATCTTAAATCACTGAGCTATACCTGTACCATGTACCTTGTTCACTGTCTATGAAGCTGTCCTATTTTGGACCAGATACTGTGATGATTTGCAGTTCCTGGGAAGAGAACAATCTGGAGTATTTCAACAAAACTTGCGAAAGCCTCAACAAACTCAACAGCAGCTGAGATAAACCATAACACCTTACCTCAGTCGCAACTAAAGACAAAGACAAGCAAAACCTGCTTACAACTGGCCTTGTCACTGTATGTTACAAGCAGTTCTATAGGACAAGTCTGGTTTCTTACTGTTGGTTGTCACTCCACTTGACACAGTACAGAACAATGAACTGGCACATGTTTGCCAGCACTTTAAACATATAAAAATCTCTCTGTGATCTTCAAATGAAACAACACGGGAACATTAGCACATTCGTTTGCACAATTCAACTGGAGCCGGACGGAGAACGCCTTCACCGTGATAAGAGATTTCAACTGGCAGCTTTATGGCCCTTTTTCTTCGTCCATATTTCACTCACTATCTTGACACCATGTTGGCACTTCTAGGAGCACAAGCACAGCCTCATTGTTCAGACAGCAGCTGCCAGCCTGAAGGACGTCATGTCCAAATTCTCACTGTCGTTTCCTTCCAGGCTGACAAAACCAGAGGGAAAAAAATTGCCTAGTCTAGTGTTTTCCTCTATTGCAACTTTTGCCAAGTCGTAATTCAAGGGTTATCCTGTAATGTCTCTGAAACGATGATAAATGAGATAAGTCTGCCTTGTTGGTAAAAGTACCCTCCACGTGTCATTATTGGAATATTTGCTCTTCAGTTTTTTTATTCTCCGTCTTTGGCTTCGGTGGTAACATTACAAGGTTCACAGAAAGTGCAGGAAATAGATTCTGTGTTCTGTTTCTTTACTCGGACAGACTTGAACTTTCAGTAGAAATATACTGATTGTTGACTCACTGTATAGCTCTTTAGTTCATAACATTGGCCTCCACTTTAGAAAACAGTCCGTCAAGTGATATTGAAGCCAGCTGAAGGCAACTATTTTTGTATTCTTGACAGTGACACAAACTTGGCAAATCCAAGATTAAATGAAAGATATAAAATGTGATACATGATAGTTCAGCCAAAAATTCCAAAATTTGGCCACAGCACTGGTCAGGTACTGTAATTTACTGGGGCCCACACACATCCCTGTAAGGTAAACTTTCTGTATTTTTCAATCAAACTCCCACAGAAATCTCTGCCATATTTAGTCCTTTATTTTCCATGACCTTATCTTTGGGAAATGCCATCCAGTGTGATAACCAGGGAAGACTATTCTCTTTAATCGTGCATTCCTTACAAGGCATTACCCCTTAACAAAAACTGGAGAACGAGGGAAAATAATACGAGCTGTGAGGCTGCTGTGGCTGGAGTAATCACTGCATTCTGTCAGGGATCTGTAATCACATGACGCCATACAGTGATGGCTCCCTGGACCTAAATACCTTTGACATTTATGGAGGTAAAGAAGGATTTTCTGTCAGCTCAACAAACAAAGCAGAAGCACCCCACTCTTTAAACTGGACCTTCATGTGGGTCTAAGTCGTACTTCAACCCATCGAAACACACACTGAGTTGGGATCTGCAGGATGAAGGGATTGCAAAGATGCTGGTCTTTGAGTACTGGGTGACGTGAAAAGTCAGTATTATAAACGGCCATCTATTTGCTACTAAGTCAGAATGCTAAAATGCCTTGAGTTTAGCTTCTGCTAGCTAGTGTTAGCTAACTAACAAGCAAGCAAACTGGCTAATCTAAATGATCAGCAAGCGTCTGGAGTTACGGAACTTCAAGTGGAACACTTTGATCACAGTGGTCTTATCAAACAGATTTCAACTTCAGTGATTCTTTGGTTTCCCATGGCTGAGTGAATGGGACAATCCAGTCACTATCTGGACGTAATAGAAGGAGCAGGAGGTGGGGTGGGTGGGGGGGGGTGTTCAGGGTGGCTGGCAGACTAGTCGAAATTAGCACAATCAGGAATTGGCTCACTTTTTCCAATGTGTCCAAAACCACGCCTGTCTGAAACGGTGACATTAGTGAGACACTCAAGGAGGGCATGAAGGGAAAAGAGAAGCTGAAGCGTGTGTAGACTAAGTATCCACTCCAGAGCATCTCAAATAAAAGCATGAACATAAACATATTTTACAACAAACACATCTGTGTAAAATGTGTTCCCGTGGAAATAGTGATGAGTTTGTTTGGGAAATTAAGTGTCTTCGAGGAAGTATTTTCTTTCTTTTTTGAAGGAATTGGTGAATGTGTCATATTTGTGTGATTCCTGACGGTCACCGTCACACAAAGCAAGGCTAAAACATAAATTTCATGTCAAGTAGGGTTTTGTGATTTACATGTTGCACGCAGTCACTTGATGAATTCTTCATGCCCTGATAATCAATGGTAAAAAACTAAAAGAATGTACAGTATGCGTGAGTGAAAACCATTTGGGAAGTCCTCAGAATACAGGTGTGCAATTCTGAAGAGTCATGACAGACATAAGAACCTTGGCTGTGGGCTCCGGAATTCAATTTGTCAGCTAGATGAATGATGTTTTTGATGCCAGTCTTTTCAACGAGCACTGAAGTGATGGTGCCTGTTGTACCTGAACCAGACATGCAGTTGTAGAGTCGTGAAGGTTGATGCTGCTCACGCTTACAGCAAGAAATGGGCAACTGTCTGACATCTTCCTGTAACAGAGCGATTTGTAGCAGATATGCACATACATGGAGAGTTCACTACCTAGCCTGAAGCAAAAATGTAAGGTGGTCATAAATAATAATGGATTCAAGATAGCAAATGGACACGCAATGTACTATTTTCAAAGAGTATGGGAGGCAGGACTGGATAATAAGCATCTCTGGCAATGATGACATCACACTGGAATGTTCCACATGCACCTGAATGATGTCATCGCTGAAATAACACAACTGCACAAAATACTGAGCTACCTGAGACTGGGAAACCTTTGGGAGGGGCACAATGCAATAAGCAAATATGATATCTGTGTTTTCAGCCTTGGGACGTTTGAGTGCTATTTTGCAAGATAGATTAGAGGTCCAAAGAGAACATTTGAAGCAAGTTGCAGGGTCAGGGTATGTGGGGGTGTGTGTGTATGCTTGAGCGTATGCATGTGTGTGCTTAAGTTATGTTTGCTACAACATCTGCTCATGGTTAGAGTGGAGCTAGACTCTCACATCCCTGGCCTGTTGTAGCAGGCTTGCAGCAGTGAGGTCATCAGCCCTGGACGGCAGCTCAATAGCCATTTAATCGAAGGAGGACCAGGGGGGGGGCGACCGGTTGACCCATAACCCCCCCAGATTAACATGCTTCTTGGGCTTTCCAAGGAGGGGTCACCCAACAGTCGGAGGCTCAGAGCTATAAAACAAGGTCAAAATAAAAAGAAGTAGAGTAGAGTGTGTGAAGGAGAAGGAGAGAGAGGACCATGGTGTCTGTTCCCAAAGCTGTCTACACATAGCCTACAGAGTATGTAATCACCGCCACAGCTTGCCAGGACCCGGGAAAGGAAATGATTACATCCAGCTAAAATGCGTCGTACAACAATGGATTAACAAGCGTGAAATTAAAACCCGGTGCAGGGGCTGTGCTCTTCAAACAGGCCAGCCACGGCCCAACTCGCCGCTTTGATAACAGAGACAGTTTTTACCCTCTTCAGAGGAGTGATAAGTAGTTCCTTTTAGAAGCTGAATGTTCCGGAGTTCACTGTTTTTCTAACCTCCGTGGCCGGGTCTTAGGGAGGAAAAGAGCTTTTAAGAACAGAAGCCGTAACAGCGCTCACTGAGGTCTGTGAATGGGTGGACGGCTACGTGCTGCAGTATCTATTTCTGCTCAATTCAGCTCAATTTAATCCATAAACAAAGGAAATGCCAAAAAAGACATGATGAGGTTCTATGTTGGTTTACATCCAAACGATTTCATAAGCTTTAAAACGATCAGGCAGTGCCCTACTTTGCAGATTTTGAACAAGGAAACGGGACACTAGACACGGCACATCCTCCCATGACAGCTGTCAGCTTCGCTACACTGAGTCTACATAAAAACTCCAAACAACTCCTAAAGGTCACCGACACAGGGATATTTGATAGCATGAAATGGTAAAGCATAACTCTTAATTACCCAGATTAGACCAATGAAAAGGCTAATCTCTCTTCAGAGGATTGTCTAGACAAACAACCTGGGATTAGAAGAAGTAAAAGAACACCTAAGAAACACACATTTACCCTGCTGATGTAACGTAGCTCTCTGTTAGACAAACATGGAGCAGAGTCCCAGAGCAGAGATTGATGACGATGGCAGATGTAGAGAAACCTTCAGCACAGCTCATTTGTTCTCTCGCTCCTCAAATACAGAAACTTGTTTTCACACTCATTCACACACACACACACACACCACACACACACCACACACACACACACACACCACACGTGTCCACTGCAGCCAAATGTCCTCTGGCAGACTTGTAGCCTCCCCACACACACAGGTCCGTCCGTTTCCACGACAACCCGACAATTTGCTGAACACGAGCTATAATTAATGCGTCTCCGAGTCATTGTATTCCTTGCCTTTTTTCACCCCGTATAAATCTTTCGCTTTTGCTCGCAGGATAATGAACATGACCCTGGACAGAAGACTGTTTTTCATGGCGGCCTCTCCTTCCTGACATGCTCAGTGATGGAGCGCAGGCCCTCATCCTCCTCGCCGCTATTAAGCCAAATAACGCAGTACGCCAACACAGCACAGATAATGCTGCCATCAGAGACAGAGCACTTCTGCGGGCTACCTGCCAGAGATCTGTACCCTGTGAGCCTGAGAGGGGTTTGGAAAGTGTGTGAAGTAGCCGAGGCCGACGGGAGAGCTCTTTCATACCTCAGCTGTAGAGGCCGGATTTCACACCACCCTCGTTCGACTGTCTTTCCACCCTGTCAAGGTTCTTAATCGAACATGATTAGATTACCTATGACATTAGTGTAACCGACCTGCACGCACACAGTACCCTCCATTCAGGTTCACACCGATTTACACTGAAGGACATTTCCTCAATTTTAATTTCCTCCCTTATCGCACGTTGTTAGGGTGTTAGTCTTCGCTTCCCCTTTGACTTGATACTTCCAAAGTTTCTGCCTAATAAAGACATTCACATTTGGGCCCCTAGACTAGGCCAGGGTACGTGTTTGTGGAAGCTTTAGTGAAACACTGCTATAACAACGACACAGGGCAGTTTCATTCTGGGCCAAGTCTTTAGGCCAAGTTATGTTCCAGCTGTTGTGTCCAGCCAACAAAAGTCACATTTCCTGTCCAAGAGTGGGTCATGGGTGAACTATTTCACAATTATAACAGGGTAACAGTCTGTACCTCTGTTCAAATAAATTAAATGATTTGGATTTGTTGCCTGCAATCATCTTACGCTGTCGTCCATTTCTTGTGATGCTCGGCAGCTGTATTTTTTGAAGGTGCTTTGAAGCTAGAAACTAAAGACTTCTTATAAACTGTAGTTCCTTTGCTTCAGGGTAACATGTTTCAACAGAACTGAAGTTAGCTCATTTTCAAGGTAGGTATTTCCATTGAAAGCCATCCGGAGACGGTTCTATAGTGTTTGATGATTAATCGAACTTTGCTTTACGTAAGCTCCCGTTTCTGAGATTTAGACAGAGAAAATAATAGTTTGACATCTTACTTCTGATACTTGGCACAAGTGGTAGTATATTTCAGCAAAGATTGAAAACTTGAAGTTATAACATCAAGTTATTGATAATGTTGCTATGATTTACAAACAGCCAAGCAGTATAGTTGAACTACCTTGACAATCACCATAAATCACCATGTGCGCCAACCTCTGTTCTGCACCACTAAAATCACAATCACCACCAGCACAGCATACAGTACCGACCTCTCTCGCTCCTGCTCCAGCAGGTTGGCGAACTCATCACTCTTCCTCAAGGTAGGCCTTTCTATTGAAAGCCATCCGGAGACTGTTCTATAGTATTCGATGATCAATCAAACTTTAAGCTTTAAGCTCCCGTTTGTGAGTTTTAGACCGACCTCTCTCGCTCCTGCTCCAGCAGGTTGGTGAACTCGTCACTCTTCTTCATGAATTCCCCGTGGTTGCTCTTCTCGTCGTCCAGCTTGTAGAGCGCCTGCTTGTGGGACTGTTCCGCCATCAGCAGCTGCTCCAGCATGCGCCGGTGGGTCTCCCTCTGCTTCTCCACCAGCTTGTCCAGCTGAGGACAAAACATCAAGGGGGTTTGAATTAAGGACAAAAGACCGTTGGGGGAAACGTGGACATTACTCGAAGCTGTTGTACCTCAGCCATGGGCTTCTCGTAGATGTCCTCCTCGAAGACGTCTATCTTGCCCTGGATGCCGTCTCTCTGTAGAGCTTGAAGCACCTTCTGTGGAGTGACAAAGCCATATTTGGCCTCAAGCAGAGCCAGGTCGATCTTCTCGGCCTTCAGCACAGTGATCACCTCATCTCTGGCCTGTGAGTGGAGGAGAGTCAAGCCTGGTAAATCGATCTAAATGTACATGTGAATTAACACGTAATGAAGGAAAATATGTCTGTTCACTATGAGATATTTCTTAGACCAGTGGTTTTGGTCAAAGGTTTGTGCGAGTTTAATTTTCAGACCACCACCAACCTCTGTTTCAGAAGTTGATAAATTCATGTTTAGACTAAAGAACCAATGTCCAGGGCCTCCAGACCAAACCTCAATCCCTTCATCCCTCTGGCCTTCCATCCCTCTATCCCACCGACCATCCAGCTGCCCCCTGGTCACACTCTATCAAAAAGCCACGGTAGTGAGTGGCGTTCCACTCCTGCAGCCAAGGTCACCGTGACTCGGCCGTCTGCGGAAAGGATTTGGGGCCTCAAGTCCGAGGATTCATAAAAGGCTGTAGATGTGCTGTTCTCTTTTAATAGGTTCATCTCACCGGTTCATCTCTTTTTATAGGCCTCTGTGTTACGGATGTGTGCACCATCCATCACCGTGGAGGGGTGCCCCCGTTGCTCTGATGTCGGAAAACACTCTCCAGCTGTTGTCTGTCTGTTACCAGGAGAAGGCCTTTGCCCGACAACTCACTGTCTGATGCACCACTATCACAGACGAGGCCTGACCTAGTTGACCCCTTGCCAGGCCTGTGGAGCCGATGCCAAATGAACCCGCTGCCCACTCTAACTTTGTTCACAAGGTATTTTCCTGTGTTTGTTTCTGATCTTCTACGTATGCCAGTCAACAAAATATAATCTCAGTACGATAAGGTTTTTGGAAAACTATTCTCTGCTCATTTTCCTTCAACACAGGGTCCTGCCTGTACTCCATCCAGTACATCTATTTACACAACGACCCCTATAGCCAGACTCACTTTACCACCACTCCTTTCAGGGCAGATACATCTACTCTACAAGCTGTATCTCCCTAACAGCCCCCAAACTCTTAGTCCCCACCTCCCACCTCACCTGCAGCTCTCCCTCCAGCATGCTGAGGAGGAACAGGAGGTCGTCACGAGAGAGGTCCCTGCCCTTCCCGCTCGCCACCTTCTCCTTCTGGGTGGCGTTGCCTCCAGCGCTGCTGCTGGCGCTGCCACGCCCGCTCTTGTGATTCCTCTGGACGGTTCCCGTGTCGTCGGGCGGCTCGCGGTGCCTCGTCCGCCCCCCCCGCACGGCCCGACGGCTCCTCCCGCTCGGCGGCCCGTCTCCGGGAGCACGTCGGCTGCTGCGCCAGCTTGGCCTTCGCCACGTCCTCCAGGCTGTTGCTACGGGAACGCATCTTTGTTTACCTGTGGGAGGGCGACAGGGAGGGTTGTGTGGTGAATGTCTGCGCCTCAGGGTTGGGATTGGGACGGGAGACAGCTGGACTATGAATGGCAGAGTGTGTGATGTGCCTGATGTGTGTGATGCGTTCAGCCTGAGGCGCTGTTCACCCAAGCATTGTATGTGGAGGGGTTTAGTCACTCATGACATTGATTAAGTTGCGTAAGTTAAGGCAGCCAACCACTCCTTTCATGCTGTAATTTATGATTTACTATGTCAAATACAAAGAGAATGTTGAAAGTTGAAAACTAGACAAAAATCTCTTTTGTCTTTGTGTTTGAGCTGATGAAAATCACCCCCGATGATTTATATCAGCATGAGTTGTATTCGTGTGCCTTTCTGACAGTTTAGGAGTAAGAAGGATGGCTGGGTGATTGCACATGTACATTGGCGGCAAACAAACTGAATGATTCAAGCATGATGTCATCCCTACAGTTTAAGACTAGCTCGAGTGATCAACTCCCAGATCTGGGCTCCAGGCATAGAAAGCCAAATCCGTAAGTGTTCGCTCACGGTATCACGATGCAGATTCTCAGGAAAAACGTATTGAAGCCCGACCTCCAAGACGTCAGTTTCTCTGCTGATGAGTAAGGTTTTGCAATAGAACAACCCGACAAGTTCAGGCCCTGACTAGACATGGTCATTACTCACAGACTGTATGATAGTCTGTGTGAGATGGCTATGGCAATTCAAGGATCCAGGTTTCAAGTGAGGTTGTTCAACTTTACACACACACATACACCCACACAGCCTGAGCCCTTGTGGGGGAGTCTGTGTATACAATATTGCTTCTGTGAAGTGCAATCTCTTCTGTCTCAGACGTGACATCCAGTCCTGTAAAGCATTGTGGGAAACTTAAAGTTTATTTCAGTTTACCGTAGTGCCCTGTGTATGTCTTAATTTGGCACTGATTTCTTAGACAAATCTCTCTGTTTGGAGACTAAACACTGGGCTAACACCACTGGTCAGTGTCGAGTTTGACAGTTCTTAAGGCAGACCTGTTACAGGAGTCAATCGGAGACTCGCTGGAAAATGTAATGGGTTCAGATGGACATTACAAGAAGTGAGACAGGTTTCACTATAGGGTTTACAAACACAAAAGGTAGCTATTGTAGCTACCAACAGCGTGACAGGCTTTGTTTGAAGGTTCTCGGCTTCAACCACTGTTCCCTTCTAATTCTTTCATGCAAGAAAAGTGTGACGTTTAGAAGGTCTGTGAATTCAGACATGCCGTGGAATGTAAGCAAACGTTGAGGGATGATGTTTGGACATTTCCAGAGGGTCTTCTCGGTTGTGTTTTCCAAAGATAACACTAAAACATCAGGCCTGATTGTGCCATGTGCACATAGTTTCCCGCAGGGTACATTTTGTTTTCTGAGTAATCAAAAAAGACAAGGTGTGAGGAGGAATTTGCCAATAAACAAGCAGCTAATTAGCAAGCTGGTTACTTGGGCCTTAGATAGTCTTAATGGAATGCTGAGGAGGATGTTGATGTACCCGTCATGGTGAGATATTAATACGAAAACGGCCTCCCCCTGATGAACAGGGCTTATAAAAACATACACACTTGGAAATGTATTTTTTTGTATTTGATTTAACATTTATTTAACCAGGCAGAATCATCAAGAACAACTTTGATTTTCACTGATGGCCTGGCAAAAAGCTGAAGCTTTTGGAGGGAGAGGGGAAGGGGGCTTTGAAATCAAAATCTGGTTAAAAAGCACAACGGCACACAACCACAGCAGTACAACATAGTACACAAAAAGCAACAACAAAAACAAGCAGGTTAAACAAAGTAGGGCATTAGTAACATATGGGAGTCAGGGGATAACAATGTTAAAAGCACAAAGAACACAAAGCAAGACACAAAGACTATTTTCACCGAACAATATATCTAAAGAATGATCTAAAGCAACTTTATCAAGGATTATTTCTCTGTTATTTCTATCCCACCCATAACCCATGTAGAAATTAATTAAACCACGCTTATATACACGATCACAAAAAACCCACAACATACTTCCCATTTTGAAACCAGATAAGGTCAAATATCACCTTACCCTACACTCTTACTCTTTAAATGGATGTGTTTGTGTGCCGATCTGACTAACGATGACTTCACTGTGATCTCTCACTAATCTCAACGACCGAGCGTCATGTGTCATTTTCAAACTGACTGGTTCAGGCCCCTTCTTCTGTGTGGTAATGTGATCACGGGTCTGTGCCAAAAGGTGATCTAATGATGAACAGCCGCTCATACCATTTCAAGGGATTAGCTGTAGTTTTTGGCTCAGAGGACGACATTGTACACACGCAACATAGTCATTTTTTCATGCTCCTGCATGTTTTAGGAAATTATGCTTCAGAATAATAGTAGAAGGCACATATCTCAAACCCACCTTTCGGTTCGCAACTTATTTACTTTCTGCAACCTTATGATTAACACACATTTCTGTCTCACAGAAACACACACACACAGTATGCACAGCACACCACTGTGTTTACTTGAATATCTGCCGTTTTTACAAACAATCGAAACTGTCATAGCTCCCTAACATTCCATCGCCGCTGCTAAAGATTTCATCACTCAGTAATGAGATTATCTGTGACAGCTCATAGGAAAGTGGTTTAGCCACCCAGGGGAGCCACGAGGACCGTGTGCTTGTGGATTCATAAGGATCCACTGTGCTCCAGCCTGGTTATGAGGTCACGGACCTGGCAGAGACACAGGCTGGACCCAGCCTTACCCAGTGGAACAAAAATTGTCAAAGGCGCCTGACCCTTCCGATGACGCCTCGCTCCCTTTCTTTCTTCCCCAATTTCTCTAATAATTTATCCTGTGGCTGGATGAGAGTGCTATTCTCCGTGTTGGTGCTATGCTATAGATACTATAGCAACTCTGTAATGTATGAGGTCTTTCTTAGCAGGACTCCTGGGCTGTCAAAGGGGGGTGTTTGCAGTACCAGAATGCAGAGTCTCCTTTACGGTGATGACTTCACTTCACGTGTGTGTGCTGGAAGGCCGGGGGAGGGGGAGGTTGTTAAAAGGGACGGGTCGAAAGGTGAGGATGCAGGTGTGCTTCCAACAGTGAACTTTTCCACTGTTTTTCCACTTGAACACTAACAAATATACACACGCGCATAAACACACAGACAAACACACACAAGTTCACAGACACACACACACACACACACTGACGCACATGCACATAACTGCTAAAGTACAGTTCAAATTCTTGGAGCCCATATCATGACCCTCTCAGTATGACTGAGAGAAGGTAAAAGAGAAAGGGGGAGGAGAGGAAGGTCAGTTCTTGTCAAGATGACACAAACATATAAACAAACGCACATACACCAAATTAGATTTGTCAACATTTGACACTATTAAAACCCCCAGGGTTGCACAGAAGTTAACCGCTAATATCACCTTATCATATAAAACATAGTGACAATATGATTAAATGTAACACTCTTCTCACATAGTTGTTGTCTCCTGAGACACTGAAAGAATGAGAACAATACACACAATGGCACAGAATGTTAAACGATATTATCTTACACACTCTCCCCACCCGGATCCACTTTTCAAGAGTATTGTGCAAGCAGCCTGAATGCGAGCGCGAACGGAAGAAAGATCATATCCGTTGTCGGACTGCGTAATCGTAGATCACTTTTTGTTCCATGATTTATGACAGCTATCACATACAGTACGTGTTACTGAATATGTCTTTTTTTCTGCTGCAAATACCAGAAGGAGTATTCCCCTTTGCTTATTTGAAGGGTCCATTTTGTGCTTGTCATTTATCGTTCCTAACACATCACAATGCAATATTGTTTTAGTCTGACTTCTGCCTGCACAGAAAAACAATTACCCATACACATACAAACACACACACACACACACATGCATGCCACTGGCCAAACACACACACTCACACACATGCATGCCACTGGCCAAACACACATGAACACACAGGAACAACTCTGAAAGAATCTGATCCATTTGAGCAAATACACAATTCAAGTTGAACTCCGTTTAAAACAAGACGTACAATTCACAAGTGCTGCTGCTCCAGTGTCAGTGCAGCATGTTGACACAGCGGGCTTCTGGCAGCAAATGCGTAGATGACACCTTGTCATGCTCTGCTTCACAGCGTCATCAATCACCACTGCATCAGCCCCTCTCCATGTCTTACCTTTATCACTTTCCTTAGATATTTCACACCAGAACCTTGACCCAGGACTGTCCTTTGCTGTGTGCGTGTAGGGGGGGCGTCGGAGGGGTTTATGTGTTTCCCAATACTGCACAGCTAATGGAGTACAGTAGACTACACTTCAAATTGCAACTTTACTGTCAGTGTCATGTGAACTGACAGTGAAAGAGCAAGGACGCAATATTTTTTTTTCTCGAATATTTTTTACAACAAATGACATGTGGAATAGTACATCGTCACTTGATCGGTTGGTGGTAGTTCATCTGTAGGCCTGCCGTTAACACCTCAAAAGAAACGAGAAAATCTTCAGCCAAGTCTCTCAGTCAGGAGCCTCGAGCTTTCCCGTCGCCAGGCCAAGGGGAGAGTTGTTTACAAACAGCGCTGTGATCGCCGTGGCAACGGGCAGCGATCTTGGCTCCCTCAGGAGGTGGACGGCGGGCTATAAAACCGTCCGAGAGTTTCCTGGTACATTAGTCCCGAACTGTAAAACAACAGAGAACTCATTTGGGAATTCCATTGCTCTGAGGTATAGAAGGTCTCTGCCTGGGACACAGCTGTAACTCTTAAGAAAGTGAAGGAGGGATGTTTGAGACTGGGCCGACCGGGCCAAACTGGAACTATTAGTTCAACTACAAAGTATGTCCCTGAGGAATATGACAACGGTGGCTCATTGTGGCTGTTGTGGTGGAAGGCTAATGCTTCTCAAGAAGAGAAAGAGACCGGACACAATGGACACTCATGTCCAAACAAGCATGCATGCAGGTACATTAAGCACGTACAGACATGCTAGAAAGTGCCTCAGTACGTTTCGCAGGGGGTCAGTGACACAATTAAATCCTTGATTACTCATTCACAGAAAAGTTAGCTTCGGGGTTTAAGTAGGTCACACGGCCTTTAGATGGAGGGACGTGAATTTAGAATTTCCAAATGAGATGATAAGCGATAAACACGGACAGAAAGAGAAAGCAGAGAGAGATATAAATGGAGAGAGAGAGAGACAGAGACAGAGATAGAAGAGAGAGAGAGAGAGAGAGAGAGAGAGGAGAGAGAGAGAGAGAGAAAGAGAGAGAAAGGGAGAGAGTGCAACACAGCATTAGAAAGAGAAAGAGGAGAAGACTTGCAACCAAACACACGGAAACACATTCAGCATTGAGGGATACAAATCCCCTCCCACACACTCAGCCAAAGCAAACAGATAAATCTGTTTCAAATCTCGGAGCTCTCTCTAATAACCTGAGCCGCTGACAGAGGGGACAATGGGGCCACTTCCCCTCAGGGAGGTAAACCAGGAAGAGCAACCAGTCTGAGGGTGGACGCTACCTGCCAGGTACACGTCGCAGAAAGGTTTCAACTGTAAAGATTTTCAGGAACCTCACTTCTTTGTCCTTCACTTTTTCTTTCTTTACCTTTCTATTAATCTTTCATTTTCCTTTTCTGTTCAGTTTCATTTTCTTTCACAGAGTACACGCGCACACACACACACACACACGATAAAGGTTCAATAGTAGAGAATTGGCTCTCTATCAAAATGTTTCTGCTTGTGTTGAGGTGTTGCCATGGAGAGTCTTCTATCACATGACGTCATTGTCTAATCCAGATGCTGAAGTCTAATAGGATGGTTTATGAGCAAGGTGGAATGTGGGGAAGAAATGTGTGTATGTCTGTGAACAGTATATGCGTGTTTCAATGAGTTTGCTTATGTTTAAGCGCATGTGTGTGAGTCTGTGGTTAGCAGATCCCCATGTGTGGCCATGTCCATCTACTGTACAGTAAAACCATATTTGATACCAACTATCCGGTTTCCTTGTTTGGCAGGGCAAGGCAGCAAAGGATCATCTTCAGCACCAGACTGTAATATTTCCCCCTTTGCAAGTGATAATGAGGAGAATGAGAAGCCTAAGGGGAGACAGTGTGCGAGGCCAAGAGCTGTCAGATAGTGACACCAGCTTCTGCTTCCTTCATATCACGCAGCTGACATCCGAGTCCAGCGATCGCCTGTCTGTAGGGAGAGGCCTGCTGCCTAGAGTACTGTCCCAGATGTTGGGACTGACTTAGCATGGAGCATGTGTTGAGGGAATGTGTAAGGTAAGGGTGAGGGGCCGGTGTGGCAGTCCCAGACAGAGGCCCATCGCGGTCGTGTGAATAGTGGGGATGGCCTGTCACCGCGTGGGCCGCTGTGGAAGACTGATCGTTTTGTACCCAGAGACTCTCGAGCGAGGTGAAAGTCTCTCCGTCCTGTATCAGACATACTGTACACATTCCTACTGTACTGTCGCTCCCTGTGGACCTGCTGCAAGTCCTATTGTTTCAAAACGATATGCCAAAGTCCCATTAGGGTCTGTCGGAAGAATGCTGTGTAAGGGCTGCCTCTGTCTGTGATCTAGGTGGCAGCAATTTGACACCTCTTGGGTAAGAATCGGCACGATGTTCACACAGAGACTGAAAAAGCCCATTATGTTACAGTAAACCTCAACAACACTCTATGTTTGCGAGGTGAAAGTGGCTGAAAACAGCGAGGAGCAAGCACCACATGAAAACTGTTAAAAGTCATGTTCTTAATATTGTGTTTTAGTGAGAACACACAATTCTTCATAAAGTTCACTGTTACTCAACACGACTGCAGTAAATGTAGCTGTTTACTAGCTACTATGGCAAGATTTCCACAAGCAGGAAGGTCAATCCCAAGGATGCCTACTAGCTGGCTAGCTAGCCTTGTCCCTTAAAGCTAGCTACCTGGCTAACTGGCTCCACTGCATGTCTCCTTGATGATGCTGTGACGGAGGTCTGACAGGGTGAGATTACAGGGTTAGATTAGAGGGGTTAGAGGGTCCACTAGACAGAAGGTTGGTCAATCAGGTTGGGTTGTCACAGTCTTGTCTCTATGGTGATCCATCTCCATGGTGCCAGTCTTCATTTCATCACTTTCACTGCCTGGCATCATCACTAGTATATGTTTTAATCCTTTTAAGAGTTCAGGCACAACAATGCTAAAAAAAAGGAACAGGTAGTTTTTTTTTACGATCGTAAATTTAGCAACAAACACATCTTTGGAAGGGAGGCAAACAAGTTGCTTTATATGATCACTGCATTCATCTTTTCAGCATGTAAATGTATCTTAACCTCCTACTAATATTTCACTGGCTAATACAAGGTTTACCAAATCTAGACTGCGTGAGGTATTTTGGTTACTACAGCATAGTAGGAGTCTCTTTTAGCCACACTCAATTTAAAGTGTGTGTGTATTTTTACAGCAGTATTTTTATTTCAAGAATATTATAATCCAGGAATCATATGATTTAGAGTTGGTGCAAAAGTTCTGACCGCTTCGTCTCACACATTTTAGGATGGTGCCCTCTACAGGACAAAAAGGAAAACAACACACTGGACAAAATAAATCCTGCAATGCAGCTATAAAAAATGGATCTTACAGAGAAAGCACTAATTTTATCAAAACATGTTTTTTTTACTATCTAGTCTATAATGTGGTGTGGTGGCCATATATGCTTCCTTCTGTATGCTGTAAAGTCTTCTCCCAGTTTCCCCCCCCCTCCCACACACACCCCACACACACACACACACATACATAGCTAGCTGTGACCGCCGCTGCTGATATGGTCAGCACGTCCATAGGGGAGTGGGCCCTAGCCGGGCTTGCTGTCTGCGTTGCCCTTATTAAGCCTCCACCGTGCTGATCCCCCCACCCTCCCACCCCCCCTCCACATTCCTCTGCTGTGTTTATGCGCCCGGGCTTGAGTTCGGATGATCGCCCTGTAATCCACGCCGCTCGTCGGCCAACGGACCTGTAGCTATAATTAGGGGTCACTCTATCCACTGTGCTGTAGTGAAGGGAGAGACAGCCAGACACAGACACAGGGGGTGTACTGTACTTCGTGACCTCCATCGCTGGCTTTCAGAAGCTTTCTCTTGTGCAATATTCCGTTTGATGTGCGTGCGTATGTTTGTGTAATAGCGAGGTGGCCAATGTCTTAATCTATTAGTATTGACTGGTCCTTTTAATCAATCTAATTGCTTAGCGCCACACCAAGAACCGCATATGGTGGTTTTATCACCAGTTTATCAGATTAGCTCTATGCGAGCAGCAGGCCTTTCCAGGCCAGGTGTCTCTCTGTCTCTGTCAATCTATAGTATCTGGTTGTCTTTCTGTCATGTTGCCTTCCTGTCTGGTGTGCTAGGGTCACACTGAGGATGTAGCGTTACCATGGGTTGTTTACACGAGACTGCAGGGAATTTGCTTCGACAACACGTCAAGTTGAGGTAACACAGTTTCAGACCATTGACCAGCTGTCAGGGTCATATAGGGGGACCAATGATTTCCCTGTGGCACTTGATGAATCAATGGGCGCCTCCCCATTGATCTAAAAAGAGAGTGGTTTGGCTCTTTACAACCACTTACTATTATTGATGAACACTGTCATCGGGACATCTGAACGCACACAGCAAAAAAATATTTTTGTATTTTGTAAAGTTTTTTCCACTGTGCCAGACTTTCAAACCTCCCTCCTCCATGTGCCCTTTCCCTTGCTCTCCAGGTCTTCACCTGACCCAACCCTCTTTAACCCAGACCCAATCCAGCCCTCCCTGACCCTACATGAATCCCTCTCCACCACCCAAAGTGCTGTACATGTGTCAGCAGGTTGAAATAATGAGAGCAAACCAAGGTTCAGGGTACAGGGTGTCGAAAGTATAGTGTGGAAGAAGAGAGGGTAGAGGGGCAGAAAATAGACAGATAATTGCCCCTGTCATTTGAGGAATGCTAGACTCGCAAAAGGGCCATGTGGACTTGTTAAGCCCACTGTCACTGTTAGAGACAGTCCCTAGCGACACCAAACCACACAGGGACAACAATGGGGCTGACGGGACAATAGGGGACATTTTAACTACTCATTTCTCCCTCTCTCTTTGTCTCTCTCTCTCTATATTTATCTATTCAGCTCTCTCTCTCCCTCTCCCTCTCTTTCTCTCCTTCCCTTAGCGACCTCTACCCTTTACGGGCACTTATTTAGCAGTGAGCTAGCACCTGTGCAGTCTTATCTAATCATGTTGTGCATTTTAAGAATTTCACAACCTAAGCTGAGAATACATAGCCTGAATAGAACATTCTCCAGGCTTTAAAGGATGGTGAAAGGTTGCATGTACTACAATATTTGGAACCTTAATTCACCAAGAGAAGGTAAATTAACGAATCAGATGTTGACTGAAGGCTACTTTGAGACGCTGACAAGGGTGCCAAAACACTCCAATAAAAATATTTTAATCAATCTCCTATATTGGCATATTAGGTATGATAATAACCATCATAACCGTATGGCATGGCACAGTACCATGCCACCTCATCCTGAAAGATTCCTGTAGTAGAACATCCACTGTACCTTTATCAAAAAGAAAAACGTGATTTGCCTGTATACTGTTTCACTTTTAATGTCAACTCCCCAATGTGAAAATAAACTGGAACATTTAGTTCAATCAGACCTCCTGGTTATAATTTACATATTGTATATCGTAAGATGTGATGTGTGATGGAGAGTGTTTGTGTGTTGCAGAGGATATTTGGAAAGCCTAAAAATTCCCACCCTATGTTTGGTATTTCTTATTTGACCTAACCAGAGGTTTGTTCCCCAGCAGATACACTGGCTTCAGCAGTCCATCCAGCTCCCTCTGACAGCTTTATACTGCAGAGGATTCACATGGCTGTGAAACACCCAGGTTAGAATTCCTCGGGCTCTTCCATACATTAAATGGAGGCCCTTTCATTTTGCTGTTGAGTTTTGAATGCTGCACACACTCCATGAATCACTATGTACTTGGGTATATTGTATGCAGCGACTGGTCGTCATTCGTTCACTTCATTTCATGTTATGGAGAGAGAAGTAGGGGCACTTGGCCACACTGCAATGGCCTCTGACATTTGAATACACTCGTCTTTACAACTCACACTTAATCACTTTAGCCACTAGCCGACATCAGTGTTAAGCATCCAAACATTACAGCAATAGGATTAACATCAAACTCACAATCGTTTTACTGAGAAGCACAGTTTCGTGTCAGGCAGGCAGAGTTTGTGAGTGGTGGTAATGAAATATTCTGGCAATAGTGTTTTTCAGACCTGGGTTAGATACAGTACTTGGATCAAAAGCATCAAAGTATTGAAGTATTGGATTGGATTTAGAACAGAACTAGTACCTTTCGGATGGTTTGATTGGCTTCAATGTACTGGGTTAACGTCATCAAGTGCACCCAAAGTATTTGGCGGTATTTGCAAATAGAATTTGACCCAGGATCTGATATTTATAGAGTTCTTTTCCCAGAGCCCCACCATTGGCATTTTGTGAGGAAACTGGATCCCCTGGTCTAAAACCGACTCTGGCCCCACTGCCCCTCTTTGGGGAACGCCATGTGCATTCTATGTACTTCGCACTGGTCAACGTCAGCTTCGACTCAACGCCCGCTGTCACTCTCGCTGGCTAGCTCCGCCCCCCGGACTCCTCTTTGGCCACTCGGACGGTAAACAAACATTATTGAGACCCATGTTTTGGTCCACCATTTTTGGTCAACCGTCCCTGGTCCGACGTCACACTTGTTTTTATGGAGCTCTCTGTAAAGTGTGGGGGTGGTTGTCACTTTCCAGCCACGTGTCGATAGGCTACTTTACAGGAGTTTGGAAACATCTGTTCTCTGAAGACTTTGACAGGGCCTGGCGTGAGCTAAAAGGGAGGCGAGTTAATGCAGCCTTGGCTGGTGTCGGGGGCCATGGCCCACCACCACATGTTAATGGGACAGAATGATGACGATCAGGTTCTCAGTGCTGACATGGCTTCACATCGGCCAAATGAGGGAGTCACCTCTAGTCTGATTGCTCCAGGATAAGTGCCGTCCAACGTGTTTCCAGTAAATTGGTCACACTCCTAAGACTTTTAAAAGTCACTGTTAGGTTTTACTGTGCAGAGAATATTCATTTTGGTAAGATTCCATGATCTGGAAAGGCCTCGGATAGAGGTCTGTACTACTGTACCCTCAATCCGACACCTCTCCTCACATGCTATGATATAACTGATCGTTCTAATCTGAGTTTTACACCCTCCCAAAGATCTACATTTACATTTATTCATCTAGCAGACGCTGTTATCCAGAGTGACTTACAGTAACACGGACATTCCCCCGAGGCAAGTAGGGTGAAGTGCCTTGCCCAAGGACACAACGTAATTTAGCCTATCTGGGAATCGAACCGGCAACATACTGATTACTAGCCTGATGCCCTAACCACTCAGCCACCTGGCTCCCTTACAGCACCTTCACCCAGAACAGACAGCCACACCAGACAGGTTGCTCCTGCCTCTCTGAGGCAGACAGCTCAGGGGGGCTTTCCACGCTCCAGTGCTTGCTCTGAAGAGATTAGCCCGACCCTTGGACTATCAACTGCTCTTCTTTGGTCCAAAGCCTGTTAAAAGTGCATCTGGACCATGGCTTGGTCTCCTTCTGTCAGTCTAAATGTTTACTTACAGGAGAAGGATTAAAGGACAGATTACATTGGAGCATGTGGCCCAACATCTGTTTACAAGAGGGTGAACAAGTAGGTTTGCAGTGAGATGGTCCCAGCAACCCAGAAAGAGATCAGCTTCCACCACCTTGGATGGGCTGGTCAGGTCACCTGTGAGTGCAGTGGTCAACACCTTCTGACAATAGCACATTTGAAGTTTGATTGAAACTGGCTACAGCAGGGCTTGGAGCAGGAACCAAGCAGTCCTCTCCTCCTCTTCCTCTCTTTCCCATGGTGCAGTCCTTACTGAACTAGCAGAGGGTGGAGGCCCCTGTAACTGGAGGAGGCACTGGCCCAATGAGCCCCCCCCCTCCACCCCCATCCCCACCCTCTCGACAAGACACTCAGGGCTTTCTGGACAGGATGCCATTTGGAAATACCCTGCAATCAATACGCCCAGCTTCTCTGCCCAATAACTATGTGCGATGGCTGTAAATGTGTAGATATGAGCATGCAGGACTAAAGAGATTGATCCCTGGAGCAGCTGGAAGTATACCACTGGAACTGGAAGTTTACATGCATGACAAACACCCTTTGTCAACCGATGTCAAGTACATTAGCAGCATTGGTTGAGTGGTTAGGGAATCGGGCTAGTAATCAGAAGGTTGCTGGTTCGATTCCTGGCCGTGCAAAATGACGTTGTGTCCTTGGGCAAGGCACTTCACCCTACTTGCCTCGGGGAGAACGTCCCTGTACTTACTGTAAGTCGCTCTGGATAAGAGCGTCTGCTAAATGACTAAATTGTCAATGTTAATGTAATGCATTGCAATTCATTTGCATCATCTGGACTGCCGCAGCCAGCAACAGCGAGACAGCAGATGACAATGCAGTATGATGCATTAGGATCCATCTCACAGCCCATTTCACCAAGCTCTCCATGTCTACCTTCCATACAATCAGCTAAGATGACTGCATGATTGCTGTATATCTATCCCAAGCTCTTTTACCCTGTTCCCCTCATGTCTTTCCTGCAGCTGGTGTATGTTAGCGAATGCTCTAGTCACAGATGTTACGGAGTTTTACGCAGAAAAACCACTAACTGTGAGTGGGCAGGCATTTACGCACTTGCAAGGGACTCATGTGGTACTAATGCAGAAAATTGCATTTGCTGTCTAGATGTGTGCAACATGCCATGGATCTGTTTGTGGCTCGATTTGGGGAGATTTGCCTCATCATCACACAGCTCCTTCGTCTCATCACTGACTGACAGCTAGTCTGACTTTGCACAATCCGAGCGATACGCAGGGGGTTGTCGTATGTTTCTGTAACCGTGCATGCAAAATGAAGAAAATACCGATAGCTGGGACTGCATTCGTGTGTGTGTGTGTCCTATAATTAACACAAATATAAAATATGAACACAATCCTCACGACAGTCTTACCTTCGTGAGTGCTGAGCCACGAAGCTTTGGTCCAGACTGCAGTTATTGCTCTGTCTGCTTCTTCCGCTGAGGCTGGTGCCGCGTCAGTGTTGCTATGGTCTCTGCCAGCAGAGAAGAAATGATATCCAGTGTGAGACGTCCTCGGTCGTCCGCCTCCGTCCTTCCTTCCCCGGTGAGAAGTCGGATCTGCGATGTCCTCAGCTTGCCTCTCTGTACGATCCAGGTGGATGGGGGTGGGAGGATGTGTGTGTGTGCTGGATGGCTCCCCGGTTGGTTCTCACCGGAGATGGGAAACGTGCCTGTGTGTGTGTGCGTGCGTGTGTGTGAGAGAGATAGAGAGAGAGAGAGAGAGAGAGAGTGGGGGTAGAGAGAGAGATAGAGAGGGACAGACAGAGAGACGGAGAGAGTGAGTGAGTGAGACAGACGTGAAGAGGAAAAAAACTGAGAGATAAAGAGAGACTGAGGGGTAGAAAAAGAGACAGAGGAATGAGATGGAAAGAGCTGAGATTACAATAGTGCCAAACGGAGGGATTGAACAGAAGAGTGGCGCAAGAGATGACCAGAGAGGGTGAGGGAAGGAGGAAGGGAGGGATAGGACAGGACCTGGCATGCAGATATCAGCCCCTCTCTGCTAAAAATAACCCACCCCCTCCCCCTGACACCTCACTCCTGCTGCCTCAAAAACACACACACACACACAGCTTTAGCCAGATGGCTCAGTCAGTGGACACAACCCTTGGGAGTCTGGGACTGTTCCCCAGTAGGGAAGGAGAGAGAGAAATGGGGGAGAACGAGAGAGAGAGAGAGAGATGAGAGAGAGAGAGAGAGAGAGAGAGAGGAGAGAGAGAGAGAGAGAGAGAGCTATACAGCATGTACATTACGCTTATGAAATGCATCCTATGTGTTCATTGTGTATCTACCCACATGTGTATTTGCATTTGTTCCTGCAGACACATGCCTGCATGTGGGTTTGTCTGTGTGTGAGTGTGTGTGTGTGTTTTGTGCATGTGTGTGAGACTTCCATTGCGTCAGGACGAGTGTCCCCTGCTGTCACCGGACCCTCTCCTTGACATACACTCATAAATCTTCTCAGAAACACATAGCGAGGTGTGCTTCACATACTCCTGCTCTGGGGTCAGCAGTAGAACCCCCCCCCCTCCCCTCCTATTTACCACAAGGCCTGTGTTGTCATAGTGACAGGGTTGAGCTTGTGTTTGTGGGCTGTCAAAGGCAACTGTTGTCCTTCTCAGGGTAACATGAAGTTTCCACTGTACTAATTAATTAGACTGTGGGGGAAACAAAAAGGATTTGTGATGAATCATGTCTGAAGCTACATCCCCCACAGAGTTGTGAACAATCTGTATGTGTACATACACACACACACACACAGACACACACACACACGCACACTCACTTCTGTTTGAAGGCACATTAGGCTGTCATGGATACGTACATGCTCGGTTTCAGAGTGAGATTGATAGAGGTGAAAGAGTGCACTTGTCTTGGTGACACTCCCGCTGCTTTGAGAATCCCACGTCACCGAGAGCTCAGACATCCCCGGCCTCTCTCAGGTATGACTCGCTCATAGCTGCCCTTCAGCTGAGGCCCGATGAATAAGGCTTAGCCACAGGAGGATGCTGGATGCCAGCACTGATGGACCTCATTGACAGCTACAGTACAGCTATGTCAGCCATTTTGAGAGAGATGGGTATAAGGTTCCTGGTTTATTTAGGCTTACAGCAGACTGCAATGCCATTTCACATCCTCTGCAGTTCACAGAGTGATGGATGTGGCTCTTTGTGTTTTCTTTGTATTTTTTATTATTATTTTAAGATAAGACGATAACATGAGAGGATAACATGGGTATAACGTTCCACCTTGCCCAGAGGCAGAAAAATAAGATTCATTTTTCTATCAAGAAATCCACAGCGCTGCCTGAATGACCTTCTCTCTACCATACTTTATTTCGGACGATCACTTAGCGATTTTTGTGTAGAGAGTCATGTCTTTGACCTCCAAGAATGATGTACGCTAAGTGCCTTTTGCTGTAGGCTAGCTGCCAGACAACACTTTAAATGTGCAGCCTTTTCAATACGCAGGAAGCACTCTCTCTATATATCACAGACGCATGCACATGTGTATGTGTGTGTGTGTGTGTAACTTTTTCTTTAGTTTGGTGTGTCCCTGGATAACAGTGACCTCCTCTCATAAGCACTGCTAAACCCAGCTCCCCTTCCAACAATCTACCAATAAGATTGTGCAGGGGTCCAGTGCTTCTGATGAGTGAGTTAAACAAATGTAAACGAGTTAGGCTTCATTCAACCCCTAAACTAGTTTCTACACATCACAACCACCCCTTACACTGAAGCCGGCGTCTTGAGTCAAAGGCACCGATGCTCATGTCACTGTGCCGCTCACTGTGTCCTCTCACTTAAAAAACCCATGTGACCTCCTCCAATCAACACCACGTTAGCTTCTGATGTCACAAAAAGCCTGTCATAAAATGGTGGTGTTATACAGTGAACGAATCACTAGAATCTGTGTCCATGCCCACACACACACACACACACACACACAAACACAGGTTGTGTTTGTTGAGGTTGTTGGGTAAAGTGAATGTCTCATAGTTTGAAGAATTCACTGTCTGCTTTTTCTTCCTTAAACATTACATTACTCTGAGTGAAGAAAATCCACACCACCACCTCATCTGTGTCCTTTTACAGGCTTTACACCACCTGTCTTGGTCTGGTGAGTAAACCGTTATTGACTAATAACAGACGCAAATGGCCTCTTCGGGACTAATCCTAGCACTTACGTACTATTTTCAGTGCTAATGGCAAGTTTGCTGTGTGTCTGTGCATAAATGTGTCTATGTGTGCTGTAAATCTAAATCTATAGATCTGAGACATTGTAGAGTCAGAAAAAGAAACACTTACTGCCACTGAAGACAAAAATGTTGGGTGAGATGTAAAATGTATATGAAACACCTTCCTCCCCTAAATGCTCACTGCAAGGCAAAGTCATAAACCTCAGATTTACAGGCCAATGCCCTCCCACCTTCCCCCCTGTCCCCTCCTCTTCACTGACAGGCCTCCCCTCCCTCTTCTCCCATGCACCCCTCGCTTCAGTGTGATTGACATTGACAGTGTAAAAACAGAATTATTTATGACTCAGCATTCACTATCGTCTTGCGTTCCTGGAGCTTCCTTAGCATGTGCCGAGCCCTGCAAAATGATGTTTAAAGATAGCTGTCTGTTTAGCTTGGCTATCAAATTAGCCTTTTGAGTTCTTTCAACATAATCTATCTTGAATACTATAGCCTAAATTGAATATTGCACTAAAAATAAAACATGTTCGCTTAGGCCTAGGTCAGCTGAATCATAAATGTCAAGTCTGACTACCTCTATTAAAATAACTGTCACCACGGTAGATGAGACTTTACTATAGTCTAGGTATTTGGTGTTATCATATCGTTACATTTGGAGAATGGCCCTACATCCTAAAAATAAATGAGTATCATAGTTTGGCTCCACCTGCTGGTGTGTAGATGCTACTAAAAGTAAGGTTACCCCACGAACTCATGGATCATGGCACACTCCTTGTTGACTCATTGAACTGAAAGTACAATAGCCTATTCAACTAATTTACATCTACATAAAAACATTACAAAAACTAAAATGCAGTTCAATAAGTTTGGTTGAATTACAAAAATGCACTGGTCACTGCACCTGCGGCGTTACACGTAGCAACAACAGCAGGTGTTAAATTGACGACAATCAGACGCACGCAGTCACTCAGCATTGTCGACGATATATTTCTGTTTATATGTAGATAGCGTTTTATTGAGTCAAACCTATAGCAATCCGCAATGAATGTATCACAGTACACGGTTGGCGCAAACAAAAGAGAAATGACATCGAGAAACTCTCCATCAGTGGAATTCTTGAGGAAATTTAACGTATTTCCATCAGGGCGACAACTGGGACGCACTCCTCCAGCTTCGGAGGTGACAAGGACCTCCACTCCAAAGGACGATGTAATTAAATCCGGTCAGAGCACAAACCATCAATTAGACTCCACATTTGAAATGCTGGAAACACGCGAAGAGGTAGCCTATCGTAACATGTTTGGAGCTTTACTTTCAAATGAACTGTTGTAAAATGTAGTAGCCTAATGTAATAATTATGACTAGGGTCACTTAGACTAAAGTAGGCTAAACGTGTCCAATGCCTTCTCCTCCCTAGAACACAACACCACCAAACAGGGAGATGCCTGCCTACCACCTAAGCATGAACCCACAAGACGAGACGGAGTCTTGCGTTGAGTATTCAAGTGAGGGTGTTGTCTGTAGCAAGTACAGCAAGCAGCTGATTTACTGATCCCCCAAAAAATCAACTGATGTTAAAGTTTTCCAATGAAAAATTGTTAATTCCATCATAGGATACCCTCAAAAAGCTTTTTTTTTAGGTTTAATATGTTCAAAGATTGGTAGGCTATCCTATCCCTAAACTTCTATGTCAGCAATCCAACGTTTTCAGCCTGCACTGTTTTGCATCAGGAGAGGACCCAAACGTGTTGATAAAAGGCATGGTTGGCTACCAGTGGACCCCAGCAGACCTGAACTTCATCAAAACAATGAAGGAGGAAAAGAAAGTCAAAGAATTACAGGTAAAATACCTACTGGCCTCATACATATTGTTACCGTACTTATTTAGAATCCAATTTTCATCAACTAAATGTGCATTTCTTGGGGTGGAAGTTAAAAACCTTTTGTGTTTGAGTATCTCTTCAAATGGTTTTGTTGATCAGTGTTTGCTTTATGTAAGCCATATTTGAATGGCTTGATCTGCATCATACTATGTAAAATGAATAAATAACAAAGCAAGGTGCTATCTTGTCACAGGAGGAGCTGGGGAAGAAACAGAAGCTTCTGAAACTTGAGATTCAAGCCAGGGACTTGTCCCTGTCCTCCAGAGCAGAATTGCAAGAAAATCTAAACAAGGTGCCTCAACAGTGTTAAATGTCTATTCCTCACTTAGTTAAACACCAGCGCGTGTAACTCAGGACCCTCTGAAATACTTTGACGATGATGATGATACTGAAAATAATAAGTACATTATAATCCCAGTGGGTGTGTCTTGTCTCAATGTTCTCCCTCCCCTCATGCATACATTCAACAGAAGCATGCACACTGTTCTTGACTCCCAGGCCTGTTTAGATCTGAAATCGGATGTTTGGAGCTTTTGATGACTTTGCGTTCTGTTCCATTCCAGCTCCTTCCCTGTGAGCGGTTGCTTGAGCTTGGTAAAGAGTTCCTCCCCAGGAAGCAGAGCATGGCCGACATGAACAACCTCAACCCCAAGTCTCTCTTTGCCCAGATAAAGAAGACAGATGTTCAACTTGTCCTACAAGAGGAGATGACTGAGATTACAGAGCTGGAGGAACAACTAACCAAAGCCATGGAACTCAGGTTTATTTATTCATTACTTCATATCATTCATTTGACCATTCGAAAACATATATACTGCTTTATGCTGATTTATGTTCAGATAAACAGATTTATTTTCTGTTTCACTTGACACTGGTTAGGAGAGAGAACCCACTCGTCAGGCCTTTCATTATTGTTTGTACAAAAGTTTTTCTTTCCTAATTAGACCCTAATTACTTACTCTGCTTTTAGAGCTAAAGAAGATCGTGAAGAGGAAGAAAATCTAGAGCAAAGAGTAATCGGAAAACAGGTGAAATTCCAAATTCCGACCTCACTGAATTTACTTCATGTGCCTAACTGCTCCAAATCCATTCTCCTTTAATCTCCTTTATCTTCCCTTTTAGACACGTATCAGTTGGCTTATGAAAGAACTGTCCATGCTGCAAACCCAACTGGAAGAAACAGAGGTGAGTTTTAGCTCGGTGGTTTTAAGATACTCACTGAAGCTGCATTGCTTGCTGGTTAGTTTGCGGCAAGGTTTACGGGCTCGGTTTTAGAATTTCAAATACACGCTTTTACTCCAATGGGGATACAACGAGAAACATTTGTATGACTTCACAGGAGACTACACATACTTTTAAAGCCGAAGTGAAAATTCTCGAAGCCTCCGAAAAACCAGAACCAAAGCGGCATGTGGTAAAGCAGGAGGTGATGCAAGTTACGCCCCCCCTAAAGAAAATGTTGCCGAGGATTAAGAAGAAAGTCGATGGACCGTCCAGATCCAAGGTTCTCCAAGTCGCTCAAATCAAACAGGAGGCCTCTGAAGGCCCCAAGCCTACTGGCAATGAACCAAACGCCAACCCACAGGAAGTGTCGCAAATCTCCACCAATCATGCGAAAGCCCCCAAAGGGTTCAGGCAGACCAAAAAGAAAGCTGTAGAGTCACATTCACTAGGTGATAAAAGCAAGGTGGATTCCCTTAAAGGCCCCAAAACTGACAAAAAGGAGGAGAGTGTGAAAATTGCACATGCTTCTACTACACAAAGGAGCATTTCAAAAATACCCAAGAATAATAAAAAGAGAGGGGAGGAGTCAACTTCCGGGGTGGTTTCACAGACTGTTAGACCCACACGCAGCGCGGTCAAAGGCCCAGAGTCAACTAAAGATGGTGGAAAAGGAAAGTCCCAGGTTACATTGCAAGGCACACAAAGCACAACAAAAGCTGCAAAGGTGTCAAAGAAGAAAACCCCATCAGAGGTTTCACAACCTTCAACCAAACCCAAGGTGCAAGCGCCAAAAGCTGCCACAAAGGGTGCCGCAGGACCGGTTCCCACTGATGGAGTCAGACGCTCGAGGAGAATAGCGAGCAAAAGCACCACTGTAAAATGAATACTTCAAAAGGATTTTTTTTTACCGACTTGTGTTGAATCAGTTATTGACTAGACCCACAGGGTTAAAGTTTGGTTGTTAATAAAGTAACATATGAAGATTGATGATTGTTTTGTTGGAATGCTTCTTATTCAAAATGGTTTTAATATAACAAGTAGATTTGTTAAGAGTTACCTTGTGGACCAACTGTGCCATATCACATCTTTTAAAATGAGCTTTCTTGGTTTTTGTATAGAGACAAGTTGTCTATGGTGTACTGTGAGACATCGTTCCACAAAGAGATTTAACGTAGGACGTCGGCTCCAGACCCCCAATGTTTCATTTGACATCTTTATTAGACAGCTGCGCTGTGCTGTCCCACAGTCATCAAACGCACATGCGTGCAGACACACACACACAGCCTTTGTAGAAGATCTGTGAAAAAATCTATCTGAGCATGAGTGCATTGACCTCAAATACATCAATTTAAGAAATAAGATCTTTATACACCGAATGCGCTGAGACGTTGAACATCACATGCCAAGAAAATGTGGACAGAGGTTATGCTAAAATTGTTTTAGTCTCTCCTTTCAGGCAAGGGGACTTGTTCCTGAGTTCAAGCAATATTAAATGACGCCTGTACCTTACAGAACACCACGGTGTTTGGTATTAAAAATTGAAAATTATTCAATTGAAAATTGTAAAACTGACCACTGCATATTTTCCATTATTAACTGTTCTCTGTGTCAGTACTTATTTGGGGCTGATTTCGTGCATACAGAAGATAATGTGAGCAGCTAAAAAAACATTCAATATGAGTGACTGCTGTTTATGAGTAATGCATTCCAAGTGCATGTTCTTCAGTGTTCAAATGCCCCTTCTCATGATTAGGGTTCTGTATCTTTAATTTTGAAATGTTTCGAAACGGTTGCTTTTTATGCCCACCAGAGGGCAATGTGCTGGACCTCAGACGTACGTGTTGGCCCATGACCTTAGGACGGCTCTGTTTTAGCAGCAGATGTCAAAGACGGAAAGCCAAGTATTTACCATAACTCGACACGCTAGTTACCCAAATCCACATGTATGCTCTAGTAATGTTAGTCTGTTTATTTTGGATGCAAGAGCAAAGCGGTCCTCTCCCTTTCCTCCAACTCAAACCCAATCATACTATATCATTGAGAGAATGAGCTGAAGGGAACAGTGTGTGAAACTGTGCCCGGTAACATTGCCAAGTATGACTGGGCAGAAGCATGTTAGTGCTGTCCTGTGAGCAAGTCCTCTCCATGCAGTGGAACCCAAGTGTGAAACCATCCTCTCCAGCTTGATGCCAAGTCCTCTACAGATCCTGATCCAGAGAGTGTTCCCCATGTCCCCTTGTCCCCTTTTGATGTTCAGGTGCTTTAAAATGCTCGGTTGATTTGCGCAGAATGTTGTATATCGGCGCTGTGAAGAAATCATCCTTGCATATATGAAGCCCACCATTTTTGAATTGTGGAATAGTGAATTCTAACAATAGTAAAATGATGACCTTTCACTGTAGCCTATGTCGAGTATTTCTCATGATCCACGGTAAGCTGACATGTCCTCTCTCCCCTCTTGGTGAAGCAGCCAAAGCCTGTTTGAGGACCCAGGCCACTGTGGATTGTTCTTCGTCTGTGCAAAGAGAGCACACAGCGGAGTGCTGAAGTCATTTGTTTTGCTACTTCATGTGGAATGCCCTCAAAGAGAGAAGCCATTTGGAAAAGACAGACATGGGGAGGGAGGGCGGCAAAACAAGCGTTTGAGCAGCTTCACTAAGTGTTGGCAGACAGGGACAGCGAGGAAGAGTGTGAAAATAAAACACGTTAGACTAAACATTTACACACTGTCTGCATGGGAGCTGGCTTCCCTACATGTGACCAGAAGTTGCAATGTTTCATGGCCCCGTATTCTACAGTTTGCAAGAAACACGGTCTCCATCAGAGTTATGGGCCCTTTCAGACTATTCTTCTTTTCTAAGTGTGTTTAGGAAACGCCTGTACTGTGAAGGGTTAGTGGACGTATGTGTTCTGAGATATAACACTCGTTTAGTTAGGAGACGGACTGTCTCAGAATGAGACGCTTTGGGGCAGGTTGGGGTATGTGTGTGTGCGAGCAGTGTTGGTTGTGCTGTATTGTACTGAGCGAGGTGAACGCACGATGTGGAGGGGTGAACGCGTTCATGGAGGTCAGAAGGGCGTGAACTTTGTGTGAGGCTGTTGTCTTTGTATGAGAGCAGAAGACCTTTACATTTACAAGGCCTGTAGGAATGGTGTTCAGAGGGTAACCGGCTTGTAGAACCGGGGTTGCCTAGGACAAAACATGAATGTCAAACATGTCCTTTATATGGATTTTTACAGCCTTTTCATTCCTTTCATTTAGTGTCAAAGTATAAGTGTCCATGTGCATATGCAAGAACATAACTGGAAAAAGTGCCACATTTTTTGTGCCTGTAGATTTTAAAATCCATCGCATACCTTTATTGGTCCACAAGTGTTGAGGAGAATTCAGAAAATGCCATTCTTCAAACCTCCGAGCTTTGTTGGTCCATGTCTTAAAAGCCAAAATCCAGCAATTAATTGCCAGACAGTCATCAACATGGCACACATCAGACACAAAGAACCGTTTTTAGATTAATGATGAGTAGATGGGTGATTTAATCCATCAATGAATCAATCCAAACAATGAATGGCACTATTACTCTGAAGTTTCCATTACAGAACAAGAATGCCTCTGTGAGATGGTATTGAATGGGATCCAAAGATTGTGACATTCTATCAGTCAATTCTATTGCATGTGGGAGAAGTGCTACAATAGCCTTCCACATCCGCTACCACAAACACACTATGTAGAGTTTACATTCGGTGTTGGCCATCACTCACAAGTGTGTGAGGCTGCTTTGGCACAAGCCCGTTCTCCAAACAAGCTTCCAACCACTCCACTCCAGATAATGAACTAATGGCAGTCTTCAGTCAAGGCTTTCATTAGCTGACTCAGTTCTTGCCTTGAGTTGGCTGCCCACAAAAGCCCCTCCTGAAAGGGAGAGTTCCTGCCTGTGAAAACGCCATACGGTAGCAGTTGGAGGAGGACTATGGGCGGCCATTTTGACTCTGACTCTGAGGAAAAGGAGCCGCTGAGTCTCATGAGGGGCTGGCTCATCTGCGTCTCACCGCTTCCACAGCAACTCTTCACAGGATCAGCCAAGAAGACAATCTGATGGTCGTAAATACCGGGCCCCGAGTGTAGCACTTCAGCGAGGCTTGATTGATGGTAGGAACTGTGGGGTGTGTACACTGGCAAGTGTCTTTGGGGGGTGGGGGGGGATCAGGGGGTATTTGCCTAATATGCGTCTTGACATATTTTCGGAGTGGAAAGGCTCATGCACTGTCTGAGGGGCTCATGGCCTTGGTATTCTAAAACAACCCCAGCCCCCCCAAACACACACACCAACGGCAGTTAACCTCGGCCTAATGTGTTGCCAGCTGCAACGGGAGAATATTTAGGAATAACTAAGTGCTGTAACTTCCACAAGATGTTTCAATTGTGATATGAAATACAAATCTGTAGGCGAAAGCTTTCTAGAGCTGTCGATTGGCATGAGGTTTGGATGGGATAACGTACACTCTCATTTTGGAACTTGTTCTCGCCGTCCTAATCCACTACAGCATTGGAAGAAGTAACTCCCATCCTTTGCCTAACAGATCTGAAACTCGATAGAAGCACAGTGTATATTGTCTGATGGAGAATCCCCCTTCGGTAAACATATTCGAAGGGAAATCTGGGTTTACTTGTGCCTGCTCCGTCCCTGGACACACGGCCGGCAGCGGCATGCCAGTGTAAACTTGTTCTACTGGCAGGCAGCGAGAGAGCGCAGTCCATCAAAGCTGAGTAAACAAAGAGCCGTGGCCTTGCCGCTGGGGAAACTATGTCCTCCTGGAGGCAGACTGGGCACACCAAATGTCCTCAAGCCTCTTTTTTCATCTCCACATCGTCATCGTCCCCTGGATGTCTGTCTCCTATCTCTCTATAGACAGGTAGCTCTTTAGCAGCGTGTGGTGTATCTGACAGCTGTATATCCTGACAGGCAGCAGTAGTATATCCTGCTAGGCTAGCAATGAGCTTCGAGGCCAAGGCCTACGTGACCTCAACTGTGTGGTAAGAGAATGCCCGGGTCAGTTTGCTCTGGTTCCCCAAGGAATTCACGGAATTGTTTGCACTGTCTCGGTGCTGCTTCTGACGTGGCCCAGTTTGATACTTCCATCCTACGGCCTGTCAAGACATTTATGATTTTTGTGCTTCAGTGGTTGATAAACCACAAGCTGTTATACATGTGTTTGTCTTGTGTGACGTTGCAGTGGCTTTATAATGTGTGTGTGTGTGTGTGTGTGAGAGAGACAGAAAGACCGAAAGGGAAATGGATAAAGAGAAGAGTATATTTGTGTGAGTGTGTGTGTGGGGGGGATGGAATGCTCCTTGTTCCTAAAGACACAATCTTGGAACCAGTTTGCCACCTTAAGGGTTATGTGGTTTTATCTGTGAGTCTGTTTTGAAATGATTGATAAACACATTAAACCACAGCATAGACTCTCAGTTGTACCAAAGGATCGGATGCCTATTATGCTGAGATTTACAGTTTACTGCTAAATGGCTCAATGTTTCCCTTATAAAAGGGACAGTTCACCCCAAAATGAAAAATACATATGTTTCCTCTAACCTGTAGAGATATTATCTAGATAGTTGTGAGATTTTGGCTGTGGAGATGTCTGCCTACTATCAAATACAATGGAACTAGATAATCCAGAGCCCTTTTCATAAGCAGTTTCATGTAGGAACTATTTTATTTCTACCAAACTACACCCGCCAACCGCATCCCTACGCGAAAGAAAGTGTGCATTTACTTCATCGTGATACAGTTGGCGGGGACTCTGTATCTCACACCAAAAGAATGTAGATGTATAATTGGCATTACAGGTATAAGTATTTCGATTTTGGAGTGAACTGTCCCCTTTTAAGTGCTGTCCATTGAGATCCATCCCACATTCTTCCCTCAACACTTTGTTTATTTTCAAACGTTACCCAGTGTGACAGCTTTTTATAAATGAGACATGGCAAATGCTAACATTATTTCAAAGGGAGATTTGTTTTATGAGGGTTTTAAACAATCTGCTCTTTGTACTTGGATCCTTGATGTCTCGCCGTTCTTTTAGATGTGCTTGCTCGCTTGTGTGCCTGAAACAGGCTTGCTTTATTTTTACTGTACTTGTGTCTGTCATGCACACCTGAAGCATATATCTACAGATGTTTTCTTCAAGTTAGATAACGCAAGGTTCCTGTGGATTTCAGGTTTCAGTAAAGCTAGCAGATCTTGGTAGAAATACTGTATTTCTTCAGGAACTGTCACAAGTAACTGAGATAAGCTTTTTTTAGACTCCCGGGTTCAATGGAACCTGCACATCGTATAAGAAGTCCAAATTCAAGGGCTGTCAACTACATTCTGAGATGCTTGAGAAGTGTTTTGATCCCCCTCCCTCCTTCCCATTCTATCTCAAGGCATGTGTCAGTCAGAAGACAGGCTTGTTCATTACAGAGACGTGAAGGGGGTTTGTGGTGTGTCCAGACACCTATTTTGTCTTGTTCAAACAGCAAGCCTATGAGGAACTCAACCTGGGCCCCCTTCGTCTCCCTCCATAAGGACGGGATGGTATGAGAGTTGAGAGTGACGTGCTGAATGGGATCAACCTTCAGAATCAGCATTTTCCTACTGTATGACATTTTGTAAATGATGCAAGTCACAATGGAAGGCCTGCGTACAAAATAGAGAAACTAATTACTAATACTACATTATTTGTGTATTATGCAAGAAATTGTAGGCCTTTTGACCTCCAACATTTATCTTTACCTGTTGGTCAGTGTGATCAGATTTAAGATTTTCACACTTGACATACACAGACAGCAGCATCAGGCATCAGAGAAACAAACTGTAGCTTTCAATTGCCAACTGGTTGCTATGGAGGAGACCATCTCCAAAGAGAAGAGAAAAACAGAAAGAGCCATAGTGGAGGACAGGCGAGTCTATTCTTCCTCACCACTTTGCTACGACTTTGAACTTCTCGCTTTTGAAAAACAGTCTCAAACATTTACTTCAAACTTACTTTGTCCAGACATTGGCCAGACAAGGACCAACTATTTGACAATGACTCTGCAGCTTTCAGTGTTACCGAGAGTTTTTCGATCTTCTTTAATGTAGCCTATTCATTTACTTCCCAGCAAATAGTTGCCAGTTAAAATACATGGCAGGCTTTCCAAGGGCAGTGTTGGAATGAACCTAACCTAGGACAGCTGGCTCAGGGTCATGGACAAATAAATACACAATTTCTCAAGAGAGATAGAAAGTTCACTGAATCCCATGCTATAATCAAAGGCTATAATCTGATGGTCAGAGATTACCTTGACATTCAAGACAGTTTGTCCAGAATAAACCAATTAACAATGTAGTCAATTCCGTGGGATTCTTCTCTTTAAATGCAACGGTAATCATTGTAACATTATCTTGCACACCTAAAGACAGACGAAAACAGAATATTATATTACTACTGATGTTTTTAACAGTTTGACTCACTGCCTGCCATATGAATAGGTTTAAATAAAATAGTGGGCAGAAAACAGTGTTTAGGCATATCAATACAAAGTTTGGAAGTGAAAAGGACAAGGATGCCTTCTGTGTCAAAGTGTGAAGGGTGATCTAATATAGAGTTGACTGGAAAATTCTTCAATAGGTGAAGGAACCGGCTGCCATCCATAAAGTTACTCGGAGAATATCCCAGCCATCAAGGATTTGTGGGGTTTAGCGTCACAAGGGGAGATATTTCATTAATTTTGCCCTCACGTTTTGTTTCATGAACTGGTGCCCACGGCAGGAAATGTCAGTTAAGGCTAATTGGCTGTTTCCTGTTACCTCAGGTGTGTTTGGTTACAACTGGTGTTTGGTTTGCCCTCCAGTACGCTCTGACCTCACCAGATGAAAACACATTGAGGCTGAAAGGTACAGAGGGCATCTGTGATGTTGACAAACTCCTAGTGGGGGTCATGAATGACACTCACTGTATTTATGCGGTCTCTACAAATAGGGTGAGGTGTGCAAAAAAAATTACGGCAAACGTTTTTTAATAACCCATTAAAATGTGACTTTGTTGTTAAACTTTGTGAAAAGTTTTTTTTTAACTCACCAATTCAACCATATAAAAAGACAGTCTTATGAGACTAACCATGGATTTACGAAAATCTGCAAATGTGCACTGCATATAGTGTTTCTCCCTATACTAATATGCATTTCCGTAGTGGAACATGCTGACAGTATTAGAGGTTATAATACTTGCATTCATTCCATTCATGACCCCTGAATCTGAAACACCAAGGTCAGGTTCAAACCAGACAATGCTCATGGTTTTCCATGTTCTTTTCGTTCAGCTGCTAGTGTTGCTTTGGCTGCCGTTTCCTCTTCATTACGGAGGGAGTCACGGCTGGAGGGGGTTGAGGGGGACCCCATGGATGAGGAATTGCACCCCGGTGGAAACCAGTGGCCAAAGTTATGTGCTTTGAATGTCTGTCTAATTTGTCTTGTGTTAACCTCGTTGATATAAGTATTACCATGCAGTTAGAAAGGTGGTAGTTACTGTAACCTTAATGTGAGGTGATTCAGAACAGGCTGAGTCGGTTTCCAGCAGAGAGCTCTGTCTGATTGACGGCAACTAACTACACTGTAAATGTACAGTACACACGGAAACGTATGCGTTCAAATTTGCCGTTATATACAGAGAGAAAAACTCTCCTCCACCGTCACTGTTAGCAGAGGGGTAGCCTCCACTTAAACAGACTGTTAGTTCCTCTGCAGCCAACGCCATCGTCCTGGTGTTGACCACGGGTGGAGGACGCCACGCCAGCCCCAGAGACGGGTGATTAACGGCCGGACAGCAAATTCAGGCTCTACCCGTTAGCGGAGGTTACCGGGTGTAAGCAAACAACTGGCCAGACTTTCATACCACATAAAAGGTTTCCAGTGCAAAGCTCCCCTCCATCAGTTTTACTATGTCACTGTGGAAGTTGGTGGGTACAGTGCAGAGTGATGTATTGCATTTACATTCAATTCCATGCATTGTGAAAACAGTCTTTTTTTCCTTCATTTTTTTTTCTTTCACGACATTAAGTGAGCACGAGTGCAGTTTTGCCTCATTGCTTTTTGACATGCGCCATAGTCCAAAAGAACATTTGTGCTGCATCATTTAATTTAATAATGTCATGACAATTATAGTTGAAACCTTATCATGAAGGCAAGATTCCAATAACAATACAGACATAACATTAGACAGACTTTTATTGTGATTCATAAGTTTCTTTCACATGAACTACTGAGGTGAGTTTGCTGCCAAGCAGACTCAATCTTTTTTTTCACAGCAGTGGATGCAGTTTTTTCTGCATCATATGGCCCAAACAGTCTGTTGACAATTAGGAAATGACTGAATCCTGTCCTAAAACCCTTTTTTATCCTTATTCGGAAATGTAAAATAGATTATTTATGATGCACGACACTTGATATAGGTCTGTGAATGTGAGAATAATGACTGCAACCTCCTGTGAACGGACAAGGAATTGATGCAGAAAGTTTATAAATCTCTCTACAAGACCTTTTTTGAGTTACAGGCATACTTTACTAAATACAGTCTGGAGCTTTTGACAAATAGGCCAATCTGAGAAGTGGCTCAGTCTTCGCAGTCCTGTTTTCCAGTTCTAATCCTGTGGTATCTGTGTCAGGTCAAACCTCACACTATATATGTATATCTGGACAAGGTATGTGGCATGTTGTGACCATGTGTGTGTAAGAGTACCAAAACATGGCATATCATATCCTGAAAAAGGTATAAAAATCGCAACATTTTAAAATCTATAAAAATACACAAAACAATTGTAGATCTACCGTCAGATACTATAAAAATAACACTTTCTCCAGGTAAGCAATGTGAATGGACTGCTTTACAGCCTGCTTCTGAATTGGGCTTTGTGTTAATCACTCCTTAAAAATGCATTGGGTTCATCAAGCAAGTTCTGCTCTATCTTGGCCAGTAGTGACTTCACCTGTTCAGTCATGAGGTATCATACACCACAGCCAACATCCACAAACTTGTAGAGGCTAAGCCATAGAAATAGGTCATTGGCCTGTATATGAGATGTCAAAATGTTCCAGTCTTTTATTACTCTGGAGTCTGGAATTACTTGAATTAACATACCAATGGCATTTGTGGCTTTTACTTTTTATACATACTTTACTTCCTCGGATCGATATTAAAATGACCAGTTATTATTAAAGTTTCATCAAATCAGACACATATTAACAAATCGCTCTGACTCTGTCGAGCTCTGGAAGAAGGAACTGTCTGCATTTTTCGAGGAGCACATGACTAACTCGATGAAATGTTCTCAGAGGGAAACGTGTCAACTCAACAGCCAAGCTTGACAGCTGTACTTCTCCTAAACGGAGGCTAGGCGCTTAACCCAAGCATAACTTGTGGTGCTACATTACATATCTTTACCTTCTTTCTCCCTACGGAGCCTTGGAAACCAAGAAAACAGTCTCAAATGTATCCTGTAGAAGTACTACTCCAGTACTACAGAAACCTCTCCAGAACATTCATTGTTATCTTTTCATAGAATCTTTTGGTATCATTTTTAATGAAGCACTTGATCACTTTAAAGGGAACATGACTTGTCTGATGAAGGGGGTAGGCAGCCAAAACACTTTCTTATGGTGCACTCTGACTGTGAATGGGTTTACTCTGTGGTGATAACTGTTGGCTGTTGAGTACGAGGTATATTGTCATTCAATGGTTTATCATGTATTTTGTGTTCTTCTCAGATCAGGGCGATAGCTTTGCTTACACAGCATCATCCACCTGCTTCCATTAGTCATGACTGCAGACTTCCATCGGTAAGATTCAAAGAAGCTGATCAAGCAACAGGAAGCAGATTTTAATAATGGCCAGTGTTCTCTGCCTGCTCTGACATTAAGTCAACAACTTAACATGCTACTTAGATCTCAGAGCCAACTACACTAACAGGAAGTCTAGACAGCTATGATGTCAATATTTCCATTCGCCTGGCTGTTCAATGTTCTAAACTGTGGGTTTAGCTAAAGCGAATGTGTCTACATGACATTAATAATACTTGTAATGATCAGTTGATACAAACAAGGGTGAGTTGGTCCCTCTTTACAGTTTAATCTAAGACAGCTGGCAGTGTAAGTTCACAGCCAAACAGTCGATCCAAAACTGGGGTGTGTTTGTGAGAGAGAGCAGAGAGAGGCGTAAGAGACAGAAAGAGAGAGATAAACTATTTGCATTAGGATTTCTTGTAACGAGCCAACCTCATTGATGTGAAACAGGTATAGAGAGGCTGACAGTTAAACGTTTTCTCAATAAGCCAGAACACTGTGGGGAGGACATGGCAAACAGCAACGTTACAACGCAAACAAACACAGTATTTCCAATTCAGCATTCAATTTGAACCAGCTGTGTCCTTTTGAATCTGTCCTCGACCTCCTTGGCTTCTGCAGAGCTTTTGTTTGGCAACTGACATAGGCGAGAGACACACTGTACCGAGGGGCGGCTTTCCGATCTCCAGTGTGTAATATTGTTTTGATTGAGGAGCTTTGTAATCCCTGACACCACAAGGTTTTACAGCAGTATCCTGTCTGCAGGAAATCATCATGCAAAGAATGGCCCTTCGGAGATCAAGTTGGATGAGGATTGTGTTTGCCTGGAGTTTGGTTGTGTTAGCGTAGTGTGAATCATGTCCCTTTGTCTATCCTCTCGTCTCCCTCTTTCATCTTTCGCTCTCGTTCTTCCATCTCATTCTTCCCTCTGCTATCTCGATTTCTCTTTCCCATCTCTCTCTCTCTCTCTCTCTTACCCTATGGCTCGATTACTCCCATCTCTCTCTCTCTCTCTCTCTCTCTCTCACCCTATAGCTCTATCTCTATATCTCTAAATCTCTCTCTCTCACCCTATAACTATCTCTCTCTCCCATCTCTCTCTCTCTCTCTCTCCGCAAGGAGCACGTCTCAGTTAGCCCACTTCTTTGGGAGGGACGGTGGAGCTCCACCCACCTGTACATATAAACTACGTCCATGCTGTCTGCTGCTGCTCAGAAGTCTGTACCACACTTCTCCTACTCCTGTGATACTTCCTCCTGGCAGAAACACTCTGAGCAAGGTAAGAACAGCCCAGAGGTGTTACATGTGTTCTGTGACGTCGCTGTCTTCGCGATCGCTGACGTACTCGCTTGCAAGTGTCCCCGTGGAGGGCTTCATTGACATGAGTGTTTTTTAATCCTCTGAAAATGGGTTGTAATAGCACCTCACTGTTGTGCTTTAAATGTCTGCATTCTTTCCTCTTCTGTCGACTGTGTTTTGGAACAAAGTGTCACTGAGGGAGATTCTCTGCAAGTGTCTTGGCTGTTAAGGTCCTAAGTGTATGACAGAGCGTCTGGACAAGAAGGTCCACATAATATGTGGCCCATATAACATTTTGACATGTTTGGAATCAGCAACATATAAGAGCAATAGCCTCAGCTGTCCAGTTTCTTCAGACAGCATACATTTATGTTCCTAATAATAATTTACGCAAGCATTGTGTGCTATTACTGCAGTATCTGATGGCAACACAAAGATTTGTTACATTGCCTTTTAGAAGAGTTACAGGGTAGTTTGCAACTACTGGGGGACATCCACACTGTAGTCAGGATCATGTGCAGCTGTGATGTCACAGCCAGTTCCTGATGCAGCAGCTACCGAGTAGCTCTGCTGCCCTTGTGTGTCGAGATAGCACCATGGCTTCTGGCTCACTCGTGTCCAAACCTCCCAGATTTCCCTCAGCTCCTCTGGCAGAGTTCTCTGACCCTCCTCCCTGAGGCCGTCTGAATCCTCCTGTCCCCAATCAGAGCATTCCAAAGCGTTTCCCACAGAGCACATAAAGGGCTGCTAGGTAACAGGTTGGCATTTCTGTTCAATCCAAATGATGGCTGAATTTAAACCAACAATCTGACAGTTACGCCGGCGGGGTTTAAAGATGAATAAATCAGGTATTGTTTTCTTTCTTTCTCTCTGTCTCTCCCTTTCTCTCTCTCTCTCTCTCTCCTTCTCTCTCTCTCTCTCTCTCTCTCTCTCTCTCTCTCTCTTGTTGAAAATAATGTATTTGGCTCATAGGACTGGGCTCTGGGGTGGCTATGATAAAGGCCTGCCTGGCTGCCAGCCTAAACCATACTACCTAACAGCAGCGTTTCAATCCTTCTACCAATCAGCAGGTGTCTTGTGTTTCCATTGCACGTGAGATGTGGCACATATCTTATCTTTAAATTCACTTGAAAGAAAGCCTTACTGAATCAACTGAACTGGATTATCTGAGTTCTGCAAGCAATCTAAAAGTAGATGGCATGTGTGGCGTACATCATCTACATGATCAGTCAGGCCACCTGACATTTCATAGCACAACATTCAGACTAAATCTATTTGTGTGTCGCTGTTTTCCACAGTGTATGCTGTAAAGATACTGCAGAAGTGTCTAATTCATACAGTCTGTTGTGCGGAACTTACATATGAGTTTAGGGATAGAGTTTGTTGATCCATGGAGCTTTTCATTCGGAATTGTGCCCCCAAGCGAAATCATTACCTGGGCCCAAATCCCACTGTGAACACTGTTCACAGTGCCTAACCCTGCTTGGACCACACCTCAGTGCTGCTTACAGTTGCTTCATTTCTTCGGCATAATTTGGCCAATTATATTCACACAAAGAAATACTCTTGTAAACTGAATTTCCTTACACTATCGTTGTCCAAATCTTGGCCCATAGTGTTTTCATATGCTTCTTGGACACAGGATGATCAGTGTTGACACAGCCAAAGAAAATGGAGATATCATTCTGCATACTGTTGTTGTCTTAATGCTTGTCAACCACCCAGTTCCTAGTGAGCCTGAACTTCCTCTCCTTCTCCCTCTCTTCCTCTCCATCTCAATATAACTCACCTCTCCCCCCTCACTCTCCCTTCCTCTCTCTCTTCCCCTCCCACTCTGGCTGCCCTCTGGCATAGGCAGGCTGGTTAACCTTGTTGACTCAGTTAACGTTGGGGTATCTGTCAATGCGGCCTTTTCAGTCTAACAGAAAGCTGTTGACCTGCTTATGTAATTCTCATTCCACCCAGGGCTGACCCCTGGCTCCTGTCCTGTTCTGCAAAGAAAGTGTCTACGTGTGAAGGAATGCTGGAAGCAGGAGGCACACAAATGATTGGAATCGGGCAGCAGACTGGACTATCGTAACAAGGGAAGGGTTGGTAGAGGCACTGACCTCTGTGGACAGGTATTTAGGTGCAGTGGAAGGACTGTTTGCAGGGGGATAAAGCGATAAATCATCCTGACATGGCCGTGTGGATGTCAATACAGCCGCTAGCACCATAGAGCAGCTTGTCGAATTCCAAACACACCCAGTGAGTTGGGAAATCTTAGCGGAGCTGCCAAAGTGGTATGGCAAGGAGGATGGCTGAACCCATATGAGGATGTAAGAGGACAGTGGGTTGAAACTGGTTTAGAGGGAGGAGAAAACAGACAGGCTGGGTGGAGCAATAGAAAAAACAAAAGGGGGGGGTGAGATGGCTGAGCGGTTAGGGAGTCGGGCTATTAATCAGAAGGTTGCCGGTTCGATTCACGGCCGTGCAGAATGACGTTGTGTCCTTGGGCAGGCGATTCATCCCTACTTGCCTCGGGGAGAAATGTCCCTGTACTGTAAGTCGCTCTGGATAGGAGCGTCTGCTAAACTACTAAATGTAAATGAAAGGAAGAAAGACAACAATCTCAGCATCAGGTGACCCTCAGCTCTAATTGCCTCCAACTGACAGCTGTTTAGAGAGAGGACATTCGACCAAAACAATTCTCCCCATCATTGCTACTTTTGCGATCAGGGAGGTATAGAAGAAGGTGTGAGGTAATTGTAGAAGTAGAATTTGTGAAGCAGATGGGAAGAAAGGTGATAGATGGGGGTTAAAAGGGCGAACGTGTTTTACAGTCCCCAGATGTGTGCTTGGCTCCTGTTCCAGGTGATCATGTCAGTCATGTGTGTGTCTGTGTGTGTGTGTGCGTGAGACCATCATGATTGGCATGTCTTATAAGGGTTAGGTCAGATTATTAGTTGTTCTTGTTATGTTGTGTGTTTTGCATCACATTCTCGTCTTTCTAAAGCACTTGGTGATGAACAACACGTTCTCTGGATTCACTGGTGGTGCCGGGCCATTTGATCTAGAATCATGTAATATGCTTGCCTCGCTCACTAAACTTCCCCGATGAGGAGAGACATAAACCACACCAATCTGGTTGAAATACAGAGACTAGGCCCAACCACAGGCAATTAAGGAGGCAGATATCCGTAAGCAATGACATGGCCGGTATTCTCGCATGCTTTCCCTCACGATTTGTTTATCAAGCATTAAGAGTTCCCATCTGGAAGCAGTCAGCAGAATACAGAGGAGAAATGGAAATGTGATTATTTTCAAAGCAGAGGAGGGGCAATAAAAGACTTGTGGCTCATCACCAAGCAGACCGCTCTGCGGTTGTATGTTTTGGCAAAATGTGAAGACGAATGTTGACATCCTGTAGGTTAACGTGAACTGCTTTTGTCGTGTCATTACTGTATGCAGCTGTGGTGGTTTGGTGACAAATATCCCTGCCTGAGATTGTAGTGAGGGTGTTTTTAGAGCTAATAGCAATGACAAGGCTTTAGCTCAGTGGGCTAATAGTGTTGCTTGTTCATTTTCACAAGTCAGCCAAAGCTCCTGATGTTCTTCTTTACACCTTCACACGGTTGAAAGAATACAACAGATGTTACAGAGAGGGTTGATAGACCTGCTCTTGAGACTAGGTGCAAATTTTCTTGATGTCTTGTTTTTTTGACAAGTCTACGTACAATCCAACATCCGCTTCCATATCTCTTCTTACAAGTCTCCTAATTGGTGAGTGTCTGGATGTAGGAAGCATCCAGAACGGTCTGTTTACAGTATAAAAATACTTGTGAAAGACGAGACCATGTCTATCTTTCACATGGATCTTATTGTACACACTGGGAACCAGGCACTTCTTTGTTAAATGACCTTCGGTATACGTATAAACTGTGAGAAGATGTAATGTGTAATTGAGCGGATGTCTTTTTCTGTGGTTCCTCTCAGCAGGCTGGTGAGATATCCTTGCGGGTTTGGATAAATCACGTGTCAGCCTTTTTTGTTCTCATAGCTTGAGAGTGGCACCTTTTACCGGTAGTGGCACCTTTTACATAAAAACATTTAAACTTTGATAGCTAGGTGATTGAGGTTACCTGGTTATTGCCACAAAGTTGACACTTGGCCCAAAGGGTTGTCTCTTAAGACTGCAAGAGACTTAAGAGATCAGTACTGTCCAATATCAGGACTGGCTGAAACACTGCCAGTTTTATTTCCAAGAATCAAAGTGGCTGGAAAGCTTCCTCTTCTATATTTAGTCAGTCTGAGAATTGGCCATTTTATTATTATTTACTATTAAACGGTAGGTACAAATGTATGTACAGGAAGGTACAGATATGGACACACCCCCTGGTGAGAAGCACATGGTATGCTATGTGCAGACGCCCCCTGACCCTCTGAACTCAAAGACAACTGTCTGGGCTGTCCGTCTCACAGGTATTTTAGGGGTTTGTTTAAGTGAATGGATGACCGTAGAGCAATCAGACTGGCATGATGAAATGTACCTGAATGATCGGCCGATAGGTGTACCTTTAGATGGGTGTGCAAAGTCACAGTTTGACGAAAACAGTCATAAGGAACACCATCTTCCGGAACCCTAGAACTGTCTCCTACAGAGGACTCTGCACATCCTTTAACAATATATCCTCTACGGTATACACAGTGGAACACTAACAAGCAGAGGATGATTTATAATCAAATCTTACTTCCCAGGATGGATAAATCGGAAATTCTTGCATTATTGAAATGTCCCTTCCTGAGGAGGAGTGCCTGTCTGTACTGTACCAAGGCCAAGTTCCTTCAGGTGGTGGAGATGGCAGCTCAGTGTTAAAACACCAGCCGCCTGAGAAAAGCCATGGCGCATCAGCCTCTGCCATTCATCATCGTTTTCACAGGGCCTTCGAATCCAGCAGTCAGCCTGCCGGCCAGCCACCCAGACAGCCAGCCAGCCAGACAGCCAGCCAGCAGAAACGGACCTGTGGCTGGAGTCCTGCACATGCCTTGGGCAAGCCCCGACGCAACCCAACACGAGGGGAAGCAGACTAAGCCAGCCGGAGCTGTGCCAAGCCAAGCCAGACAAACAGCCAAGCCAGACAAACAGCCAAGCCAGGCAGACAGCCAAGCAGACAGACAGACAACCAAGCAGACAGACAGCCAAGCAGACAGACAGGGGACCTACCGACTTCATCGTGAGGCCTTTGGTTTGAGGAGAGGAGACTGAAGGGTAAGCGATTATCATGAATGCATTATTGATATGTGTGTATGATGTCGCAGACCAAGCAAGTGTCCCATGATCGAAGCTAGTGTGTGCGTGAAAGTGAGAGACAGAAAGGAAAATATTTAGCATGTTTTGTGATCGTTTTTTGGTGTGATAACGTCTTTCACTATGCAACATCTTTTGGGGAGATGTGACCAGCTAGTGTCACTAACCACTTGATGTTCCTTAGCTAAAGTGGTTAGGTGAAGATAATATCTCACTCTTTTAGTGCGATATAGTATAGTACAGTATAGTTTCCCCATAATACACACCTTTGATTACGGGGAGGAAACATAAACTTTAAAAACTCCTTGTTTGTTTCTACACTGACCACTCGGCCCCATGTTGCTAATCCCCATACATTGTGGACATGTTTTAAGGATTAACACACCCAATGTGAGTGCTCTGCGGTATAGCAGTGGGCCCACAAGGCACCTCAATTATCCCCCATTTAGCAACACATCCTCCATGTACACACACACTCCAATGGAAAACGTGACTCTTCTGGGCTCAGTAATGATGAACAGAGGGGGGATATAATTGAGGGCAGAGGAGAAGAGGAATGCACACGTCTAGGAGGTAGACGGATTTGGCTTATCGGAAGTGTGTATGTGGCTTGGCTGGTTGACCGCAGGAATATCTCTTGCTCCTGTAGTGTTGGTACTTAAGGCATGGACAAATGTCAACAGAGAGGTTGGTATGCTGGAAGAGGCAGGGGTCTGATTGTTAGGTCTGGAGGATGTGCCCTGATCTCTGACCTCTTGAGTTGTTCTAGTAACATCAGTTCTAATCCAAGCAGAACATGGGAAGGGGCATTGTACTACAACATTTACAAAATTGTGTTGATTTCTATATTTTTCGGAATGCAGCACATTATATGATGTCAATCTGTCATATTCCGCACGTTATAACCTAATTGTTACATCTGACCAATGTCTCATACATGTGTACTGGTGGTGAGAAAAGGCATGGTCCTTTGAACAGCATACTGTACAATAGGTCCTCTGACTCCCTAAATAGCGCCCTCCAGTGGTAATACGAATTATTATCCTGAACATGCGCACACACGCACACCTGCATATATTTGTTTGGTCAACACAATTTGGCAAATCTTGAAGGTCAGTTTTTGTCTTTTAAAGAAAGTGTTCCACACGCGAATATGACAAAATGGCAGGTGAGGTGATTGTGAGGACGGTGTTTACCGACCGTCTTTTAGAATTGCTTTAGAATTGCTTTGAAGTTTTACAACAACTTGTAACTTGTATTTATTGCCACCCTACTTGTTAATACTTCTGTATGAATCAACATATCCACAAAAATACCATATCAATGCATTTTGTCATCCCATTAATGGATTTATTTAATAATCCTCTGATTGTAACAATTCATGCTGGTTTAATCTACTAATGTTGCAGTAAGAATAAACATGCATAAACATTTGCAATATAAGACTAACACATACACAGCTGTTCATTCTCATTCATTACTTTGATCCAGACGGGGCTAAAATAGCAATAACATGAACCTGATCTGCCTGATTTTCATATGTAACTAATCAGTGTAATGACTGTTATTCTTGGAAAGTTAAAGCTAACCTTTCAAAAGAAAATACTTCCACTCTTTAACAAATGCTCCTTAACACCATAACTAAAATTAGTGTTTAAAGGATGGTCATCAGTTGACATCTAATCCAAGACAAGGAAATGCTTTGAGTAGTGTTTCTCAGACTTTACATTTATGACATGAATCTGTGTCCAAATTGGTCAAGTCACAGAGATTTGTCATTTACACAAGGAATTGCTGTACTCGTCAGACCCATAAACAACCTTTCAATGCCATCTCGTCATAGACATGGACATTGTAGCACCAGCAGTGGTAACCATCTCTATTGGCTCCATAAACATTTTTCTTCTCGATTCTGTGGAAAAATTGTGTTTTGTATGTGCTTGTCATGTCATGGTTTGAGAGATTCATGGAAGCTTGTTGCATGGCACGTGCTTAGAAACCGGTTTGTGTTTATGTGCTTTTTATAGTATGGGTCTATGAGGTACAGTAGCTTCCCTAATAGGCTAGTGTTTGTTTCAGTTGCTGTGAATAAGAATGGCTGTGAAAGTTGTTCTTGGCTGGAGTCTACTCTCAATGCCAGTTAAAAGACAAGGACAAGCAATTAAGTGCTCTTTGGAAAGTGTGTTTGGCGTCATAAGAAACCATCAATCTTGTCCATGAGTTCACTTGCCTCAGACATGCTGTAAATCTATGCTGGGTGGTTTCTGTATCCATCTGGTTCCAGGCTGTTTGTGGTGTGAAACACTATGCACCTTCACATATGTATGAAAGCATGGGTACTAGTAGTTCCAAAAAATAGACTTTGTGAGCTCATTTTATTCAATGGTGGTGGCATTTATCATGAGCTACCCGGGTAGATTAATTATGCATAAAAAATACAACACTGAAAGACAAGGTATTTAATCCAAACCCCGATTGAGTTGATTCAAATTCCTGTTTATAAAAAGACGTTCTCTAATTAGTATTAGAGTGTCAATTCGGAACAGCTTGTCCTTGAAGAGTGGTGCTTCTGTGGTACAGATATTTATGTCTTGGGTTTAATTTAATGTAGTTTGAAATGAAATACATACATACTTTATCAATACAGTTGTAGGGCTGCTGTTTAATTGAGAGGGAATATATATACGCATAAAGGACCAAAATCCTGTGCGATACTGTACGATTCTTTCCTTCATCTGTTGGTGAATCAATGAAGCCTTGAATGCCATACATGCTACCCTCTCTCCTCCACAGGAGAAGGCCATGCCCCACCTGTCTGCTCACCTCCTGGTGGCGGCACTTCAGCTGTGTGTTCTAAACCATGTCCATGGGGGGGCATACTATGGGCACAAACAGAATCCTCAACAACACCAACCATTGCCACAGTTACCTCATCTGCCCCTTGGTAACGATGGCCAGCCACAACAACCATATTTGGGAAAGGAGATGCCACATGCACCCTATGGAAAAGAGATGCCAATAATGCCCCAGTATAGGAAGGAGCTTCCCCAACTGCCATACATGGGCAAAGAAAGGCAGCCAACTGAGGGCAAAGGTGAGACTTGTGTTCTTTCAATAGTAGTAAAGAAATGGACCATTTGAAAATGTTATTATCAATTTCAAATTTGGGGTAATCATTTTTAAGGAGGCTTTAACACATTTAAAATATACTTGGAGACCCACAATGGTGCACCCCATTTTAGTGCCATAAAAAAACAATGATTGCAAAGTTTTTTTTAAACGTGACTATGTTTTTATGTTGTAATCCATAGGTGAGACGTATCCCAGAGGTAATAAGGGTCCTCCTCCAGGAGAAGGTCCTCCACCTGAGGGACCCCCAGGAGTTCAGGGTCCTCCCGGACCTCAGGGCCCACCTGGCTTGCCCGGCCACGCAATGCCTGGACCTCATGGAAAGCCAGGCCCTCCTGGTCCTCAAGGCTATCCTGGTATAGGAAAACCTGGATTTCCTGGGATACCTGGCAAACCTGGAGGAACGGGTTTACCTGGCCCAAAGGGGGAGCTGGGACCTGGCGGGGGTGAAGGACAAATTGGGTTGCCTGGTCCATCTGGTCTCCCGGGGCCCCCAGGCCTGCCAGGTATTGCGAAGCCAGGGGGCCAGGGACTTCCAGGGCAACCTGGGCCCCGAGGGGAACCTGGACATAAAGGTCTTCCTGGAATCCCCGGCCTGCCTGGGCCAAAAGGAGACAACGGGATTGGCTTACCTGGATTGCCAGGCTTGAAAGGGCCCGGTGGACCACCAGGGCCTTCAGGTCAAGGGGGTCTTCCAGGGGTTGGAAAACCAGGTTTGAATGGACTACCAGGAGCACCAGGTGGACCAGGTAAACCTGGCCCTCCAGGAGAACCAGGATCGGCAGGGCCACCAGGTGAAGGAGGAGAAACAGGACCATCTGGTCTTCCAGGTGTTGGCAAGCCTGGACATGATGGTGTACCTGGTCAACAAGGATTTCCAGGAGGAAAGGGAGAGAAAGGCCCACCAGGTTTTCCAGGGGGGCCAGGCTTACCTGGCTATGGAAAACCAGGATATCCCGGGCCAAAGGGTGAGAAAGGACACGGTGGTTTTCCTGGACTTCCGGGTCCAAAAGGTGACAAAGGTCATGTAGGTCTTCCAGGAATTATTGGTCCTCCAGGACCCAACGGGCCCCCAGGCTTACCAGGTCCTATAGGACCATCTGGGGGACTTGGTTTTCCCGGGCCTAAAGGAGAAGGTGGAGCTGGGGGGCCAAAAGGGCCACCAGGTTCTATTGGCGAGTTAGGGCCTCCAGGACTTCCAGGACGTCCAGGTTTACCAGGGGAGGGTGGGCAACCTGGACCAAGAGGGCTACCAGGGCCACTTGGCCCAAAAGGGGATAATGGACACAAAGGTTTGCCAGGTCTGCCAGGTGCTCCAGGGTTACCTGGATCGAGAGGTGAAGGTGGACAACCTGGTGAAAAAGGTTACCAAGGAACCAAGGGAATTCCAGGACTCACAGGTCCAGGTGGACCAATTGGTCCTCCTGGTCTTCCTGGGACAAAAGGTGGACTTGGTCCACCAGGGAAACCAGGCTACCCAGGTGAGGGGAAACCTGGAGTTCCAGGCCCTTTAGGTCCTCCAGGTAAACCTGGCAGTAGTGGTCCTTCTGGCCAGCCTGGACAACCAGGACAGCCAGGTCCCCCAGGCCCTCCTGGTCCCCCTGCTCAACCACCTAGTCTTGGACAAATTCTCCCTGAAGTAGGTCCAGGTGTAAACGGTCAGAAACCAGGTGGTTATAAGAAACCAAAACCTGAGTTTGGTGGAAAAAATGGCCTGGAGATGCCTGCCTTTACGGCTAAGCTCATGAACCCATTCCCTCCTGTTGGCTCACCTGTTGTCTTTGATCAGCTTCTCCACAATGGGAACCAGAACTACAACCCCCAGAATGGGGTCTTCACCTGTAGCGTACCAGGAATCTACTACTTTGCTTACCATGTGCACTGCAAGGGAGCCAATATCTGGGTAGCTCTGATGAGGAACAATGAGCCAGTGATGTACACATATGATGAGTACAAAAAGGGCTTCCTCGATCAGGCATCTGGGAGTGCTGTACTCCCCTTACAGCAAGGAGACACTGTGCATGTACAGCTTCCTTCTGACCAGGCCGCAGGACTTTATGCCGGTCAATATGTCCACTCATCTTTCTCTGGATATTTATTATACCCAATGTAAACCTCACGACAGACATACAAAAACACCCTCTAGCTTACTTTTGACCAATTTCAAACTGTTGACCCAAAGAGGTAAAACTACTAACTGCTAGGCCTGGATGAGTTAAATAATGGAATGGAACAGTTCAGTATGCTTATGTTTATGTAACTGCATAGGGAAGAATGCATGTGGGGAAAGATCTTACTGCTGCTCTCACTAAACTCAAAAGCAGTAGGTTCAGTCAGTGCCCATAGAGAAGATGCACTTTTGAAACATTGTGTATAAATACATTATATAATAATAGACATTTTGGTTGGTTTTAGTCTAAAGTAAACCGTTACATATTCTCTGTCCATCAGCAGTTCTGTGCATATCAACAGCACACATGTTATTTCAATTCAAACCATTAACTTGATACAGAAAAATGTCTCTCTGTTAAACCACGTGCTATGCTTTTTTCTTTGGCACATAACTAAGAAAGCATATCTGTGGAATAATCCAGTGTGCATTTACTTTAAGTGCATCTAATGCTACACATCATATAAATACTTGTTTTGTTTCTTTTTTTTGGACGGGAAGGTTAGGACAAAGTAACATCCACCTTTTTCACTTGTTCTCGATTATATTGGGTTATCTATTATTGTTATTTATTTCAAGTATATTTGAGCTTCTAACTTGTACTACGTTATAAACCACAAACTAGAATTTGAGAAATTTTACATTAAGTTGAATTTGGTCTACAAGCCAGTACAAGGCCCATTTCAGATATGTTAATTAATCATCACGATTGGCAAGCAACACCTACACTACAATAATTGAAAATGAAAATATGATTTAGTGTCAAGATTTGACATACTGTCTGTTAACTTTATCTGTCCACAATTATGTATGTATTATAATTAAGTATGAAACATATAGTGCCTCCTTTTCAAGCCATCGTAATGTACATCCAGTAAAACAATGCATATTTAGGTCCATATATGCAGTAACATATCACACTTAATGAAGGTATATATCAGTATATTTTTCCTGTAAATTATTTGTTTGACTACTGATTGTCTGTAATTGTGTGTAAATGAGTCTGCCTTAAAGAAATAATTAAAAATAGTTGGAAGATTTTCTGAACCTGGCAATGGTGCTACAATGTAAATGCAAATGTTAAACATAGTTTAACATTTTTATATTTCTGTTCTTGTTTTTTAAAATAAAGATGAAGTGATTCAAAAGTGACTTATCTCCTATGACTGTAATTTAGACAAATTTACAAACGAAGATGATACATTTGTGTCTGAAGTATGTGTGTTTACATATAAATTGGAATTATGTATTAGCACTGATTTGTACTCTTCACTTCTCAATAAAAGTGTGTAAAAATAATATGATAGTATTCTTGATAAGTGTTCATACTAAAGGTGATTGTTGATGGAGGACTGCCCTTTAATCTTTGAATATAGTAATATTTAAATTGTATACAGGCTGAAGGCCTTATTTTTCTCATTTTTACAATGTGATCAAATACATTTGTCTAACACAAGCTTCCAAAAATTACACAGAAAAATACAACCATCTCTTTCAGTGGGGAACATCGTTAATTTAGCTTTAATTTAGCGCTAAGTGTCTTAAAATCATACACAATTACGAAAATGTTATCAGATGTGTAAACTACTGACTTCCGTTGTCTGCCCAATCCCAGGCTGCACCGTCACAACTTCCGGATTTAACACTTTGGCTTGCAAGTTGCAAAGCAGCTGCAGTTACATAGAATGTGATCAAAAAACTTTTAGGACGGCTCTTTCTTTTTAATTTCTTTGATTTACTAAATGACTTTGAGAACAACGTAATATAATAACAACATTTTGGGGGACTGTACTGACCTAAAAGTAAGTAGACTACCACACTGTGGTTTTATGCAGTGACCATATTGATAGATTGTCGTACGTCTTGGTACGTTAGTGAGACTGAAATTAACAGGTATGCATGGCTGTACTCTTCTATAGACAGACTGTCAATAACTACGCTACGCTACTACTTAACATGTAGCCTACAGCTGATACTGTAGCATTAGCTAGCTGGCTAGCAGATAGTCGAGTGCACTATCCAAGCAAGCTCAACGCGCAACATCAAGTGAAGCTTGGAAACTGAGCTAGCTAGATTTCTAGCTCTATTCAGCATTAGATTCAGAAGGTGGGTATATTAAAAGTTTACAGAGTTCCCGCTGCTACGATTGGTAGAATGTGCCCAATGTCAGTCAAATCAAAGCATGTTTAAATATTGACGCTAACTATTTTGTTGTATGTGACGTTAGCCTAGTAAGCTAGCTTGCTGATAGTCCCGTCTCTACTCACCAGGTTGCTAAAAGCAAGACCACTCGTAAGGTTCCCATGCTGCAATTGCTGCCAAGAAAGAGTTAGCAAAATCCTCATTATCTCATCCGTCTAGATCAGGAAGGGATTCATATATTTAACTGCAGAGCACGTCAGATTGACGTAGCTCTGTAGTTGGGAGGAACATTTAGTAAACGACACAGTCATTCCATTATTGCTAATAAGTCTATGAGGGTTAGTGTAGTTAGGATATGTATGAGAAGAAAATACTTTTTTTCACGAATTAAGCATGAATTGACTCATCTGTTCTTTTCTTTTATAAGGTATCTCTCATGGCCTCAAGAGCTGGCCCTCGGGCAGAGGGCACTGACGGGAGTGACTTCCAGCACAGAGAGCGGGTGGCCTCACACTACCAGATGAGGTTGGCATGCTTTATTTTTCAATCAAGCTGTACAAAGCAGCAATGACATATGTTATTCTTATTGTATCTAGTGTGGATGATCATTTTTAGTCCTAAATCAGTTCATTATCTTACTTTAAAGTGTTGTTTTAAACCAACTTGTGCTCTTGTCTTTCCCTTAAGTGTGGCTCTCAAATCTGAAATCCGCAAGCTCAACATCGTCCATGTGCTGATCTGGTTACTGCTCGCTGCCCAGGTGACAGTGAGCCATCTGAACCTGGTGTCCCACACTGTGGTGGCTGCACCCTATCACTGGGAGTACCCCTACCTCCTCAGCATCCTGCCCTCCATCTTCAGCTTCATGGCCCTGCCACGCAACAACATCAGCTACCTGGTCATCTCCATGGTGAGCGCCGGGCTGTTCTGCGTGGCTCCGCTCATCTACGGCGGTATGGAGATGTTTCCTGTGGCACAGCAGCTCCTCAGGCATGGCAAAGCCTACAGGTTCATCTTCGGCTTCTCAGCTGTGTCCGTTATGTACCTGGTGATGGTCATTGCCGTCCAGGTGCACGGCTGGCAGATCTATTACAGCAAGAAGCTGCTGGACGCTTGGTTCACCACTACGCAAGATAGGAAGAAGAAGTGATGTGTTAATCGAATTGAACAATGACATTTTACTAACACTGCTTGTGCCACAGTCTTACCCTGCCTCTGCTCTATCTAGCCAGTCTATATTTGAATTCTAGCCCCCTTTACTGGCTAATCTGATGAAACCTTGATGGCTTTAGTGAAGGTTGTCCGGTCGTTACCTCCCGGTAAAGCTCCCTATCCCCCCTCTTCCGATACCTCGGCTCTGGACAGATTAAGATCTGAGTTGCTCATCTCAGGACGATAGGGGGGTATTAACTCTTGCGGCTTAACGATGACCCCAGACATTAGCATCTCTTCCTCATGAGTCCTGATCTTTAGATCTGCCTTAAAAGGTAGTCTGTTTCCTGTCTCACCCATAGGCGACTAGCAGAGCCTATTGGCCTGCGTTTATGTACTCTGGTACAATTTCTTGATGTTGAATGTTATCAGCGGTTCACACTTTCAAACAAGATATTGAATAATATAATAAACTAATGTAACTTGACTAACTAATAAAATTCCTGAAGTCAGTTTGGTTCTGTTGTCTGTTTCAAGGATCACAAACTTGAGAAAGTACTCTCACCCAATGTGTGTTTTGGCATCATGTAAAGAATGTGTACCATACAGTAATGTTCCATCGACTGGCATTGACTGCCTATCCACCAGCCCCTACTGTTGGTGAAATCATGATATACTTCTTCTGTAGTAGGGAAAGTAAGAGGAATATACTCAACACTGTTTAGCAGTGTAGTGGTCTGGTGTTTTTGACTAGTAGTCTAAAGTTCTGTGTTCTAGACACTGGTTGACTTAAAGACCAAAATGCCTTGCCAAGTTCTCGATAACCTTTGTCAAGGAGTGACTTGCTAATGTTTATATAATTAGCTCTAGAGCTGAGTTGGGGTTTTCATTTGTAACCACCATTGGTACCATATCAAATGTTCCTACTATAGAAAACGTCAGTTAACTATTTGTAAATGAGAAAACCACACTACGGTGTGAGTAAAAACGTTTTCCTTTGATACATTATATTACATACGTTATATTGTGTAGCAAATGTTTAAACGTGTTTATCAAATCCAATAGGGCCTATTCCCGCTTGTGTTTCCTCCAGGTGTGCTATATTATTTTCTCCTTAGAGGTCAGCTATGACAAATTAGTCAAATAGGGCACCCCTGGATGATGTCATCAGTACAATTGCCAATTGGACAAGTGCATGCCTGGCATGCTCACCTGTCGGACACAAAGTTCAAATCGTTTTTCTACAAACCTTGCTTTAATTCATTGCATGCCAAAGAGCAGCCTTCTCTCTCCCAGATTTGTTCTAGACAGAGCAAAGACTGTTAAGAAAATCATGATGAGTTGCTGCAAATGAAATCAACATGTTCTATGTTCTGGATCCATAAGATTCCCATTAAGGCCTATTTAGTTTCGACATGAGTGAGTGCTCATGACAAAGTGTGACTGTCCACATGCAACTTTTGTAGTTGTAAGGGTTGGCTAAATGGTTAGAGAGTATGACTACAGATCAGGAAGTTGGGGGATCACATCCCCCAAGGTGCATTTAGATGAAAGCTTTCAATTGAACATTGAACTTATGTCTTCAAGTGGAATTCATAAAGACATAATTAGATTCCGAGGAAAGTTCAGCAAGGCCCTGGTGGCTGAGTGGCTGTGAATGGGATCTTGAGTCCTGACCCCTCTGGTTCAAATCTGGCTGGAGGCAGCGTACCCCATGCTTACTTTCTGGCATGCAAAACATGATAGTGTCTCTTTAAGCAGAGCACTTTTTAAAAGATAAATACTACCTTCACATGCCAGGGATATGGGGCCCCAGTGGCCTAATGGATAAGCATGCAGACACGCAAATCCTACCGCCATGGGATCAAATCCACTTGAACCCAGAGAAATCGTTTGACTGAGCTTGCTCCAAGGTTGCCCGCAAGGGTGTTGTGGGCTGGTCAATGAGCCAATCAGATTTTGTCAGTTTTTTTTTATTTTTTTCCAAAAAAGGTAACACGAGGTAACGCGCGGTAACGGATTTTATCAGTTTTTTTTTGTTTTTTTTAAAGGTAACACGAGGTAACGCGAGGTAACGCGCGGTAACGCGAGGTAACGCGCGGTAACGGATTTTATCAGTTTTTTATTTTTTTTATTTTAAAGGTAACACGAGGTAACGCGAGGTAACGCGCGGTAACGCGAGGTAACGCGAGGTAACGCGAGGTAACGCGCGGTAACGGATTTTATCAGGTCTTATTATTTATTTTTTATTTTTTTAAAAGGTAAAACACGAGGTAACGCGAGGTAACGCGCGGTAACGCGCGGTAACGCGCGGTAACGGATTTTATCAGTATTTTTTATTTTATTTTTTTAAAAGGTAACACGAGGTAACGCGAGGTAACGCGAGGTAACGAGCGGTAACGCGAGGTAACACGAGGTAACATGAGGAACGTGAGGTCATTAAAAAAGCCTTTTCTGCAAAGAAAGACCATTGCAGCCTTCCATGGGGTTTGAACCCAAGACCCTTAACGCTCATGGTACACATGCTTATCCACTGAGCCATCAGGGACACAAGGAAACATGAACTCGTTGATAATACATCCTTAAGGTGAAGTGTGAGGTCATTAAAGAGACAGTTTCTGCAAGGAAAGACCAACACAGCTTTCCATGGGATTCGAACCCAAGACACTAAACTCTCATGGTACACATGCTTATCCACTAAGCCATCAGAGACACAAGGAAACATGAACTCGTTGACAATACATCCTTAAGGTGAAGTGTGAGGTCATTAAAGAGACAGTTTCTGCAAGGAATGACCAACGCAGCCTTCCATGGGGTTTGAACCCACAACCCTTATCTGTCAGGGTACACGTGCTTATCCACTGAGCCATCAGGGACACAAGGAAACATGAAACGTTGAAAAAACATCCTTAAAGGTGAAGTGTGAGGTCATTAAAGAGACAGTTTCAGTAAGGAAAGACCAACACAGCCTTCCATGGGATTTGAACCCAAGACACTTAACGCTCATGGCACACCTGCTTATCCACTGAGCCATCAGGGACACAAGCATATATGAACTTGTTGAAAATGCATCCTTGAGATTAAGTGTGAGGTCATTAAAGAGACAATTTCTGCAAGGAAAGACCATTGCAGCCTTCCATGGGGTTTGAACCCACAACCCTTATCTGTCAGGGTACACGTGCTTATCCACTGAGCCATCAGGGACACAAGGTAACATGAACTCGTTGAAAAGACACCCTTAAAGTGAAGTGTGAGGTCATTAAAGAGACAGTTTCTGCAAGGAAAGACCATTGCAGCTTTCCATGGGGTTTGAACCCCAGACCCTTAACACTCATGATATACATGCTTATCCACTGATCCATCAGAGACACAAGAAAACATGAACTCGTTGAAAATACATCCTTCAGGTGAAGTTTGAGGTCATTAAAGAGACAGTTTCTGCAAGGAAAGGCTTCCATGGGATTTGAACCCAAGACCCTTGACACTCATGGTACAGATGCTTATCCACTGAGCCATCAGGTACACAAGGAAAAAAGAACTCGTTGACAAGACATCTTTAAAGTGAAGTGTGATATCATTAAAGAGACAGTTTCTGCAATGAAAGACCATTGCAGCCTTCCATGGGGTTTGAACCCACGACCCTTAACACTCACGGTACACATGCTTATCCACTGAGCCATCAGGGACACAAGGATACATGAACTTGTTGAAAATACATCCTTAAGGTGAAGTGTGAGGTCATTAAAGAGACAGTTTCTGCAATGAAATACCAACGCAGCCTTCCATGGGATTTGAACCCAAGACCCTTAACGCTCATGGTACAAATGCTTATCCATTGAGCCATCAGGGATACAAGAAACATGAACTTGTTTAAAAGTACAAATTAGTGTCGGTGTATTTTGATCTTCAGAATGTAATTTTACTCTATGTGCCTATATGGGTGGGCCAGGGATGTCAGGGGGTTTGTGGCAATGTAAGTATATGGATATTTGCCACAAGGCCAGGGCTTCAATTACCTCTCTCTTTTTTAACCATACATGTGTTTGCATCCCTGTTTTATAACAATGGACTTCCTGTAATACAACATTTTCTACCAGTGTGAACCCTGCCATATTGCAAATGCTGAGTTTGCCTTTTCCACCCAATGGGAGAGGAACTGCAAATCACAGGGAAGCCGCGGCGTCGTCACGTGATTTGGAACAAATAAAGTACAAAGTGCATAAGTGAGTCCGGCGTAAAAATTAAATAAAGACCCGACTTCTTTACAGTTGCGGATCAGGTACGTTTTCTGCTAAGGCTTTGCTAACCAGAATAGTGAAAATGCATAATTGTTTCTTGCTGAAAATTCAACGTTTGCTGCTTGGGAACAAAGTAGCATGAAGACTTTTGCAGAAGTCTTTGAAAGGGGCGCCATCGCTTATAAACTTGCTTAAGCGGTGTTTACCAAGCAGTTTTGACGTGCAGCCATCGGTGTTTACACTCCATTAGGATTTCCGATATTTATATTCAGTCGAAATGTGTAGTCTACCAACTTTACGTTAGCCGTGATCAAGCTTGCGCTTGTTTTCATAGTAAATGTCTCCGTTGTCTCACTGTTATATACAAAGCCTACATGAATGGCAGTATTGTGCCTTAAGTTTATACCAACAATGTCGCCCATAAGTACAGAGTGATGTCGTCTATAAAAGTGGAATGCGTGATAAAGGAGAAGAACGTTATTGGAGAGGGTCCAGTATGGGAGGAGAAGGATGAGACCTTGCTGTACGTGGACATATCCGGGAAGAAGATACATAGGTGGAACCCTGCAACCAATCAGATACAGACTATGACAACAGGTGAACCAATCACAAGTAGTCCATGACTTCGTAATCCAATCAGGTGCGAGGCCTTGGGGCAATTTGCCAGCCCAAATGGGTCATAAATTGATTTATGTAAAGATAAATGTATTGCTTTATTAGTCAACCTGCACAACCTGAAATACTTCATGGGTCTTCTGGAGGGTTGTGTAACACCAGAGTCCTACAGACATGTTATGGATAAGAGATGTAAGATCAACCGCTTGTAGTGGGGGTCAACAGGGAACTTGTTTTTCCTAGTCTTTCATACTAACTTAACTTTCTTCACATCATTTCCCCCTCCCACTTCTCACCCTCCATCACACAATCTACACTCTGTCACACACACACATACACCCCGTCACACACACACACATACACCATGCCACACACACACACATACACTCTCTGTCTTTCCTCAGAGAAGACTGTGGGATGTGCTGTTCCCCGGAGGTCTGGCGGGTATGTGATCGGGGAGGGGACTCGTTTTGCGGCGGTGGACTGGGCCTCTCAGACCGCCACCACCATCGCTCACATCGACGCAGACAAGCCCAACAACCGCTTCAACGACGGCAAGGTGGACCCTGCAGGACGCCTCATTGCAGGTAGGCAGTAGTCAATCGATCAATCGATTGTGAATGTGTACTCAAGAAGACACAATCAGATGTTTTGTACACAATGTAAAGGTATTCCACCTGGCTCCTTAAAGTAGAAATGTACCGGAGTTGTCCTCTGTGACTAACTCGAATGTTCTGTGATGTTCCGTGTACCTAGGTACCATGGCGATAGAGGTTCTAGAACCGAAGCAGGGTTCTCTGTTCTCGCTCCACACCGACCTCAGCGTGGTCAAACACTTCAGCCAGGTGGACATCTCCAATGGGCTGGATTGGTCCCTGGACCACAGAACCTTCTACTACATTGACAGCCTCACCTATACGGTGGAGGCCTTTGACTACGACATCAACACTGGGGGACTGAGTGAGTGATCTACACACACACACACACACACAGACACACACACACAGCCTAATCATTGTAGCAGATTTGACTGCAGCCCCATTATTATACATGGTTCTGGGATTGAGTGTGTATGTGTGTGTGTGTGTGTGTGTGTGTGTGTGTGCAGGTAACCGGAGGAAGGTGTACAGGCTGGAGAAGGACGAGGGCGTCCCTGACGGCATGTGTATAGACTCAGATGGTAGGCTGTGGGTGGCGTGCTACTGCGGAGGACGAGTGATCCACATAGACCCTCACACAGGTGTGTGTCTCAGTCCACGTCAGAACCATGTACTGACTGTGTGTGTCCTGTGTGTGTGTGTGTGTGTGTCAGTGAGAGTGTAACCCCCTGACCCCTCCCCCCATGCAGGCACGCGTCTGCAGACGGTGAAGCTTCCGGTTCAGAACACCACTTCCTGCTGTTTCGGGGGCAGAAACTACTCTGACCTCTACGTGACCTCTGCCTACCAGGACATGGACGAGTCGGACCTGGCCATCAGCCGCAGGCTGGCTGCGTCTTTAAGGTGCGTGCGTGTGTGTTTGTGGCCGTCGTGTCATGTTTGACATTCAGGCTTTTGTGAAGATAAGATTGAGCGTCAGTGAGTGTGGTGTGTGTTTATGCCATGCAGGTGACAGGTTTAGGAGCAAAGGGGATTCCTACAAACTCCTTTGCTGGATGAGAGCTCTCCTCAACAAGGAGAACACTGACCCTGAAACCTGCTGACAACTCCACTGTGATTGGTTGTTTGTCTTCAAATCACTGCTGAGGGTTTAAAAACAAGGTTTGTTGATTTTGGTGCTCTAGATTTTACTGAACAAAGAAATGTGAATAACATCTTTCAATTACTTGTATACTTTGAATAACATTGATGCAGCAGAGTTCAATGGTGTTTTATTGTCAATGTATGTCTGTTAAATAAATACATTAAACATGAACATGTTTTAAGAGTTCTGAGATTAAGATTTAACGTCAGAAACTCTATTTTCTTTAACAATAAAAGCAGGAAACAACAGTCTTACTTTTTTTGTTTATTCAAATATTTGTTCATTCGGCAAATGTCTTACATTGCACACAAAGATAGCTAAGTCAAAACAAATTATTCTTAGATAATCTTTCACAGAAAGAATAAGGTAAATGAAAGGACTGAACTCCTCAAACTTTCTTCAACAGTTACGAGACTACGCAAGACGATGACATCACCAACAACACACCAATCAGAATACAGAATCTCTTCCTACACCTACAGCATTAACTAAACCATTCCACTGGATTCCGGGCCTTCATGCAGCACGTGTGAGCCCTCTAGAATACCCGTCTCCTACTCTACACACAGCCTAGTGGTCATGTCCTGATGATTTGTCACATGACCTGTGACGTTACAGACAGTGGGGGTCAGCGTGGTGAAAAGAGAGCAGGAAGTGCAGTTTCACCATGTGACCAATAGGACCTCAGGGAGAACATGTGACCTGGAGACCAGACAGTTTAGACAGGCGTCACCTCGTCAATCATACTCAACCCCCGAGACGGTTGCAATCTCAACAACCCGATTTAACCCCACAGACAGTTAGACATAGACTGAGCAGAACATCCTGAGCTAGTGTTAGTTGCATTGTTCTGTAGTAAAGTATTCACAGTGTCATTATCTATACTTCCTGTCTGACTACATGAACTGCAACATGCGAGACAAATCCCTATTAGTGCATCTGAGAGAGAGGTAAAGAGAAACCATTTGTCTAGTACAGTAACCATAGCTCCCCCGGAGCAATTAGGAATCTTCTGTCTGACCTAAAAAGGGTATATTTATAGTTTTCCTCTACGATGACAAATTGTCTACTTGTCTGTGAATACACAATAAATAACACAGAGACACCTAGAGACAAAGTTATTCGGGGAGTCAGTGGGGTTAGTGCTTTGATTTGTAGAAAGTTGTACAAAAACATTAAATCGTACCATATTCTTGCATTGTTGAGAAAACTTGATGTAGGTAAAATGCAATACCAGAAATCTTCAGCACAAAGCACATCAAAAAATAAAACTACAAATGAACCAAATGAACAGAAGATGTGAGAAAGTAAACTATTGTTTACAACCAGATACAGAACACAGGCAACATAGCTGTTGTTTTGTATCTTTTCAGCCCCCCAAAAAGACTTCAAGTTAGTTTTGTGGGCTGTCGGACGTTGGCGTCCAGAGTCCAGTGTGCGTGATGCGTTGTGCGTAGAGTTTGGCTCAGATCAGCTTTGACATAAAGTCAGTAGAAGAAACATAACAGGTGCAGTGTTAGGAGAGACTAGAGTTAGTGAAGGTCTGGCCTCTGGATCACCAGTGACCTGGTAGAGACACAACAGTGCTGTGGTTCTCAATGAACACTATTTCAGAAGAACTCTACACAAGGTCCATAGAAATGTTCAGAAGTAGAAAAGCCCAAAAGCTTACCGCTCTACATAAGTGCATTATGTTTATGGAAGCCAGAGAATTCATGATTTGTAAAGAGTCTGTGTTTTGCTTGTGTGTGTTTTTGTGTGTGTGTTAGTGTGTATGCATGTGTTGATGCATATACTATGCATGTGTGTGTGTGTGTGCGTATCTGGATTTTCACTTCTCTGCATCCGCAGGTGTGTGTTTTTCCTCGCTGGTGCCGAGGCTAGCCTCTGCTCCGAGTTCTCCTCTGCTGGAGTCTGGGGGCGGGGCTGGGGCAGGGGGCGGGGCTAGGGCTGGGGGCGGGGCAGGGTTCTGGGCGGGGCCCGGCGGAAGCTGCTCCCTCCAGCAGGTCAGCTGACTCAAGGTGTCAGAGCCGGTGACATCACAGGCCTGCCCTTGGACCAGCAGGGGGAAGACGTGGTCCACCACCTCACACAGACGGCCGTACCTGAGACACACACACACACACACACACAAATACACACACAGGGAATTTAGGATGGATGGAACGGAGAGACCCTTTCAGCCATGACAGGAAGTCAGTGAGAGGGAGACGTACGAGGAGATGTTGGTTTTGGCGTGTTCTTGTATCAGCTCTCCCTTCGGGTTGACGGTGAAGATCCTGTTCAGAGGAACCCCCACCTCCTTGTAAGAGTAGACATCCTGGAGAACACACAACAACACTTCAAACAACAACACTACAAACAACAACACTACAACCAACACATTCTGGGAGTTTTTCCTTGTCTTCCTTGAGGGTTTAGGTTGGTTGAGGGGCAGTTCTATGGGCATATGTGAAGCCCTCTGTGACATGCTTGCGTGTAAAAAGGGCTATACAAATACATTTTGATTTGATTTGATCAACATTATCAACTCTGCAGAACTACTATTCTCAAGACACAAACAAACAAAACCATCTAACACCAGCCTTCCACCCCAGCCCCAGCCCCATCACCACCACCCAGCAGCAGCAGTAGGACTAACCGTGGCTCTGTTTCCAAACGCAGCTAAGAAGGGCTCAGTGTTGGGTAGGAACAGCTGCTTGATGTCAGTCAGACACTCCACCTTGAACTTCTCAGGCTTCTTCTCGATCACCTCTCTGCCAAGGAGAGAACGAACGGATCATTTTAATGAACGTATCATTTTATCAGTAAAGTGTGTCATAATGAATACATGCGCTCGTATATTTATGGTGTGTATCTATATGGTATGTGTATGCGCGTCTTTTATTTTTTTACATTTGTGTTTTTATATGGTATGTGTGTGTATGTGTGTTGTTCTATATTATAAATCCATGATTGTGTGTGTGTGTTCCCCACCTGTGCAGGGCAGAGAACAGGCTGCTGGGGCTGAGCATCACAGGGCCCATGGGCAGCATGGTTCCTCTCTCGTTGACCCAGTTCAGATATCCCCGGGTCATGTCCGCCATGCCTATAGCCCTCGCTGAACAGTACATGAACTTATAACCATTCCTGAGGGAGACAGAAAGAGAGAGAGTTATGGCTTCCACTGTGGATGTGACTGAAGTGTGAGGGTGAAGGAGGTTCTCTCTCCTCAATCAATCCTGTCTGTCTGGCAAAAGTAGGCTACAGCATAGGAAGTGAGTAAAGTTGTGTGAATGTGTGGTGTCCCTCACTGGCTGACGCGGTGGTAGAGCCGAGCGATGCCCTGGTGGGTCCAGTCCTTCCCCAGGGTGGGCAGGATGTGGCCCAGGGTGTCAGATCTGGAGGGTGGGACAGAGCTGTTTACTGGAGTCAAGAGCATGTTTGCACACACACACACACACACAAAGGTATGCCAACGCACGGAACCCATACACGCATCAAAGCCACACACAGGCTCGGCTCCAGATCAAAGAGTGTCATCGTCACCACCTACCTAGTGATGGTTCCGTCGATGTCAGAGATGACGATCTTGTCGTCCCAGCTCCACAGGTAGATCCTGCCCTGGCATCGGCAGGTGCCCTGGTACTGGGTGGTCACACTGAACACCACGTCATTAGGACCGTCCTTCAGCTGCAGACTGGCCTGCACACACACACACACACACACACACACACACACACACACACACACACACACACACACACACACACGATGACAGGATTACATGTCTTTGTCAGATGTCGTGTCATTATATGAAAACAGTAACCCCAAAGTAATGCTTTGGTAACATCTTGAGGTAACGGCCTGTTAACCCCACAGTTACTCCGTGGCAACGCCATGCTAATGCCATGGTAACGGGCGTCTCACCAGCTGCTCGGATGTGAGGCGGAGGGTCTTCCTGTAGCAGACGCTCCCCGGAGGCAGCAGGGGCTCCGGCTGGAAGCTTCCTGAGCCCTGATTGGCCGAGCGGTGCTCCTCATCACTGGAGGAGGACTCATCCTTCATCCTGAGGAGAGAGTAGATCTCAGTCTAGTCTGTACTGTCTGGTACACGTCTGTGTTGACAGAGTACATACTGTGTGTGTGTGTGATGCCTGGTACATACTGTGTGTGTGTGATGCCTGGTACATACTGTGTGTGTGTGTGTGTGATGCCTGGTACATACTGTGTGTGTGTGTGTGTGTGTGATGCCTGGTACATACAGTGTGTGTGTGTGATGCCTGGTACATACCGTGTATGTGTGATGCCTGGTACATACCTGGTAATAGAGGACATAGTGAGGGTTGCGTCCTCCCCTTCTCCTCCCTCTGATATAGAGTCCTGCACACACAGGGGACACGCTTAGAATCCCCACGACAACCTGTGTTAGGAGTGTCTGTTGGCAGGTAGCAGTGTCCAGAGTGTGTGTTCAGAGTGTTACGCGTGTGTTTTGCTGTTGTGAGTACCGATTTGGAGTCGCTGTTCCTGCCCCTCCAGGAGAACCACCAGCGACCTCCCTTCCTGGGCATCTTCTCCTTCATGATGTTCTCCACTGTAGCCTGCAGCAAACGCACACATGATGCTCAACTAAAACACAACCACAACCACAGTGCAAAACGAACACCCACTGGAAAAACATCAACACAACTTATACATGGGGGGGGGAATGAGAAATGAGCAAATTAATTTCGACATCAAACAGCGTGGAAACTCAAAACGATAACTGTGCTGTGGAGCAGGGCAGTGATGGAGGGATGAGGAAAGAGAGGAAGGGGGAGTGAGAGAGAGAGAGAGAGAGGCAGGAGGGCAGAGAGAGAGAGAGATAGAGAGAGAGAGAGAGAGAGAGAGGGGCCCTGAGCAGGCGGAACAGCAAACAAACAGGGCAACAGTCAAAGTCACAGACAGACACGGTTATAAAGACAGACTCCCAGACACACACAGACATGCAACAGTCAACAGGGAAGGGCAGGCAGACGCACGGGGCTGGAGCCAAACAGGCTGGGGACACAGTAGGAGAAGAGGCTGAAGGCTGAATACACATAGCCCAGACACGAGCACTTAGATGGGGCACAGAGAGGTGGAGCGAGAGAGAGAGAGAGAGAGAGAAAGAGAGAGAATGGACACAACGGAGGGAGAGGGAGGGGGCCGAGAAGAAGGTGAGATGTGTGAATGGAGAGAGAGGAGAGGGAAGGATGATGGAGGGAGAGGGGGGCAGAGGGAGGTCAGAAAGGGAGGAACAAACAGAGGGAAGAGATGTGTTTACTGGAGGTGTTAGGAGTTAGGAGCATCACTTCCTGGTTAGAGTGGAGGAGGTGGAGGGAGACTGAGGAAGGTACGGTCACAGATAACCAACACACACAAAGCTGATTTGGTCAATACTGCTCGAATATTACTTCATTCGATTTATACAGATAACATTCACATGGAACAGGATTTACAAAACAAACAAGCTCAAAGAAAGAGTCAAACGTGGCCCAAGCTTGTCTCTCTGTCCACATCTAGTAAAGCAATACTGTGCAAAACATATTGTCAAACAGTACAAGTGATGAGACATGACCAAAGTTTCAAGCAGTCAGGATTCACAATGACAGTCAAAACTAAGTCTATCACCCAGGAAGAAAGATAACTATCAAATATCTTATCCATGGAGAACAGACATCCTGGACAAACTTCTACAACTAGGGCAATGATGAGTCAACATGGAGGAATCAGCTGCATTTCTGATCCTGGCCACCAGAGGGGGTGTGTGTTCTTACCTTTGGCAGAGGCTTCTGGTAGACCTGCATGGCCAGCATGATAGGAGCAGCACTGGTCCAGTTGTAGTACCTAGGCAACAGCAGGATGACATCACATACTCTGCAGTATTCTACTGTCACTTGACCCTCTCTCTCTCTCTCTCTACTGGTCCCATATGCTCTCTTCAGCTCTTACCGCAGCATTGGCCGGAAGGCATTAATCAATACTGTTGTGTTTCCACTTTACACAACCGATCGATATGTGATTGATGATCATTCGATTGGGCGAAAAAAACGCAATCCAGAATGCAAGTAATGTGGTGTTCTGCACTGACCAAACACAGGAAGTAGGTCTTCACATGAAGAACCCTTTTGAACCACAAGGGTACTTACTTGGTTCCAATCTTCACCACCAGGTTTGGGTCATCGATGATGGCCGGATTCTCTGAGAATTGCTGGTAGGAGATAGCTCTCTCCTGGAACTGGACTGGTAGACAGGCAGTCAGACCCACAGAGAGACAGAGACAGGAAATAAAACACTGTCAGACAGGATGCACAAGGAGCAACATCGAAAGAGTCCAAAGTTAGCAGGGATTCCAGCTCCTCCACATCCCTGTACGTGTTGAGACGCGGCCAGTGTGTTCACCTGCAGTTATCTCTCTGTTGTCATTGAGTCCTCCGCACAGGGAGATGGCGATGTTGGGCAGGTCTCCTAACTGGTCAGACAAGCTGTCCACGCCGCTGTCCACTCCGCTGCCGGCTAAGGACTGAGGTGATTGGCTGGCGCTCCGCACGCCCGTCTCTGACCCCACTTTCATGGAGCTGCTGGCTCCGTCACTGAGGGAGGGGTCACGCTCAGTCAGCTGTGGCACGACACTGGATCTTTTGCTTACAGCATGGTGGTTCCTGTAGTCTGTTTGTGTGTGTGTGTGTGTGTGTGTGTCTGTGTGTGTGTGTGTGTCTGTGTGTGTGCGTGTGTGTGTGTCATCACCTCTTGGGGAAGTAGAGAGCAGCCACCTCCGGCTCCAGATCAGTGATGTCATCCAGGTAGATCCCATCAGATCCCAGGTGGCGGCTCCTCTTGTCTACACACACACACACACACACACACACACACACACACACGAATACATACACACATACGCAATAAATATTTATTACAGAAACTGCTCAAGAAGATTGAGTCATTCATTGTCAACACTGAGTTCTTCATGTGAGTTCTTCACATGTTTCACTCATGATTCATTTGGGTATTTACAAATACATTCATATGACAAAGGAGGCGGGGTTGAACGGTACCATACCGTTCTTCTTGGAGGGAGAGTCTGTGGCTCTGACTGGGCTCCCCCTGTTGGCCCCCCCCTCCAGGACAGGAAGCAGACGGGCAGCTGTGGCCACCTCCACTTCTCTGCAGGCCGCACTCACACACTCCATCTCCCGCCCAGGCCCAGCCCCTTCCCCAGCCCCTTCCCCAGCCCCAGCCCCAGCCCCTGGACTGGTGTCCCTGAGCTGGGGCACAGTGAGGGAGAGGGAGTGGGGGCCAGTGTCTGGTGGGGCCTGGTCTCCAGAGATGGTCCTGAAGTGTGTGCTGTCAGACACACGGATGGAGACAGGAGCCATAGTGGAACCAGCGGGGTCTGGATTGTGAGAGGGAGGGAGAAGAGAGGGCTGGAGGAGAAAGAGGGAGAGAAAGAAGGAGAAATGAGTGTGACACACAGTTTAAGACATACATCATCCCTCTGTTCTCCCTCCCTCCCTCCCTCCTACCTGTGGGTTAGGGTTAGCATGTGGCAGCTCTCCCCAGGTCCACAACATCTCAGGGTTGTCTCTGCCATGATTGGTCAGCTCAGACTCGCTCCTTTGCATGGTGGTGTGGGAGTCATTGGCAATGCTACGCAACAGACAATGGCAACATTTACAATTAGTCAACAGATAATATGGACGAAGGTTAAAGCAACAAATATCAAACTGTCTATGTGAGAGAACCGAGGGAGAAGGAGAGAGAAAGAGGGGGGAGGAGGTTGTCTACCCGATCGAGGATGGAAAGAGAGACGTCTGCTGTGGACAGGAGATGGAGAGACCACCGGATGGAGGCAAAGAGAGAGAGCACATCTGCTCTGCCATGGTGCTGGAGAGAGGGAGATGGAGATAGAGAGAGAGAGAGAGAGAGAGAGAGAGAGAGAGACAGGTGTTACCACCGAACCAGACAGGTGGTCTGGTTCGGTGGTCTGGTCCTTCTGTCATTACTGGAACACGTGCATGAAGAAGCTGTGGTGTGGAGGCGGGGCTCTACCTCTGGGAGCGGGTCCACTCTGGTTCTGAGTGGAGGAAGGAGGAGCGTCTGCTGTTCAGCATGGCAGCCTTGGAACCCTGCGACGACAATCTGCAACACAAACACACACGTCAGACATGCATGACACACACACACACACACACTGTCACACACACACACACGCTGAGGCAGACATACATACACAAACACACACAGGGTCTGCCTGGGTACTTTCTCAGAGACAGAGAGCATTGTGGGAAGATAAGGAGATGCTGGAGTGTCTCCAGCCAGAGGGAGAACACACACACTCACACAAACACACTGAGACATACACATACAAAAACACACATATACACATACTGCCCAGTCTGCCCATTCATTTGTGTCCGTATCAGAATGAAGCAGATTGAGTTATTTTAACTCCAGTCACAGGAAAACTAGACAGACACTACAGCTCTGTCAGTCATCGGCAGGAATCTGCAGTCACAAGGGACTCGGGTGTGTGTGTGTGTGTACTGGTATGCATGCCAACAAGTGTGTGTGTGTGTCCCGTTTCTCTCAAAACAGCAAGAGGTGGTCATAGAGGACATGCCAAAGAACACATGGTGTCCGTCCCCCCAGCTCCCCTCCACACACACACACACACACACACCTACACGCACACACACCTACACACACACCCGCACAAGGAACTGGCTGTGATTCTTCAATTTCAGAGAGAACATCGTGACCGCTGACGAAGCTTGTTTACCTCTGCAGTGGAGCAGAGCCGAACAGACACACACGCGGACAGACACACACACACGCCGACAGACACACACACACGCGGACAGACACACACACACGCGGACAGACATGCAGGGACAATAAATCCCATAAGCTGAGCAAGAGTAACTGAAATTGATTTTCAGATCTGAAAATTAGTCTTTCAGTCTCAACCCAAATGCAGACACACACACACACACACCTCATTTTGTCATCCTCCCTCTCCTCATCTGTGCTCATGTCGATGGTGAACATGTCTTCATCTTCGTCAGAGTACTCTCCGCTCTCCTCCCTCCTCCCGCTCTCCTCCCGCACTTTCCTCCTCCTCTTCCTCCTCTTCTTTATCATCCCTCCTTCCAGCTGGGACAGGCTCTGGACAGGAAGAGAGGTGCCGGGGGCGGGATCAGTGTTGCGGGACACGCCCCTCCCCAGCTGGGTCTCCATCAGCCCCGCCCCTTCAGACAGGATTGGTGAGGTCGACAGGTAGGGGGGAATCACTTCCTGTCGGGACAGGAAATGAAACTAGATCAGATGAAGCTGTACAATGAGATGCATGTGTGTGCGCATGTGTGTGTGTGTGTGTGTGTGCACAGTAACGGACATATATTTACAGGCATGTTGGTATATACCAATGGCTCGAAGAGACTGTATGGCGTCTGAACAATAACAAACACACACTTAAAACCAGGCTCCGATCCACAGGACCCCAGACGGGCTGAGGGCTACTGTGTATCTGGAGCAAGAGCAGAGCAGTCAGTAGGAGAAGATGCCAAGTCCCATCTCATCATCCGAGCACCACCACAGACCCGCACCAGCCCCCACCCACAGTCATGGGGCATGGTAAAGTCATGGTAACGGTGCCAGGGTAAAGCCATGGTGAAGACTATGATACCACGGTAGCAGCACGGTACCAGGGGCCAGACTCCAGAGCTGGGCTGCGTGGTGTTATGCGTTCAGAATATGAAACAGGGAATTCTGACTCCATAAATAGACCTGTGCTCTCCCCTCTGAGCTTGGAAGAAGAGAGGATGGGGGTGGGGTGTGTGTGTGTGGCGGTGACAGGGGGACGCTATGTTTAGGACGGGGTGGGGCGGAGAGGCAGAGCAGAGGACAAGGCCCTGCCATCTCTCTTTCTGTCTTAAACCTATACAGAGTCACACACACACACACACACACACACACACACACACACACACACACGCACATGCACATGAATAGAAGAGAGATTAAACAGTCAACAGATTATTGAGCCACTCAGTGTGTAAATAGTATACACAATAAAGCCTCTTAGTTATGCAAAGCTTCTGGTTGGAGCACAAGTAGGCAGGCGGGCAGACAGACAAACAGTTCATCTGAGGCCTGCAGATTATGAATGCTGTATTTTAATTCTGTGCTGGGGAAAGAGCCAATCGTTCCCTCCCTCTGTTCTTCATCACTCCTTACAACCATCTCACCCACTGCTCACTTTCTCTCATCCTAACCTCCTCTCCTTTCTAATCTCATCCCTCTTTCCCTGCCCTCCTATCCTCATCCCTCTCTCCTCCTAGCTCCATCCCTCCCCTCCTAACTCCATCTCTCTCTCTCTCCCCTCTCCTATCTCCATCCCTCTCTCCCTCTCTCCTCTCTCCTCCTAACTCCATCTCTCTCTCCCCTCTCCTATCTCCATCCCTCTCTCCTCCTATCTCCATCCCTCTCTCCCTCTCTCCTCCTAGCTCCATCCCTCTCTCCCCTCTCCTCTCCTCCTTGTAGCTATGACTCATGTGTTAACCTAGAGCTGATGTTGACATCTCAGCACATGAATTATAGAACACACTCCAATGACTGCTTCATATGAACACTTGGACTCGGGCAGTTGTGTGTGTGTGTGTGTGTGTTGTATTTAGGATTTGGGGCACTGACTGTGGTTGAAGTTAGTGTGTATGTAACAGGGCGGCCCTGACTGCATGTGTGTGTGTGTGTGTGTGTGCTAGTCTCATACCAGCATGTTCTCCGTCTCCGTGACAAAGAAGGCCTCTCCATTCTCCCCCAGCTTCATTTGCAGGCTCACTGGATCCCCATTGATCTCTATGTCCACCTGGAACACACACACGACTTACACTTACACACAGGTGCACATCTCTTCACATTGATCTCAATATGTCTTTCTTTCATTCATTCCCTCTTTCTTTCTCTTTAATGACAAACATGTTCTCCAATTGTCACACCCTAATTCTATTCACCTGTGCTACCTCCCCCATCACCCCCTCACCCCTCCACTCCAGGTGCTCCCTATTGTTCTGATTGTTTCCTTGTTTATTTATACCTTCTCTCTGTCCTTGTTCTGATCGCCAGTTCATCTTGTGTGTTTCCCGAGTCATCCCAGACGGTTTCTCTCAGTGTTCCCAGTATAACCTAACCCTAACCCCTTCTCCCAGTGTTCCCAGTATAACCTAACCCTAACCCCTTCTCCCAGTGTTCCCAGTATAACCTAACCCTAACCGTGTACCGAACCTTGCCTGTCCATCACCTGAGTCAGTCTGCCGATTTGGATGAATAAACAACTGTTACCTATCTACCTGCCTCTGCTGTCTGCATTTGGGTCTTGGCCTGAGCCGTGACACCAATGTCTTCTCTCAATTTCCTTCACTGATGTCCAACCTGTCTCCACCACCCGTGCCCTTTGTCCCAATGCCCCTTTACCTAGATCTCTATGTACACACAGGCACAAACACACACACTGACACAGACACACACTGACACACACACACACACACACAAACACCTGATACCCCTGACCCCCTCACCAGTTTTTCTCTGGAGTGGAAGACCCCCATCTTGCCGAAGCGCACGTGGAAGGGCGAGCAGTGCAGCGTTCCATCGGGCCGACGCACCACGATCACGTCGATGCAGCCTGAGAGGGTGGCGGGGTTCAGGCCCCGGTACAGCTCCTTCACCTGGACAAACACCTGGCCCGCCAGCTGGCCCACGTAGTTCATGGTCTGAGACTGGGGGAGGGAGGGAGGGTGGCAGGGGGAGAAGTGGGGGGAGAGAAAGAGAAAAAGAATAGGGGAAGAGCAGCAGGGGAGGTGAGAATTGAGAGGAAGGACAGGTGGAAAGGACAAGAGGAAAGGACAAGAGGAAAGGACAGGAGGAAAGGACAGGAGGAAAGGACAGAGGAAAGGACAGGAGGAAAGGAGAACACAGTTAACTGAATGCTGTTTTACATCTTTACAGTCTTTAACAACAGGACATCTGTGAGCATCAAGAGACTGGAGATACCAAGACGTTAGACCTGGGACCTCTGCTCTCCCTCTGAGAACTACACACACACACACACACACACGTGCAGACACATAGCCGGTGGCCTTTAGAACTGTTATCTAAAGTAATACACACACTTGTCTCTCTCCCTCCCTCTCGTTTTCTCACTCATACATACGCACTCCACACGCACACACACGTGCCAGCACACAGTGCAGTGTGTTGTGCTGGCATTTAGAAAGAGGTTTATGTGCATTCCATGCCAGTCACTGTGTGGAACAGATGGGCACTAATACCCTGTCCTAACGCCCGAACACCCAGGGGACACGCACATCCTGCCATACTAAGTTACAGTCTGTACAGGTTGAAACTATCAAGAAGAGAGAAAGAATATCAACTGCATCACTGCTGGTCATGGTTTAACATGCGCTTATTGCTCAATGAAAATGTATTGAGTAATTAATTAGAAATGAATCTATTTAGCAACTACTGAGCTACTTTTGAAGATCTAGTGATGTGCTATTAAGCATCCATAAATAACAGACATTCAACTGGCCAACTGTCAACCAGTTACAGTAACAACATTCTGGGGATCGTCCTCAGGGGAATCACTGTCAAACACAGACCACCGACAACAAGCTGACCTATTGACCTTAGTACAAATAACTAGCGTTGACACCTGGTGGATAGCCTGAAAGCGTCAGTGTCAGAGCAGGACAGGTTTATGATGAGATACACCTGCAAGGCCTGAGTCATCGCGTCTGACATGCCTGCGCATATACCTATATACACACCAACACACGGATGCACACACTGATAAAGACACACACACACACACACACACACTGACTAGGACACAACGTGCCAGACAGATGGCTTGATGTTCCATTGACAGAAAGTTCCTCACCCTAATAATATAATGGATGGCTCACGCCCATGTCATACTGAGCCTCATATACAACTCGGCCTGGACTCATAACACAGATATGTAGAATAACACAGCAAAGGCTGAATGCATAACGCATTGCCTACTTCATCTTATATCCAAAGGTAAATCTCAGATACATACAGTATATCTGGTGTTGTAGTTCCTTTATTCGTTTCTCTTCATTACTTCTTTTATCACCCTTTCTATCTCCCTCTCTTTTATCTACCATGGCATTTAAGAATGGTTACATAATTTGCTCCACACACACACACACACACACACACACACACGGGCAAGCACACGAAACACACAGGGGTCATCCCCTTCTGAACACAAACACACGTGTGTTCACACTGGAACTCATTCAGCTGGAGGGCTTCCTCTGTTTCCTCCTCAAGGACATGAACCTGCTTCCTGGTTTCCCACCAATCAGGGAGCACCAAAACAACCCAGCACTGCTAACCCTTACTGCAGGTGTATCACAGGGAAACACAAACAACCACCATGTCCACTGATACGCACACTTATGGTACACACACTTACAGTATGTATGTCTATACACACTTGGAGCGACACACTCAAACTGGACATACACACTAATGTTACAGTTATGGCAGCATTTGATTACAGTGAAACATTCTGCCATCACAGACAGCAGGGGTGTGATAACCAGGGCTAGGTTCATAGGGTTAGTGAATATAAGAGGCAATCCACACTCATTTGCCTCATTTCTCTCTCTCTCTCTGTCTCTCTCTCTCTCACACACACACACACACACACACACACACACACACACACACACACACACACACACACACACACACCACACACACACACACACACACACACACACACACACACCACTAATGACATACAGGGGTCACGTGAGCAGCACGGACTCTACCCTTCCCAAGACGGTCTGACAGCACGGGCGGCTGACTTGTTACCAGTGAATGACTGAAGCCGCTATAGACCTCATCCTTTGAGGTTCTGGTGAACAGTGTGTTTACTATGCTCATGTCATGTTTACAATGATTCATGTCAATGTGGAATAGACAGATAGCCTATCCACGAACACATATTCCCATTCACATGATCGATTTCCTTTCGGAAAATTGGCATTGTGATTAGCCCCGCAGAAATATTATTGATGATATGATTATACGATTAAAATATGTCAGAGAATTACTAATAAAAGCACATGGTAGAACATTGCATGGATAGTAAAGTAACGACGTTTTTGCATGGGCGAAACGTCGGTTTACTAAAAGTCTTCAAAGCAAAACCAGTCAGAATATGTAAACAACCGCCCACTATAGGTTCTACCGCTTGTGTATGGCTGGCATGGTTTCCCACACATGAAGCTAGAGCAATAACCCATGCTGAAAAGACCGCACATATCCTATACTTCATTGTCTATTCCTGGACATTGAAAATTCATACATACATTATTGAAGGCAATTCGCTTCAATATCTCGTAGCCTTTAAAATATCGTCCCGGTGTCTCGATTTTGCGGCTTACTTATAGTCTCATTTCAACTGCTGGGACGCTTACACATTGTAACGCCGCTTGAATCGCTTCTGACATCTGATCTTGCATAGTGTATTTAAAGCGCTGGGAATATCTGTCCTCCCAGAAAAAAATGTCTAGTACCACTTCCTACGTCACTAAAAGTAAACGGTCCAATCAGGGACCGCCAATCCTAGAGGCGGCGCGTTGATTTAACACGAGCAAGTGTTGTAGCCAATTTTACATCCTTTTCTTGGTAAGACCTCAAACTATGAGTTCGGTTAAATATTGCACAAACCTCCCCACACTACTTTGATGGGAATCACTGTATTTGTTTTCGAAAAGAATAGCACAGAAAAGTAAATGTGCATTCCAAACCAGTGACAGGATCATAAAGCACCTGCCTCAGGCCCAAGGCTGTCTTTAGTCCACTGACAGTAATTCACTCTCTCTCCAGATAGTGTTTATCATTTCCCTTAGGTGGGGCTGGACTTGTCTGTACATATGGCCTTGGTATATGCATGCATGGCTTCCCAAGCAAACACATGGAGGATGAGGGGGAAACGGCCTTTCAGCTCATTCCCAAGATAAGATCCTAACACTGATAGATCCATATATGGCACACTGTATGGCTTCTTCGAGCGGTGTCTTGTATAATAGTACATTGGTATGCACGGAAGCCTTCAGTGCCTTTTTTAGAAACATGCACACACACACACATTCACGCTGACACACAAGCTATGCACACAAGCACTCTATCTCTGCCATGCATGAATACTGTACACACACTCACAACCAAAACACCACTGCAAAGAAAATACTGTCGTCAGGATGTGTTTGCTATCAGTGTCCTGTCTTTGCTTGCCAGACTTCCATTCAAACTGCATGCAAATAAGAGGTTTCAAACAGCAGGGAAACAGTCCAAAACACTAACATTTAGCAGACGCTCTTATCCAGAGCGACTTACAGTAAGTACAGGGACATTCCCCCGAGGCAAGTAGGGGTGAAGTGCCTTGCCTACGGACACAACATCATCTGACACTGCCTGGAATCGAACCGGCAACCTCCTGATTAATAACCCAATTCCCTAACTGTTCACCCATCTGACTCTGACATCTGTCCATATTGAGAAGCATCGTTATATGCTGAGTGGAGATCACATCTCCGTGCTTCTTAGCATAGACATATATACATCTCCGTGCTTCTTAGTGGTCAGCTTAGTTACGGCTCCAGAATTCCAAGAACAGCATTGGGATGTTGTTTATGACATCACAGCCTTCCTTCTATGTCACTTGACCCTGAGTTACCCCGAGCTGCCGAAGGGGGAACCGAGTCCTGTTTGTTATTCTCCGGTGTGCATGTGTGTGTACACGTGTGTGATCTGTATTTCTTCCAGGCTGTGAGGCCCGCTCTGCTACAGTAGTAACAGTTTAACTGTAGGAATGTTGTTTTCTCAAAGACCTTCTGGCTACAGTGAACAACCGTGTGTAAGACAGAGAGAGAGAGAGAGAGAGAGAGAGAGAGAGAGAGGGGGGGGGGAGGAAGAGAGGGAGATAACAGGAGGGAGACAGAAAGAAAGATAGAAAGAGGAAGACAGAGAACGAGAGAAACAGAGAGCGATAGAAAGAAAAAAAAGGGAGAGAGAGAATCAGAGACAAAGAAACAGTGAGATGGAGGGAGAGAGAGAGAGTGAGAGAGGGGGAGAGAGAGAGATCGAGAGATAGAGTGAGAAATCAGAGAGAGAGATAGAGAGAGAGAGAGAGGGAGAGAAAGAGAGAGAAGCCCTCTGCATGTTACAGTACTTGTGTGTGTGTGTGACAGACAAGTCCTGGCACATGCTGGCACGTCTGGTGCCAAGCCACCGTCCGGACAGGTGATGCCGGTGACAGGTTGTGGTTGGCAGTGACAGAGCGTCCCAGCCCGTCGGAGACTCCACAGATGTCGTCACAGTGTGTCCCTGCGCCTGGCGAGCACACATGAACCTCAGAACCCCGGGAGGAACAACAGCACGCTGCTGCGCTTCCAGGAATTCCTCGTGTGGTCAGTGTGTGTGTGTGTGTGTGTGTGTGTTTGTGTGTGTGTTTGGGTGTGAGCCCAGGTCTACAGTAACTTCTCCCATGCTACTGGAGGACATTTAAGTTGTCAGTCAACAAAGCCAACTTGTGAACTTTGAAGGTCTGTGATTTTCGACTTAAATCTTGAACATTGATCTTGTGTTTGTGGCACAATCAGAGTATAGTAGTTCCACCTCTCAAAAACATGAGAGAAAGAGTGAGAGAACTGAAGAGTGTGTTGGCATGAGCAAGTCGGAGAGAGAACAAGAAGAAGAGAGGGAAAAAGTGAAAAGGGGCAGAGAGAGAGAAAAAAGACCTTTCAGTCTAATCTCCCCCTTAGAACTCTGGGGTCAAGAATGCATTCACTTCGTTACCACGGAGACGAGGGGTCAGGGGGGAGTCGACTGGGATGGGTTCTCTCGACCAATGAGAGCAGCTGCTAAGGGGCTCATGATGAACTCCCTGCTGGCCCCTCCCCTCCGGCATGGAGTGTTGAGACATTCCAAAACGCTGGGAAAGCTCGTGTTTACCCCCACTCACCTATTGTGTTTCCCACAGCCTGGGGACACGGTGTGTCATGGGAGCAGTAACGAGAGATCACACTACCCCCAACGTGACCGGCCTGACTGACTGAGAACACACACACACACACACACACACATAAAAACAGGTGTATACTAGACACACATGAACACATGCAGACATCATGTGTACTGAATAACTATTGCTGGTAAACCCCGTTGATTTCTACTCTTTCTTACTCTCACTCGCTCTAGTTTTCCCTCTCAAACAATCTAGCCACAATTCCTGACCACAATTCCTAGAAGCCTCTCTCTCTCTCTCTCTCCCCCCCCCCTCTCTCCTCTTTCCATCCCCTCTCTCTATCCAACGTTTTCTCTCTCTCTCTCTCTCTCTCTGCTCTCTTCTACTCTCTCTTTGGTTCTTTTCACTCTACTCAGTCTCACTCTCCTCACTCACTCTCTATCCACGTTTTCTCTCACTCTCTCTCTCTCTCTCTCCCTCTCTCCCTCCCTCTCTCTCTCTCTCTCTCTCTCTCTCCCTCTCTCTCTCTCTCTCTCCATTGAAGTGAACTCCAGGAATCAATAAAGGGTGTCCCCCCAACTCTGAGTGTTGCGTAACAGCTTGTGGGGAGGGGGTGACCTCCGTCAACTCTCTCCGGACGCAGGCTCCACCCATCTCCTTATAAGGGAGAGACCGTGGGATCTTCAGACAGAGCAAGTTACAGCACTACAGGACCGGGAAGTTGGTCTTTAAAAACATCTACACATATTTGTAGAAGGGATCACTTGAGAGAGAGAGACAGAAAACTGTGTTCTTGCTTGAATTCTGGATTTTTGGCTTTTTTAGGTTGGTTTGATTGATTAAACATAGGATCTGATGACAGCACATCAAAGTCTACAAGTTGAACAAAAAGCTGATGTATCAGACACACACACACACACACACACACACCACACACACACACACACACACACACAGGTAGCCTTACCCAGGTCCATGTCTCAAGGCTTTCGTTATCACTGTATTCTTCCTGATTCTCCTCGGTGGTCATGGTTCCATGATAAGGGTCTGGCACTGTAAGATCCAGGATGTGTGTGTATGTTTCAGAACGTTACAACCAGCTGATCTGATCTCTGTGTAATACTGAGTAGCCGGTCTCCCGCAAGGGACTATATACTGGTTCTGGAGATGTTGTGGGACTAATTTTACCAAGCGTGTTCCCAGAATGACGTTCTTGGGTGAAATGTGAGACGGGTGAGGAGCTAGGCTCCTGACACCCTGACTAGGCTTTAACCTCTCTATCTGATATCACACACACACACACGCACGCACACATGCACACATACACAGAGGCACACACACACACAGGGATATATATCCACAAACACATGTAAACACATACACACAGAGGAACATATACCAACAAACAAATATAAACATACGTAACAGAGCATGCAAACACACTCAGAGGAACACATAGGCACAAACACACAAGCAGAGTAGCACACACACACACACACACACAAGTAATAACAGTAATACGTATGATAACAAGGGACAGTTCATGTCCATGTATGGCTGCTGTGTGTGTTACCTGACGCTCACCTCACAGCATGGCCAGCAGAGAACACTGACCTCTGACCTCTCCTTCACCCCCCTCCCCGCCCCCCCCGCCCTCAGAGGTCCTGAGAAGCCAGAGGAGGCGGTCTCTCCCTACGGACTCCCAACACGGAGCTGACCTCTCGTCTCAGTTACACCGCTCAGGGGTCAGCCCACTCTGTTCCCTCCGAGGACACGCGAGGTCAAAGGTCACTATGTTAAGGAAGGTTCAGATGTGCTTCTTGGGTGAAGAGGAGAATGGACCTTTGTTTTGTGTCCGGTGAACCCTGACCTTTCTGGCTAAGACCTTCATCTGCTGCTGCTTGTGTGGCTGTGAGTCATCACATCGCTCGACACAGAGCCTCCACATTACACTCTGTTTCAGGTCATGGACAAGTTTTTTGGATGGCGAACAGCACATAGCGAAAGTGGATAAGGTTCTAAATGGAATTCTGATATTGCCCTCTGCTGGCCAGAGGGCCACTTCCCTGGGTGGAGCAGAAAGGGGTGATGAATGGAATGTGGAGCCCTCTAGTGGTAAGAAGTTGCAGTGAGTTCTCTTGGAATTAAACTGTTTTTTTTTGGGAATAACGAAATAAAATGCATCACAGTGATTTGAAAATAGTATTTGATCCATTTTTGCTTAAAACAATGTTTGTAAAAATCCTAAAAACATATTCCAGATAAATCTACAGTATCAAACAGCACAAAGTGAAATGGTATGAAACAAAAATGCATTTAGTACTTTTCTACATGGCAATATCACCAATGGCAATAACACACACCAATACAGACACACAGGACTCAGATATAGAACATTAAAATAGGAGTAACAAACTCTAAAATAGAGTCACTATAGAAAACTTAATACATAGATAAGTTGTACATTATATGACACAAAACTGTCAAAAATATTTTCCAAATATTTAATCTTGGCGCTGCTTGGACCAACTGGACAAACAAAAAAAATATTTTGGTACAAAATGTCATCAGAAAGAACATCTCTACATTGCAAATGGCTGTTAACACACACACACACCCATGCACACACATACACACACCCACACACACACACACACACACACACACACACCCACACACACATATACACAGTGGAATGATTGTTTTTACAAAGAGAGAATCAAAGATGATTGTAGAAGAAATACTAACACTTGATTGAACACGACACTATTTACATATGAGCAATCCCAGTTGTCCAGAGAGAGACAGACAGCCTTTGGTTTGTAGCTCTGGAGAAGCCCCGCCCCCTCCAGGTGCAGGACGAGGGTTCAGGGGAACATCACGAGGGGAGCATGTCAGAAGAACACCTCGCCCTGGATGTAGGCGAAGAGAACCCAAACGTCTTTGGGAGAGGGTCAAGGCGACGGGTTGGGGGCACGGGTCCAGGGTCAGGGACCAGGGGTGAAAGGTCACAGGTCAGGATGGGGGGGGTCAGATGTGTTTCCCCGTGAGGAAGAAGAGCGGGCGGTCCTCCTTGGCGTTGGCCGTCTGGAACTCGTGGCTCAGACGGAACAGCCACTCGTCCTCCAGCTCCAGACGCACCACCGTCTGGCGGAGCGAGCTGCGGTCTGCACAGATCACACACAGGGTCGCTCCTGGGGGAGGGGAGGGGAGGCAAGGAGAGGGTAGGTGAGGAAACGGAAGATCAGAATCAGAATCTGGTTTTATTCGCCACGTAGGTTCATCAATAAGATCATATCAAAGAGAGGAGCAAAGGCTCAGATGCGCGTCGGAGATCGACCTCGATCTCTCCCTGTGTGTGTGTGTGTGCGTGCGTGTGTCTGTGTGTTGCGCACCCTTGAGGAAGTGGAACTTCTTCAGGAAGCCCGGCGTGACGAAGGAGTCGCAGAAGCAGAGCAGCAGGCCGCTGAAGAGCAGGCCTGTGGTGCTGATGTTGACGGAGCGAGGCTTGGAGCTGACGAAACACACCGTCACCTGGGGAGAACCAGGGAGAGGGGAGGGGGGGGGAGAACCAGGGAGAGGGGAGAGAACCAGGGAGAGAGAACCAGGGAGAGAGAACCAGGGAGAGGGGAGGGGGGGGGGCGGAGAACCAGGGAGAGGGGGGGGGGAGAAGAGAGGCCATTATTACCTTTGGATTTGACATTTGAGTGTGTGTCTTTACGAATGAGGGCAAGAGAGCATATTCACTGTGTGTGTGTGTACCTCAGGCCCCAGGTTGAGGTAGCAGTCCACAGACAGGATGGGGTGTGTGTAGTTGTCTGTGCTGAGGGGGAACAGGTGCTGGCTGGTGTACTGCAGGTACTTCTCCAGGAGCAGCTGTGCAGGCGTGGCCAGGAACAGGTGCTTGCTGTCGGGCGCGACAGATGTACTGGGAGGGCTGCACGGAGGTGGGGACGTCCGACACCTGGAACACACACACACACTGTGAGCACACACACACACTCGCACGGCAACGTGAAGACGCCCGGGGTGCGCGTGCGGCCTCCGGCCCACCTTGGTCTTGATGATGAAGGTGAGGTAGCCCCCGATGGCGATCTGCTTCTTCATGACGCTGTAGTTGTTGAAGCGGCAGTGCAGCAGGCCGGCGCTGTGCGCCCGCAGGGAGAAGTCCACGTCCTCGCAGGTGAAGCGCTCGCGGTCGTACTGCACGTCCCGGCTCAGCTCCACGTTCAGGAGGAGGAAGTCGTGGAGGTGACCCCTGGAGAAGGGCTCCCGGTGAGGGCCCACGGCCGTGCCCGCGCCGCCCCCCGCCGCCGCCGCCGCCCCCGCGCCCCGGCTGCTCCACTGCCTGATCCCGCAGAGCGCGTACTGGTGCAGCTGGGGGCACGCCTCCATGTGCTGCAGCACCTGCTTCAGGGACACGTTCCTCTCCACCGGGCCTGAGCTGCTGGGGGGAGGGGGGGAGGGGGGGAGGGGGGGGGGAGGGTGCGTGTGAGGGACAGGAGAGAAAAACATCGAATGCGTCTAAGCATCTGATTGTGTGCGCGTGTGTGAGAGAGGGAGGAACCGTATGTGGTCGTGTGTTCTCGCGTGAGCCACGTGCGTGTGTACCCGAGTGAGTCGAGATCCACGGTGTTCCACATGACACAGGAGTCGTCGGAGAGGATGATGAACGGCCACACCTCCCCTGCCGTAGCCCCGCCTTCCACCCGCCTACTCCTCTCCAGCTCCAGGTTGTGATAGGACAGCTCCTTAATCAGGAAGTGGGCTGCACCTATGGCAGAGGGAGGTTGCAGGGGGTGGGAGTTATTAGTGTGTGCTTGTGTGTGGTGTGTGTGTACGTCTATGTGAGTGTGTGTGTGTGTGTGTGTGTGTGTGTGTGTGTGTGTGTGTGTGTGAGGTCAGCTCACCGATCCCGGCTCCGTTGAAGACAGTGGGCAGGACTAGCATGATGTGGTTGGGCCAGTACTTCTTGTACACGGCCATCTCGTACTCCTTGACGACCAGGATGTGGAGGTGTGCGGCCCCGTCCATGGCGTGGTACAGGTTGAAGAGGCCGTGCTCGTGCCGTCCCGTGGTGGGCGTGAAGATGGGAGTCTTGATGCTGTCTGGGTTCTGGTGAGGAGAGACGACACACACGACCACTCACAACTCAAGTCAGTCCACCGTTTTGTTTTATATAGGATTTGTCAGGCGACAGGCAGGGGGAGACAAGTCAAGAAAGAAACAATTCATTGAAAGTCAAGTCAGAATTGTGAAACCAAGTGTATCGAGTTTGACACAAAATAAAAAATAACATTAAGAAACTGTGTGATCTTTAGGTGGAAAAGAGATTCAACTCTGGGCTGATTTACTTGTTCATTCTTCTTGCTTCATTTTGCTATGGTGCCGTTTTCATGCTCTGTGATTGGACAAGAGGCTGGGTCGAAGCTGGCTTACCCAATCGGAGGCGAGAGGCAGCCTCATGCTCTCCAGCTGGCCCCCTGATTGGCTGAAGCTAAAGTGGTGCTCCTTGGATTTGGGGATGATGAAGTAGAGCTGGATCTCTGTCCCCAGGAGCAGGTGGGAGAAGGTGAAGGCATGCAGCGTCGACTCGTACATCTGCAGACACACACACACACACACACACACATGTCAACTCATACCTCTGCTGTCAGACTAACTGAGATTTTAAGTTTCCTGTGTGTGTTCGTGTGTAAGTGCATGTGTGTGTAAGTGCATGTGTGTGTAAGTGCATGTGTGTGTGTTCTAACCTGGTATCTGGGACTGAAGCCCATGTACAGGTGACACTGCTCACAGTGATGGTAGGTGTTGTAGGCAGCGTATTTCGACAGCTTGATCCTGGCCGTGCGTCTCCGCAGGTACACTTCCTCCTGCCGTCTGGGGTTTCCTAGGGGGGCAAGCAGGGGCAGGGGCCAGTCAGGAAGTATCCCAGCAACAGCTGCTCCGTGATGCATTTTAATACACGTTACAGTTTAAGCTCACCCTCCCCTTCACAGAAATCAACTATCAACCTATATCATCGCATTATCAGTCTTTACTAACTAAAAAAAGATTGTTGATATTTTGTGTCCCTCTTCCACCAGGTGGTGATCTGGCGCCCCCTGGAGGCCAGCCCGGTCCTACCGTCAGGGCTGGGCGTGTAGTCGGGGCAGTAGACAGAGCTGATGTCCTCATATTTGGGGTCGTGGATGGTGTAGTCGAAGGGCATGCTCCTCATGCTGTCTGGGTCGGGCCAGCGGGAGTGGGCTGGGTGGTACTGCACACACTCCTCCTTGGCACCTGAGAAGACACACACACACACAAATATGAAGGAGAGTTCACCCATGCCAGGGTTCTAGAAGGTTCTAGAGTGTTCTAGGTTGTGGTTGTAGCAGGTGTCCTACAGTAGTTGATGTCCTCCTCGTCGTAGATGTCCACCTCCATCAGCCTGATGAGCATGCGAGACAGGATGCCCAGGAACTGCAGGTACGCCCCTGTCTTACCCACCTGGACCAGGGCAAATATAACATTTACAGAGCATGTACATGTTCACAGTGTATTTATCATTGTGTGTCTCCATTCCTTGTTGTTTGGAAGAGTGTATGAGTGTGTGTTTGTATATCGAAGTGTGTGTGTGTGTTTGTGTCTCGAAGTGTGTGTATGAGTGTGTGTTTGTGTCTCGAAGTGTGTGTGTTTGTGTCTTGAAGTGTGTGTATGAGTGTGTGTTTGTGTCTCGAAGTGTGTGTGTGTGTTTGTGTCTCAAAGTGTGTGTGTGTGTGTGTGTTTGTGTCTCAAAGTGTGTGTGTGTGTGTGTACCTGCGGAGGCCCGCTGAGCAGCAGTCTCCGAGGGTGGAAGTTGTCGGCTCGCCCCTCGGCCGCCCGGTTGCTGCTGTCCATGTGGTGAGGGCGGGGCAGCGTCCACTGGCGGTAGTACAGGGACTGCTCTGTGCAGGTCATCATCTTGCTGAGCAGGGGCCTGGTGGGGGCCGCAGGGAGGACAGGGGGTTCAAATCAAACGATCACATGAGAATATCAGCTATCAACGTTGATCAAAGTAACTCTCAGAACGGTTCCTTCCCAGCACCTCCCCGAAGTGCAAGATGTTTTGATATAGGTGTGTATATATGTATAATCTACATCTTAAAGTACCATGTTGTGACAATGTTTTTGATTTGTATTAGCTTTACATCCACATTTTCGTAAAATGTGTCACTGTCAAGAGCTAGCCGGTTCGATTTCGAGCCCACAGCACGTCCTAATCTTGTTGAGCAGGAGGGGACAGTAGGAGCACGCCGGAGCTCAAACCAAGCGTCCCCCAGTATTCCCGCAGTGCTGGCGCTGCTCACCTGAAGCTGCTGGCCCAGGACACGGACAGGTGAGGCAGGAAGGACGTGCAGCGAGGCAGGCCGCTGCCGTCGCTCGCCGTCATGATGTCATAGAGGGCGCGGGGCAGCAGCACGGAGGGCGGGCGGTTCACCCCCCGGGACCAGGAGCAGCTCTGCAGGGGGGAGGGGGTGCGCGGGCAGGACGAGGAGTCTGACGAGGTGGACTTGGAGGCTCGGCGCTGGGTCTGGGGGCGGTCGACGGGGGTGGAGGAGGGGGCGGAGGAGAGCGCAGGGGCGGGGGAGGGGGCGCAGGAGGGGGTGGAGGAGACTCTGGGTGGGTTGGGGGGGGTTTGGAGGAGTGGTCTGGGTCTGTTCTGGGGGGGCGCTGTCTGGGGGGGGTCTGGTGGGGGAGGGAGGGGAGTGACGCGACCCTGAAGACTTGACGCCTGAGGAGAGGAGAAGAGAGGAGATCGGATTGCAGTTCTGTATTAAAGTACATAAGGCAACTCACCCATCATGATAACTAGAAAATCTTGACTGCTGTGATAGAGAGTGATAGGTAGATAGTGTGTGTGTGAGTGTGGGTGTGTGCGTGAGTGTGTGAATGTGTGTGTGTGTGCTCACCACTGTCCTGCCCCTCCTCCTCCTCGTTGTCAGTGCAGCTGAGTTTATCGGGGTCACTCTCCAAGTGGTCACTGTCAAGGCCGGGGGCGTGGGGGGGGCGTGACTCTTGAGACTCCGCCTTCACCAGGTAGGCAGCCAATCCCAGCTCCTGCTCTAGAGCCGTGCGCTGCAGGTAGGAGGAGCTTATGACACGCAGGTCACAGTACTTCAGCGACCTGGGGACAGACAACCAATCAGTATGGGAGAGGTGTGTGTGTGGGTGTATGTTTGTGTGTGCATGACTGGATGTGTGTGCATGTGTCTCTGTGCTATGTTTATAGACGTGTTTACAAGTGTGTGTATGTTAATAAGTGTGATTGTGTGTGTTTCTAGGTGTGTGTGTGTGTGTGTGTACCTGGGGAGGGACTCCCCCAGGGGGTCTGCTCCAGACAGGATGAGCAGGCAGGGCAAGGCCTCCAGCTCCAGGTAGGTACGAGGAACCCAGTCCTCATCCTGGACCTTCAGCCAGGCCTGGAGACACACACACACACACACACACCACACAAACACACTCTGTTATCCACATCATCACCAAACTGAAGAACAGTAACTGTCAGGTTTTTAAAAAATCAGTAGAACACCAGGGTGCCAGTCAGCTGACTGCCAGGCCTACCCTGATTCGCTGGGTGAAGCACGCTCCGATGCTAAGCTCCTGACTGGGGTTGCCCAGGACGATCTCAAACTTCTCCTGCAGGCCCAGCCTCTCTCTCACATTGGTCAGTCGCTGGTGGGCCCACGCCGCCAGGGCCAACGAGGGGATGCGCAGCAGCACCATGTGACCGTGGTGGGCGGGGCAGCGCTGAGCCGAGTTGAGCAGGCTCTGGACGATCTCCAGGGTCTCCACGGAGGTGTGTTTGTGGAGGCTGTGCTCGCCCGTGTCCCCCACGCGCCCAGACACGGCCATGAGGGCCACGGAGTAGTGCTGGACCAGAACCTGGGTCCTGATCACTGCACTGTGAAGCTTAGGGAACCTGGACGGGAGGACAGGGTGGTAGGGGTGAGGGGGGGGGGTTTGTGTGTGTGTCTTTGATGAGTGTGTGTGTGCATGTGTGTGTGTGTGTGTGTGTGCTACCTCTCCTACAGGGCCGAGGCCATGCTCTCGAAGGAGCTGGGTGTTTGTGTGTCTTTGATGAGTGTGTGTGTGTGTGTGTGTGTGCATGTGTGTTAGTGTGTGTGTGCATGTGTGTGTGTGTGTGTGTCTGTGTGTGCTACCTCTCCTCCAGGGCCGAGGCCATGCTCTCGAAGGAGCTGGGTGTTTGTGTGTGTGTGTCTTTGATGAGTGTGTGTGTGTGTGTGTGTGCATGTGTGTGTGTGTGTGTGTGTTACCTCTCCTCCAGGGCCGAGGCCATGCTCTCGAAGGAGCTGTCGTATCGCAGCAGAGGCAGACCGCTGCCCGAGTGAGTGGAGTCCAGCAGCTCCGACACACCAAAGTACCGCGTCCTTTCATGGTACAGGTCCACGTCCTGCACACACACACACAGACACACACACATTGGTCTCATGCACACTGAGCATGATGATACGAGGAGGGAGGATCTGCAGCGCACGTGTATGTGTGTGTGTCGTACGTTGTTGGAGGCGGAGGGCCAGTGGATCTCGTTGTAGGGGCTGATGCGCGTGTGCTGCGTCTGCAGGGCGAAGGGGAACGACGTCACGTGGAGGGTCAGGATGTTGGGGGCGTCGCGGATCTGAGGAGAGTTCAGCAGGCGGTCCACCAATCCCAGGCCAGCGTCGCCCGTGCCACCGTACAGGCCACTGGACACACACGCGCACACACACACAAAACATCGATGAGGATTCCATGTTGTAAGTTTAACACACGCACACACACACAAGCACACACACACGCTCACACACACCTGCTGATATCCCAGTGGGCGTGATCGTGGACCAGGATGTAGAGTGTGTACGTGTTCCTGTGTGCTTCCTGGATGAGGTCATCGATGCGCGCCCTGGCGTCCTGGTCCATCTTCACCACGTAACGCTCACCCTCCTGTTGGGAGGAACACTCCTGCTCCAGGCCCAGCTCCTGGAGGACACCTGCACACACACACACACACACACAACACACACACACACACAGGGGCAGGGATTCATACACACATACAGAGAGAAAGGAGGAAGAGGAGAAAGGAGAAAAATGGAGAGGAGGAGGAAGAGGATAGAGAAACGGAGAAGGAGAGGGGAAGAGGAAGACAGAGAAGAGGAGCGGGTAGAGGAGGAGAGAAGGAAGAGAAGGAGAGGAGAAGAGAGGAGAAGTGGAGGAGAGGGAGAGACGTACCAGAGTTCCAGAGGTGCAGCAGGGTCTGCTGGAAGGTGATCTGGGAGGGCGGGACACAGATGAGGAAGTGGACCCTGTCGAAGGAGCCCAGGTCCAGATTCTGGGTGCTGGAGTCAGCGATGGCACACACGTGGGACAGCAGCTTCCTGGCCACGGCCAGCTGGATGGGACGCACCTGACGCCACTCCACACAGTACTCTACACACACACACACACACACACACACACACACATGCATGGACACGCACAGCAACACCCACATATTAGATTCCTGGGTCTGGGACGTACATTATGGCTCCGTCGGTGTCTGTCTGAGGAGGGACAGGAACACTAACCTGAGCATCTGTCCTTGGGGCTCTGGCCTCGCTCTCTGGGACTGTCTTTGTGTGTGTCTGTGTCTTTGTGTGTGTCTGTGTGTGGTGTGACTGTGTGTGTGTGTGTCTTGGGGCTCTCTGTAGAAGCTGCTGACTCCTGGCTGCTGGATAAGGGAGAAGGCTGGCTGCTGGTCTCCGTGGTAACACTGTCCAAGAGGGTGTCCATGTCCCCGTCTGACACACACACACACACACACACACACACACACAACACACACAGGTGAGAAAACAGAAACGGTGCCCATCACACAGTGAAAGCAGTGACACACACACACACACACACACTGCGGGTGGTGTTACCTGGGCCCAGAGAGCCGCAGAAGGCCGTGAGATCCTGGGTGAGACCGGACGACAGCTGCCGGGTGATCTCCTTCAGGCCCTCAGCAGGAGAGAGCATGCTCTCAGCCAGGGCACGACACTGGTGCTTCCCTGAGGCGCACACAGAGAGGGGTCAGACACACACACAGAGGGGCACACCACGAGAGGGGTCAGACACACACACACAGACACACACACACACACACAGATACACACTGGTGCCTCCCTGAAGCGCACACAGAGAGGGGTCAGACACACACACACACACACACACACACTGGTGCTTCCCTGAGGCGCACACAGAGAGGGGTCAGACACACACACACACACACTGAGGTTCCAGATTTCACCACACCTGTCACCACCACGCAGGACTCGGTCTCCTGGCCCGTGGCCGTACAGATGATGACCACGTAGTTGGTGTGTGTGAGCTTCCCCTCCATCAGACTGGAGAACACCTCGGCCAGGCCCTGGGCCAGGCTGCTGCCCTCCCCCAGGACCAGCACCCCCGCCCCACACGACGAGGCAGCCAGCTGGGCCAGCCAGGGCAGCTGGTTAGGGGTGAGGGGCTGGGCCTGGGGCAGGGTGAGCCCGCCGGAGAGGCCCTGGGGCTGGGGGAGAGGGGAGGGCTGGGGCTGCTGGTACTGGCGGATCTCACTCAGGTGGGACTCTCTCCAGGAGCGCATGAAGATCTGCTCCAGGTCCTCGATCAGAGGCACCTGGTCTGGCCCTGCGGACAGCCAATCACGAGCGGGTTTACAGGAGCCGTGCGGAGCTCGCAGCCAATCACATTCGAGTTGCTTCGACGAAGGACAGACATGGCCAGCGACTGCAAATATCCCACAAACCCTGCATCCCTATATCTCCTCTCCCTCCCTCCACCCCATCTCACCTAGCTGCACCAGGTAGTAGACGGTGAGCAGGACCTGCATCTGGGTGGAGAGGGGCTGGATGGGGGAGGGCCCGTAGTGCTGGTAGACTGGGGCAGCGTCTGGGAGCTCTGGTAGCAGTCATGCAGCAGGGGGCTCACACACACCTCCCCCACGTTACCGACCAGGGGGGGGCAGCGCGCCGTGACCTGGGGAGGGGGGACACACACACACACACACACACACACACACACACACACTGCTGTCAGACAGGATACAGTGATGAGAACAGGAACTGGAGGACTATCACTGAGGAGGAGGACAAGCAATGAGGGGAGGTGGAGAGAAGAAGGGGGACAGGGATGAGGTGGAGAGAAGGAGGGGGAGAGGGATGAGGTGGAGAGAAGGAGGAGGGGGAGAGGGATGAGGTGGAGAGAAGGAGGGGGAGAGGGATGAGGTGGAGAGAAGGAGGGGGATGAGGTGGAGAGAAGGATGGGGGACAGGGATGAGGTGGAGAGAAGGAGGGGGGAGAGGGATGAGGTGGAGAGAAGGAGGGGGACAGGGATGAGGTGGAGAGAAGGAGGGGGATGAGGTGGAGAGAAGGATGGGGAACAGGGATGAGGTGGAGAGAAGGAGGGGGACAGGGATGAGGTGGACTCATAAAGATTTAGGTATGGAAGGATCAAGGGAGGAGGGAAGGAAGGACAGAGGAATGAAAGGATGGGAGGATAGAGGGATGGAGATGTAGAGGGAGGACGGAGGGATAAACAGATACAGACAGCCTTACCTTTGAAGATGACAGGCTGGAGTTTGCAGGTGTGTAGGAGCTGATCAGGCACTGTGACGGACACCCCTGGGGAGGGCGGGGTCAGCGAGGACCCCTGGGGGGTACTGACTGCGCCTGCACCGTCTGGAACGCAGACACACACACACGCACACACTGAGGCATTTACCACACAGAATAAACATCAAAAACATTCACACCCCATACACATTTGACAGAGTTTATAGCAAAAGAAATCACACACGTAAACCCAGTGCTCTACCTGTCTTGTTTCGGGGGATGTGAGAGGAGGAGGAGGAGGATGAAGAGGTGGGCGTGTTGACGGTGGCAGGCTCCGGCCCTGATGACGACTCAGGAGACCAGCCTCTGTGTCTCTTCTTAGGAGGGCCAGCGTGGGAGGCAGGACCTTACACACCCACACACCACACACACACAGTATCAAACACCTGGAAAACACTCGCAACCTTCTGGAGTACACTCTCCATTACCTGGAATACATTATCAACCACCTGGAATACATTATCAACCACCTGGAATACATTATCAACCACCTGGATTATATGATCAACCACCTGGAATACATTATCAACCACCTGGAATACATTATCAACCACCTGGAATACATTATCAACCACCTGGATTATATGATCAACCACCTGGAATACATTATCAACCACCTGGAATACATTATCAACCACCTGGAATACATTATCAACCACCTGGATTATATGATCAACCACCTGGAATACATTATCAACCACCTGGATTATATAATCAACCACCTGGAATACATTATCAGCGTGATAGTCAGAGAAGAGAGGCAGAGACAGAGAGACAGACAGACAGTAGAAGTGTTTGGTACCGTGTTATAAAACAGTTGAGCCTTTGTTATACATGAACCAGGACCTTCCTCTGTGCCCTCAGACAGACACAAGCTGTTCATATGCAACAGCACTCGCACAAAGAGCCCACACGTTAAAGAGCCAATGACATCCCTGGCAGGCCGGCCGCCAGGAAGGAAGGAAGCTTCGCGTTTCACAACAAAACCCCAGAATGAGACGGGGGGCAGAAAGAGAAAGAGAGAGGACTTTACTGCCCCGCTTTATGGAGGCGACAGTCTGGGAGAGAGTGTGGGGGAACAAAGATAGGCGGAGGGAGAGAGACAAAGACAGCAGAGGGAGGGACAAAGACAGGCGGAGGGAGGGGGGAGGGGGGGGGTTTAGGGTCCCAAGTGTTGGTATATGAAAGGCAGGTACAACAAAAGAGGGTGACACCCCCCCCACACTTACTGCTACTGAGGCTTTTAACACACACACACACACACACACATGCACACACCCTTACTGCAGGAGAGCTCTCTCTCTCTCTCACACACACACACACGTGGTAGTTACCTATAACAGTGGGTCTTGACGGCCCGTTGGAGAGAGTGCACGGCTGGTGCAGAGGCTGCTGGGATAGGGGGGCGTGGCTGCCGTTGGTTAGAGGGGGGACGTCTGCCAAGTGGGGGGGCCCAATGGGGTCAACTTGAGAGCAGACTACAGAGGGAAGAAGATAAAGAGATAGAGAGAGAGAGAGAGAGACAGAGAGAGACGAGAGAGAGAGAGACGAGAGAGACGAGAGAGAGAGAGAGAGAGGAGAGAGAGAGAGAGAAGAGAGAGGAAGAGAGAGAGAAAGTTTAGGTGAATTTTTCTTTCAGTCTATAAATATAGTTTACAACTAAAGGGGTCCCCCTGCAGGAGAAGGAACCGGATGGAGATATGTGTGTGTGTGTGTGTGTGCGTGTGTGGGTGTATAACCTACCTGTGTAGCTGCCTGGTGTGTGCGCAGGGTGAGCGGTGAGTGCAGGGTTGTGTAGCAGCTCCTCTGAGGTCACATGACCCTCTGAGGTGTTTGAGGGTGTCAGTCGAGATCTGCTGTCTGCAAAACACCACATAAACACACACATTTAGACACGCAACGTCATGCAGCCTAGCCTAGCCTAGCCAGCCCAGTTAGTTTAGCCTAACCTAACCAAACCCATCCCAGTTTAGCCTAGCCTAGACCAGACCAGACCAGACCAGGTGTGAATGTTTCAGGTTGTTGGCAAGATCAGGGAGCTAGCATTAGCTTGAGGCTCTGACCTCTCCAAACCCTTTGACCTCTGACCTCCAGTTCCCATGGCCCTTTCTGTCCGATCGAACCCCCAAGTACAGTGGGGTCACAGGTCACAGTGAGGAGGAGGTGTGGAGGCGGCACCTTGACCTCCCTCTAATCTCTCCCCCCCTTCTCCCATCTTTCAAGCACTCCCGTCACCCTCCATCCTGCCCTCACCTGGTCCCCTCCAGTAGATGGGGGGCTCCCGTCACTCCATCCTGCCCTCACCTGGTCCCCTCCAGTAGATGGGGGGCTCCCG